>CM067477.1:8063542-8093467 GCA_034552555.1 Semaprochilodus insignis | reverse complement strand
TATATATATATATATATATATATATATATATATATATATATATTAGAATTCAAAACATAAACTCATACCCATGAGTATGTATGTACTAGACTTCTGAGAATGGGATTCTAAAAGGTGTGCTTACCTCAAAAACAGTGACGCTCAGTGGGTGTGCCAGTCTGCCATGGTCTATAATCAGTGTACGGCGACTCCCGCCCTGTACATCTATGCTGGAGAGAGTGTGCAGTTTGGAGTCCACCCAGTAAAGGCGTTGGTTCAACAGATCTAAACAGAACAGATGACAGAAAAACAGATCAAACAAAAGTAATACAATATACACTACTGTTCTGTCATGCTGCATAAAGCTTTATGATGAAAAACATATATGACTAAAGACAATCAAGCAGGAGGACAGGTTCTTACCAAGAGTTATCCCATTGGGCCAGATAATGTTATCAGTTACTAGTGCACTGCGGTCAACTCCATTCAATCCACCCTTCTCAATCTTAGCTGGTGTGCCCCAGTCTGTCCAATATAAAAAGCTACAAAACACAACACAGCGGTTATGATTACGAGACCAGGTAAAGTGATCAGTGAATTTCAAATTTGGGACACAACTCACTTCTTAATTGGATCAACCACAATAGCTCTCGGCTTGGCAAGGTCTTTTCCAAACAGTGTCTTTCTCTTCTTCCCATCGGCTGTTGCTACAGAGATGGTGCCACGAATACCATCTGTCCAGTAGATGTTACCATGTATCCAGTCCACCGCAATCCCCTCAGGTGCATCCACACCACTGCCAATCACAACGCTGTGCTGGGAGGAGTCTGCTGCTGAATCCATGGGAGCTCTAGGAAAAACACAGCAGCACATTTTTGTTCTGATTCTACTGTAGCACAATGACTGGGAGGTTAAAGTGCAGAAAGTCGGCTTTAATTTGAGAGTGAACCCTATAACAGGCCTATTTATACATACAAGGTGTGAACCTGAATAATTACCCAGTGTTTTTTGGATAGTTGTGTGCACTTATATCGCTTGTTTAAATCAAAGCCCATCTAATAAAATGATCAAAATAATTATATAGTTTATTGTTACAAAAAAATAAATCTGGTACACCACATGACACTATAGGTGTAGATGCCTACTCCACTATGGAATAATAAATTACTGCATTAATCAATACCACTATGCAGGATTCAGACATAGATGGAATTCTGAACACTTCATCATTCAGTCATCTAGTCATAAACAAAGCTGTTCAGAATGGCTTGATGTGCATTTTAGAGAAACGTTACCAGTGATAGGAACAGGGGTTCCAACATCTACAGCATAAATATAGCTATTTTATTGCTATTTGCTTGTCCTATCTTAGTGCTGATAATGGTAAAATAGGGGTAAATCTGAACTCTTTGGGTACTGTTTTGCCTTATAATGCTCTACATGTATCGCTCCACACTTCATGGATTTTGAAAACATGTTTCGGCTAAAAAAATGCTATCACAAAAATAATACCTCCAGCATTAAGCCACATAATCGTGTGCGTAACATTTTGTGTGGTAATTTTTATATAGTATAGTCTTAAACTGCATTTGTGGATCCAGTGAGTGTTTATTTTCCATTGTCCTTGCAGTATCCGGCTTGAGGAGCATTATTATTGCCAAAGCCCTTCCTGTTTTCATTTACTTTGTTCTACTACTGTCCTACTGTCCCAACCATTCTGGAATTGGGTTTGTAGCTAGTATCTGTTGATGTTTCTGGGTCACAAACTTCAGCCAGGCATCATCTGTAAAGGACTTGCAACCAAATACCAAATATGAACATTTCATTTTAAGATTTGTCCAGCAACTTTTACACCCTGGAATGAGGGCCTAACTATAAAAAGGCTGTGATTCCTTTATCATTCACCTAGTACAAAAATACTCTTACATCTTTTATAATGTTAATATTATGCACATTACGCCCCTGTCAACATTTAACTGATGATTGTTTTTTTGTTGTTGTATTTTTTTATGGCCAAAACCACATGTTAGAAATACAACAAAGTGCCAACATTCAAAACCATTTGTTGTACTGAATATAGATAAGAGAATGTCAATATTTGCTGTGAGAGAATTCCCGTATGTAAAAGGGCATTCTTAGTACCTGTAAATCTTTTTAAGTGACAGGTCACACCAGAAGATCTCCTTGGTGGCAATGTTCATGTCCAGCGCAACTACGTTCTTCAGTCGAGAGATGACACGTGTGTACTCACTACGATCCAGAGTCATTTTTCTCACCTCGTGGCGGTTGGTAAAGAACAGGTAGGCTATGGTTCCTGAACAGAATAAACAGAACAAGAGTATAATGGTAAAGAGAAAAAGGAATAACACCCACCCTAAACAAACAACAGCTTAAAATACATGCAACTTAAAATACATGTTTTAATACACACCGATAGCTTTGCAGGCTTTGGTTGCGGGGTCTATCTGGTAGCCTTCCTCACACTCACACTTGTAGCTGCCCACCTGGTTTACACAGATTTGACTACAAGTATCTGGATTGGCACATTCGTCAATATCTGTGTGGGGGGAAAATATGACAAATGTCAGTTTTGAACATTATAATATATGCATTATATTACACAGTGTATACAGTACACTGTCATATGTTAGTGTGGCTTAAGGAGAGACAAATCATGCTAGGCTGAATCAGAATCACTTTAACCATCCTATAGCTTACTCACTACAGGTGTAACTGCCCCGATATGAGAATGAGATTTTGTGATGAAGTTAAATGTAACACATGTTTAACTTCAAGTACTTTAAGACTAAATATATATATGTAGTCAGAGCTCTATCTTAATCAATTTTGCATATTTATGATAAGTTTTTTTTTATCTACAATACCATAAGAAGTTGACATAACAATGCCATAAATACATAAATATCAGATTATGTGCATGGTGACAAACACCACATGTTGGATGCATGTTTCATTACATGTTTAGGTAACATACTAATTTAAAGGCATAATACAAAACATTACTAGTAATGCCAACTTGATGTATTAACTGTGTTCTATTAATGAACATTAATTATAAATTTCTCAATTATTCAGTAAATACACTGACTACAATGCAAATTGTAGTTTTTCTTTGGTTATGCAAGTGTTTGACCTGCCGGTGAGTCCTGGTCATTTAAGGAGTTACTTAATCTGGACTTAATCTGTCATGACATGTTTATGATGTGGTTATGTTACGTAGCATGGTTCAAGCAAAGTGTTCTGACAGATGCTTCAGACAGCAATCTCACATGTCATGAAAGCTACTTTGGTTTCTTTACTTATTCCTGCATCATCGTTATCTTACCTTCACAACGCTTCTTGTCCACTAAGCGGAATCCACTAGGGCACAAGCATTCGTAGCCAATCTTTAGGTCGTTACAGATATGAGAGCAGCCACCATTGTTGTACAGACACTCGTTAGAATCTGTTGGTTTGAAAGTCAAGTTATACACAGAGGGGCCAAATCCTAAAGAGATTTCAGGTCTAAACTACAATGCTTATTATGTTTAGTTACTTTTGTACTCACCACACTCACGCAGTGGCTCATCAGACCAGTCCCTACAGTCACGCTGCTTGTTGCACACCTTGTCCATACTAATACATTCACCGCTGCGGCACTTAAACCTGGATGGTGCTTCGCAATGGGATGCTGAATAAAATAGGTGAGAAATATCGAGGTGGGCTATGTTATATACTGTACTTGTATACACTTATACACTTGTACTTGTTATTCGAAAAGAACAGTTATCATACAACTCACCGTTTACACAACCCAGTTCATCAGTCATGTCTTTACAGTCATAGACCTGGTTGCACTGGCGGCTGCCATGAATACATGATCCATCACCACACTGAAACTCATCTGGTCGGCATGTAGATAAAGCTGTTCAAAGAATCCAAGTTACTTAAGCATCCCTTAAAACAGTAATGACTGAACTCTGACAGAAAATTCGCTACAGACAATCATAAAGATTCACTAAAGCCTTGCTGTTTAGTTAGTAATCTTACTTGAGACACTGGAGAAACTTCCATTATTTTGTATTTATATCAAGGAATAAGAAGTTCCTATATCGGATATGTAGTAGTGCTACCCAAAACGGTCAAAACTCTGTACTGAAATGATATTGCTACATAATACAACAACAACAAGCTACACTATATTATATATGGGGGTTTGAAAATGAAATCCCTTCCCTGAGTGGATGAATCTGATTGTTGCAAGCATGATGAAAGAGTATTTAAAGAGAACTAGGTGAATAATCCACTATTCTCATAATGTCTGCTTAGTAGTAGCAGTAGAATGTTGATTTTGCATTTGAGACCTGAACATCAAGCCAAACCTTCTGCTATTTCTCTCAATTATAACAAAATGTATGTAAAGAAAAGTAGATATATTAAAAACACAGTAAATCCTTTAGATGGTAATAGATTGGCCACTACTGTTTTTAACCAAATTGATTTACATTTCTTAGATTCATCTAAACACCCACAGAAATGCCTCTGGAGCATGTGAGACCCAACACCCAGCAAATTTTGTGCATGCAGTTAGCACGTAAAAGACGTCTGTGTCTGCCAACAGGTCCGTAGAGTTTAAGGGTTAAAGGTAGGACCTGGTCACAATATCAGATGGCCAGTAATATCAGTTGATATTGGGGTACTATGGATTTATCAGTATCAGCAGAAATTTTGACAATTGACTGAAAATTTGACAATCACAAAAAAAGCTTTTATATGTAGATACTGGAGGAAAATATGAACTAATAGAAAGTCACAACAACTAAGAATTCTGTGAAGCCTAAGTTTCAGAAATGAGTATCAATCATATCTGACCATTTGCAGTTGACGCCTGCTTAACTGCCAATAATATTAGTTAGTAAACTGTTTATTTAACTAATGGAAATTTTTAATTTTGATGATTTTAAATATAAACTAATACATTTAATAAATATACTGATCAGTATTATTGTTAGATTTAGAATTTTACCCCCCCTTACAATCAATATTGCAAAATATTTTATTTTGGTCAGATACAAGTTAAAAGATTAGCGGTAAGGATTTTGTCTTACAGCAGTTTTTCTCATCTGATCGATCCAGACAGTCAGCCTCTCCATCACATTTCCAGCTGCTGTGGATGCATTCTCCGCTGCCACAGTGGAACTCCAGAATGGAGCAGGGCCTTCTCCTGCTGGGAGGTGTGGAAGGTCGGACTCCGCAGTTCTGCGGCCACTCATCAGAACCGTCAGGGCAGTCCATATCACCGTCGCAGGCCCACAGGCGGGGAAGACATGCCGAATTGTTGCAGCGGAAGGAAGAGGAGCTGCAGGTGCTGGGCAAGCAGTGGGCTTCATCACTGCCGTCGTCACAGTCCACTTCTTCGTCACATACAAACGCACGAGACACACACTGGCCATTGGCACACCGGAATTCAGCACTGAGACACTGCCTGGGACCTGTTAGTGGAGTGAAGAACATTTAGACATGTTTAGTACTATAGCAATAGCCTCAATATGAAGTTATGATAAATAGCTACTCTAAGAAAGACAAATGCTGCTCACCACAGCCAACCTCATCTGCGCCATTCTCACAGTCCGCATTGCCGTCACACTTCCAGCTGTTAGGCACACATTGGTTTAATCGTCCACCACAGCTGAACTCGCTGGGTCTGCATGTCTTTAACACTGAAAGGAAAATGACAGAACGTAGGTTTATATTCGGATGTACTTTCCGACAGCACAGTGTTACTAAAAGGAGAGTCTTTCATATTAGATGTTAAAACACTAGAAGTCCTGTCGCAATTTTTAAATCACATTATCCCGTTAATTATTCGAGCTGAATGCAGATATTATTCACCTTTTCACAACCACATGTTTATGTTGCAGCAATTTGAAGTGGGTGTATAAGATGAACTGAAGCAACAGATACAGCATTTATTAAAACATGTCACCGTTGTACAGCCAACAAAAGATCTAACCTATGACTCTAACACATTTAGAAGACAGTGGTGAGTAATATTTCATTATTTGAGCTTGAGCTGTTTAGCTTGAGAGTGATAGATTGGTAAAAAATCAATTTGAAACATATTTCCCTGATATCTCGAATCAGACTGTTTGCTTCTTTAAGATGTACAGGCTAGGAGCTAGGAGGCTAATGATGCCTACACACAATGAAGTCTCTAATTAGATTCATGCAAACTGAATGGCTAAGTCATCACATACTTGCCTCAGTACTTGTTGGGTTGTTAAGTAATCTCAAATAGAATTGCATGGACAATGGCAAACAGCATGTACAGCTAAAACATCATTAGCAGTCGTTGCAATAGCTGATTTGTCATTGAATTGTTGCTCTAACAATACTTGTGTGTACTGATCCATTCCTGTGGTTTCATTTGAGTGTAAAGACATACTCACAGCAGGCAGAAGGCAGCTCATCAGTGCCATCACCGCAGTCATCTGCACCATCACACATCCATCTCATTGTAATACACTTCCCATTGCCACACTGGAAATTCCTGGAGTCACATGCTGTAGCATCTGTGGAATATGAACAAATTTAATATTCGTTTACATGTAATGCACACATCAAAAATACACTCAAACTGGGTATTGCATGCCAGCTTCCGACCAATCAGGAGCCATCCGTTAAAAGATAGCTGAATGACTAGCTGCACAGCCGAGCCCTGTTATCGGCATGAATCATGACTACACATCTGAATTTAAAACCTGATGCCTATTGAATCTCAGAGCAGTGGGAAGATGATGGCTTATTCTAACTGGTTTGGGCAGGTTGTGGCAGTAAAAGAAATGAGGGTGTGTAACATTACAGTTACACGCAAACTGTAATAAACTGTATGTTATTTGCTGCACAATTACTACATCTTCCTTTCTTACTATTACTAATACTAATAATATATAATAAATAATAATAATAATAATAATAACTATGGCAATCTCACCAGGCGTGTGCAGATAAAAATCAGTTTTTATAATTATTTTATTATTATCATCACAATCTTTTCAAAGCTACCTGATGTATGACTTAATTGGAGGACACTTGTAGAACCAGTCCTTTAGAGCCTGTCCTTAAGTGTTTATATGAAAAGACATATGACGTGGCCCACTAAGAGCATTAAGGAACATACGCTGTGGCCTAAGGATGCCTACACACTAGAGGCTGTCACACTGCCAAAAGAGTAATCCCCCTGTGTATTCAGTTATGATGGTGTGTTTGCGCTGTCAGACTAGCAACATGCCTGTATGCAGAGAAAGGCACTGTGGCAAATGTCAAAAAAAGTTATGCTGAGTAGGAGTCTGTAGGAGTCTGTGAATTTATTTAAGCTCACCTTTTCTTCTCAGCGCAAGATTAAAAAATGGTGAAAAAGAGAAGTGCGCCACTAGACTTGGGAGAACACCCTCAAGACCTGACTTGGCCTATGTTATTCATCTGTTCGATCTCCTCCACGCCCCGGAAGAACCAACAGGTGTGCTGGAGGTGAGGCCAATCAGTGCAGTATACTCCACGCCTGCTCTATACGATGCCAGATTGCAAGGATACAAAGATTCTCTTCTCTCTATATGCCCATCACCAACAAACTTTTCTTTTAATGGTCCATATTTTTTTCCGAATGGTTGAATTGTTTTATTTCCTGCTGGAATTCAACTATACAAACTGCCTCTGCTCCAGCCAGGTACACACCTTCTAGATAGACAAGAACAACGTGCATATGTTTCTACCACTCCATCTAAGTGCTGTCTAGTGTGTAGGCACCCTAAATCCTGACCTGTTATTTAAGGCTTTACAGGGTGACTTGCGGCAGAACCGGATCATCATATTATAGAGTGTTTTTCCTCCTGACTATGTAACTAATTCTTTTAACATTAACAAAAATATCTTATTAAGTTCTATACTGCATTTCTATATTCAAATTCAAAAAGATGTTTTACATACTTTAGTGTTACCTACAGTTTTTACTCACTTAACATTTTACTCACCCTTTACACTGTGTAAATTGTGTTGTGGTGATTTTATCTAATCTAATCTGAATTCTTCTATTCTGGGAAAATAGAAACAGAAAAGGAATTTGTTGACATAAACACCAATAATCCCTTTCTCAATAACAATCATCATCTTTTGTTCTTTCTGGAGTAGAAACAACTCCTGAACTGTGGCATCCTGTTCAAGACTAAAGCTGTGGTGCAACAGGATAGACGTGGCACTGTATCTGGCATAAACGACCCTCAACTACCCTGTAATTACTATCTAACAAATCCCCCTAAACCTCAGTCTGCTTGTTCGGGCAACAAAAACTCAACACCCAACTCACACTCAGCTGAGCAAATGACCCTCCAGGACAAGTGCCAGGGGGGCTCTGGGAATTGCCTTTTGACAGCACGGTCAGTGACATGGTCACCTGTTTCTGATAGGGACTATGAGGAGGGGCTAATGGATCACACCACTCTTTGCCGATTGGGTTAACTGGAAACAACTTATAATCAAACCATGGAAACACATCTGTGGAGAGGTGACACAGTGACTTTTCTAAATGTCTGAGTCATTCGGTTTACCTGTAAAGAAAATCATTCAGAGCGGTTTGAACTTGCCAACTCAGATTTTCTTTATAAGGGTGGTGATGGGAACCGGGAATCTCGATTAACAGGTCACAAATAAAGCCATTTTATTTACTATCCCTTTTAACTTTGCCCTGGATATACCTCTCCGCCGTAACTAGATGTTAAGTTTAGGTCAACTTCTTTAGAGCGGACCATTTCACATCAAAACCCAAAATAACTTTGATAAAGATTAAAGCATGCAGATATGATTTAAGGGGCTGAATTCCCCTCTAACTTTAAAAGTAGAGAACATAGAATGGTTTGCTCTTTAAAATTTCCATACAGCTTTCATTTTTACACAGTACAGTATTTTAGAATACAGGGCAGCAGCACCTGTAACATAAGAATATGAGACAGCATTTTTCAATTTTCAAATGGTATAAGAAAAAGGAATTTACATGGTTTTAATGTAAACCATGACATTCATCATTCATCACCTCTCTGATGCTTTCAGAGTTATGCAGTGTGATGACTGCCTAAACAGCCAACCTCACTGCCTAGCTGTGAAAACCTACACATGCCATGTCTTCTATACCACTATCTCAGTGATTTATAATCAAAACAGCCTATTCTTGGAACCATAAAATGGGTCTGTGGAATTTCACAAAACAAAGCAGTCAAGAGAAGGAAAACATGAGGAGAAACTCTCAGGGTTATCATATCGTTCTCTGAGGAAGCCACTGTGTATTTAACTGACAGAGGGCTACGCTCCAGCCAAGAGTAAAAATCTTTTTTTGCATTTGTTCTTTTTTTGTTGAAAAAGGAAGGAAGGAAGATGGTTTTAACATGGATTTCTCAGCCAATTGTAAAACATGCTTCATAACAACTAATTACATTACAACTTTACTGAAGCTCACTTACCTGATAAGAGACTGGCAAGAAGCCAGAGACTCCCTGACATCACTTACACATTAACTCAGCAGGCAAAGGAGACGCGTCATGCAAAAGAGCTTCAGTGTGTTTAATCGACCCATCAGTAGTCGCCAATAAATAACATCTATGAAATCCACTCAGGACATTATGCAGAAGGGCAAGGCCATATTCTCATGAAGAGATACCTTCCCTATTCCAAGGTATTTCAAGGTAAGAAAAGGTAATGAAATTCCAACTGTATACTGTAATCAAGAAATTATTCGTTACACGAACATCTCTGCAGTCCAGTTGAAATCAACATCATATTATTTGTGTTTTTTTGTCATCTTTAGAACTGACTTTGAGGTCTGTTCCAACCTCCGAAAACACAGGCACTGCAAAGCTTCAGAAAGGCTATATTCCAGGCAGCAGCTTACAGACCTCTTAACCATCACTGAAGGCAGGTATTGGCTGGGCTGGATCACAAAAAGTGACCTGAACTTTCAGGACAACATCACTCATCACTAGCTGTGTATTATCTAAATTAACATTACATACAGCACTATCCTGCAGTAAGTGGATCCATACAAAAGATGGTTCTTCAAAGGTTCTTTAGTAAACCATGAGAACCTAAACCATGAAAACTTAACTAAGACTGATGGAGAATGTGTTGTATATGGTTTAATACAGAACCTTTTTGAAAATGATTATATGTAGCACCAATATGTGTTCTTCAATTGCTAAAAGAACCCATGGAACCTGTTTCTTTACTAAAGAACCCTTAAAGAACCATCTTTTTCCAGAGTGTATCGAGTAAATCAACATGCTTTTCGGCATGTAGGCTTTATGCCAGTTTTAATCTGTGTCTAGGTTTTCTCGCTTCCACCCATATACTGAAAAGACAAGCTCCACTCCTGTTGCATGCATTTTCTGCACTGTCAGTGACTCACACTAGGTATCTGTTTTATATTTTAAAAAAATGTTTTGGAATTTTGGAAAGTTTTTAAGATCTGTTTTCTTACAAATGTAATTTTTTAAATTCCATTTTTCTTATAAATGTTACTTACTATTAAATGTCACTGAGAGCTAATTAAGTTAGTTATCTTTTTTTACTATTTACCTTATTTCCTTATTTCTCTTTTCAGTGTAAAGATAACGTTAAAAGGCTTCATTTTTGCAGCATATACTGTCTGAAGTTCCGATATTCATTAAATGTAAGTTGTAAGTAATTCTTCTAAATTTTCACACTATAAATATCAAATACACGGTAAATAAATATCAGCCCCAACTATCGGTTATCAGTATCCTGGATAACTAATAATCGGTATCGGTCGAACCCTAATCTGTACTGTGTACAGGGGTTTCTGTTCTGCTCTGTGGAAGCGGGGGAACAGGCCTCTCTGTTACGGGTTGTAAATCAGGGAAGAGAGGCCAGTCTCGACACGTTTGTGGTGTCACGCTTTGATGAAGCCATGCTGCACCGCTCACAGATTAAGACCGAACAGTTCCAGGACGGCCGGTAGGGGGCGCGAGTGCGGAGCTCCTGCACTCCGGCAGTCTCCGCCAGCCTGTAGCTCCTAACAGTGAAGGAGAGGATGCTGCAGAGTGATGCAATAGAAAACCTGTTTTGCGGCTGCTTAACGGATAAATGAGCTTTGCCAAAACTGTCAAGGCACCTAAACCAGTTTCTGCAGCTGGTAACTATATAAGAAACCCCAGAAATGACTGACGGAGCTAATAGACAGCTAATAAGTTATCGACTTTCACACAAATTCAATGTGGTTTGATTTTTTCATTTTTTTGCTAACTAGTTAAAACTTAAAATCACATTACAGGTACATTTTTATTCTGTATATAAAAGATAAATAAAGAAATACCCAATATAAACTAGCCTCTTCGCTCCTACCTGTTTGAATAGGGGAGAATGTAAATGCCATGAAGAGCCACAAAACCGTCTTCGCCATGTCTTTAGAGCCGAATTGTCAGCAGCTCGTTGCTCCTGGTGTTGTGGAGGCTGTTTACACCGGGACTCTATTTAACCCTACAGCTTTTTCAGCCCTTTTCCTTCAGGCTTTACTGAATAAAACTATTCCAACGAGACTTCCGTGGAGACTGGAGATGGTCTGAGAGGCTGCTCGCCCGGCGCCGGTGAAAACTTGCGTGTTTATGATAAACCAGTTCAATTTGAATGGGTCCGTGGAATGGGCGTGGCTTGGTCGCTGGGTGGTGTGAGGGGGCGTGGGTTTAGGAACACCCACAAAGTGAAGCCACAACTTCACTACAAAAAACATGTTTCTGGAAAAGTGTGGAGGAAGGATGGGGAGAAAGATGAAGAGAGCACCCCCCCAAATACTGCCCCCTATCTCATTTGTGCTGGCTAGATGAAAATCAGGGTGAGTGCATTACTCTCATAACATTATACACCATTATCAGCCATAACATTAAAACCAGCTCCTTGTATTTACACTCACTGTTCATTTTCTCAGCTCCACTTACAATACAGGAGCACTTTGTAGTTCTGCTATTACATACTGTAAGTCCACCTGTTTTTCTGACACACACACTTTATCAATCCTGCTATTCACCCTGCTATTCAGAGGTCAGGACCCCTGTAGGACCACCACAAAGCAGGTATTATTTGGGTGGTGGATCATTCTTAGCACTGTAGTGACATTGACATGGTGGTGGTCTGTTAGTGTGTGTTGTGCTGCTATGAGTGGATCAGACACAGCGGTGCTGCTAGGGTTTTAACCACTGTGTCCACTCATGGTCCACTCTGTTAGACACTCCTACCTTGTTAGTCCACCTTGTGGTGAGATGGAAAGTCAAATAATTTTTTTGTTGGTAATCCTCTAGTCCTTCATCAGTGGTCACAGGACGTTGCTTATGTTGGCTAGATGCTTTTGGTTGGGGGACTATTCTCAGTCCAGTAGTGACACTAAGGTGTTTGAACACTCCAGCAGCACCGCTGTATCTGATCCACTCACACCAGCACAACACACCACCACATCAGTGTCATTGCAGTGCTGAGAATGTTCCACCCCTCAATAATACCTGCTCTATGGTGGTCCTGTGAGGGCCCTGACCTTTGAAAAAACAAGGTGAAAGGTGATTAACAAAGTATACAGAGAAGTAGATGGACTACAGACTGTAACTGTATATGGTAAGTTGAACCAATAAAATGGACAATGAGGTGGTTTTAATATTACGGCTAATCAGTGTATATAAACTAGCTGTAGAGCCTATTTTATGCCACGTTAGTCAATTAAATGATAGCAGTAGCAGTAATTACGATCTGAAGTCCTCCTGGAAAATTCCTAGAGGAGCGCTTTCCCAGAGTTTTGTAATGATCTCCAAACCATCTCTTATGCACTAATATAGCACATTTAATGGCACCACAGCTTAATGCCCTTAGATTTGAAGTTATTAACTCAGAAAACAGAAGCCCGTCCTGGAAAGTTCAGTTATCAGTGGAATTTGAGTGGAACATAGTTAAGGTTTTATGATCCAAAGGTCAGAGTTACTACACCGACAATCAACATCTGACCACTAATGATAAAAGACATTTCTTAGAACATTAAAGTGCATTTGCCCAGATCATACAAAATAGGAGGCTGTCAGGCCCACAAATAAGACGACTGTGTTCTTATAATGTTTTATTCGTTGTGTTTGTCCAGCCACCTAGATAAACAATATAAAGACACAGTCTTCTTGAACAAGGACACTGAGTTACCAAAACAGGACATTATACCCTACTTTTAGTATTAGATCACTATAAAATTACTGTTAATTTAGCAGCACCTCACAACAAACACAGATCAAAATCATCAGATCACTACGTCACTCTGTAAAGACTGTAAAGAGAAACACTCCTCACTCAACCTTTCAAGAAAACATGACAGGTCAGGATGCACAATATTTGTTCACGCTGCCCCTTTGTACCTGAGCTGTGTATTTGTTCACCTCTGCCGTGGGAAGCTCATATTGATCAGTGGTGCGCAAATTAATAACAAACCGAGTGCCTCCCTCACATTTACATCCGATCCTCAGCATATGCTTTCCAGGGAAATGACTGAACACTTTGTCAAACAAACATGTTTCACAAGAAAAACAAGTGAGGAGGAGTGACTTAGTATTGTTCTTCTGCTTCTTTGTCATCATTTCATTCTTATTATTATTCATGTTTGTCGTGTGCTTTTGGGAGCTTACACATAAAGTATACTTTGTAAACTGTGACGTGTCAGTAAATCTGGTTTACTGTCCGGGTAAATGTTGGTCCCCCAGGGAACAAATAACGCAAACATACAACAGTGTTCTTATGGTCCAATTGTGTAAATTAAATTAGCTTTAAATGTGCCTGGAGTCAAGAAAGGCGGTGTGGAGACAATACAGCTTAAAGGTGAGTTAACCGATTACTTCCACAATTGCAGAATAAATAATTATTTAAGTGGTGAATATTCAGCATGGTTTGATGTTCTAGAGAAACTTGCAAAGCTTTTAATGGCTCAAAAAAGGTGTAATGTGAAATGTTTATGAATTAGTAGCCTGATACCTGAAAGACTGTTTTGTTGTAGATCTGAGATAAAAAAAAGTTAAAATGGGATAAAATTAATTTACAGGGTTGATAATGGTGGTGCAAGGCAAAATATCCCCCCAGAAACATATTTGTTCCACATGTACTAAGATTATTAACATTGCGTATAAAGGTTCACAATTTCTTTGAGATAATAAATAAAATGCAGATATTTGTGTTGTAGACACAGAGACCCAAGCTTTCTATCACCACCACTGTAAAGAAATAGGCTTTTCTACAGTGGATCATTTCACATCAAACCAAGCTCAATATCTATGTTTATATCCTAATGGTTTTAAATTCTCCTTTAAAAAATATTACTGCAGTAGAATATTGTACAATTATGTTTGTACTTTATGGTACTACAGACTTACCTACCATCCCAGTGACAGCGTTTGATGTTGACCTCCAAACAGGCCTTATACCTTATACACTCTAGACACTTTACCTAAATACCAATATATGCACGTTTATTATGTTTATTCAGTATTGTTATTATCTGCTGATGTCTGTGCCCCTTGCACATTTATTTATTATTATTGCACTGCCTTTTTATCTCCGCGAGTTTTACTATTTTCTACGGGCCTACAGTTATATCTGTATTTTTTTGTAGACAGACTTCCTTGTATATATTTCTTGCCTCATTGTAAAGTGAGATATATTTATCCACAACGAATTGTACTGTTTATAGTTTATAGTTTAATAATTAATAATATTGCTGAGCTGGTACCTACCCGCTTAGGTACAACACTTTTTGTTTTGTTTTACTGTGCTGTATTGTGAAACCGCTACTGGCTGCTAAATTTCCTTCGGGTTCAATAAAGTATCTATCTATCTATCTATCTATCTATCTATCTATCTATCTATCTATCTATCTATCTATCTGTCTATCTATCTATCTGTCTATCTATCTATCTATCTATCTATCTATCTATCTTATAAAACAAGTTTCTGTCTGGCACATTAAGAGGACACCTGCTGAGGTAACATACTGTAAAATGAGAATCATTTAGAACTTTTGAAATTGGCTGAGTATCAGTGAGTGAACCTCATGTCCTTCAGTCACAAGTATGTGCAGAATCCACATTAAAAAATGAAGGAGCATCACTGACCAAGCTGCTCTGCTGCCAGTTAGTGATGGTGGACCCTGGACTAGAAGGAACCTTTGGGAGTTGGCTCTCATGGTCACAGTATGGTCCATTGCCTGTGCAGCACAGGATAAATGCTGCTATTAACCAATGCAGTGGCAACAAGTCGTAGAAGATGTGACCACTGTGGATTACACCAACATGAAACTTAACTAATGACCTTCTAGGAATACTGGTTAAACACAGAAGCGACATTACAGTTAAAATTAAGCAAAAGGCCACACACTTATACACACAGTGAGTTTGTTACAGCGGGTTTGTTAGCCTGAAATAAAAATGAGGCTGTGTCCATCACCACATACCTGTATACTGTTAGTATACTATACACTATACGGTGTACTAAGTGTTCTAGTGTGCTGTTTTAGATGCTGACTATGACACTTGCTACAAAGGGCCCGTATTGTGGAAAATGCAAACGTTGTAAAAGTCTATAAATGGACATATTCTGTGATGACACGAATACCAACACATTAACTTTGTGTGCCTATTCATGTCAAGCTCTGAGTATTTATGTATGTTATTTTCATTTACAGCGACTTGGATTGGTGGCCTGTCTGGGGTGTTTCCTGCCTTCAGCCCTTTAAATGTTGGGAGAGGGAACAGCACCCCCAGCGACCCAGAAGGATTAAGCAGTTTAGAAGATGAGTGAGAGACAGTGAGTGAGCAACTTTAAAAAAGTGTTTGTTGCCTACTCAGAGAATGTATCTTAGCTAATACATATAGGTTAGAACCCAAACTACCCTTGAGCTAAGACAACTCAGTGCTGAAACCTAGAAATAAAAGGTACAAAATACAAAATTAAGACATAGAATGTGTGTAATCCAATGCATTTTAAGTGCTATATTAGTGTTAGTGTAATTGCTTAACAAAGACATGTATATAAAATAATGTTTGTCTTCCATGCATGTTGAAGGATGGTGGGTCAAGCCTACCCATACTTGAAGCTGGGAGGGTCTGAGGTATAGATTGAGTTGATAGATGAGGTATAGCTGAGTTTTGACCACAGCCATCGGGTAGGGAAGGGTTGGTCCTGATCGGCCACATAAGAAGACCAGCCAGAAGTGAGTTGAAGGAGTCAAGTCTTGAAAACACAAGAGACTGCTGCCTGGAACTTCTCAGTTACTGCCACGAAGCCAGTTTCTGTAGAGGGTGCCTAGAAGCCAGAGTTGCTGGGGTTTTGGAGCCGGTTCTGAGTGAGAAAGCGAGACAACTGATTGTAGACTACATGTTCAAGAATTTTTAAGAAGAGAGAAATATACCAGTTGGTAGCTGGTGACATCGGAGCTGTCATGTGTGAGCCTCTTTAGGATGAAGCCCTAAATACCAATGGGACATGACATAATGACAAGGATCTGTTCCTGATGGAAGTGATGAAGAGAAGCTGGTTCAAAGAGAAGCAGTGTGGATGGAATGGGGTCCACTGGGCAGGCAGTTCGATCGCTGAATGTCAGTAGGTGTAGGAAGTAGAAGAAAAACAGGTTTAAGAATTAAGAGGATGAAGATAGATGGAGGAAGGGACTGGTGGATTTGAGGTAAGAGAATCGGAAGGTGGGGCAGAGGGAGGAGAGAGAAGATAAGAGCAAAATGCTGAAGAGCTCGCTTTGGGCAGAAGTGTTTTTGGAGTGCTTTCTGAATGAAGCACATTACAGGGCAGCCAATCAGAACAGAGCTCATTTATGTATATAACTATTAAAGACACAGTAACAGTATGTTTATTTCTAAAGGATCACTAGAGGTCAGTTGAGAAAACAAGAAAACACAAGACAATAGGATATGGGTCCTTGTTTTTCTTGCACTGAGGGCAAAAGATATGAACAGGACCAGAAAAATAACTAAACAGGTGATAAAGTTTAGCTGGAGAAGTACATTTCCTGAAGAAAATGCAGTGATTGTGCAGCTAGACGGTTGTTAAGGTGTTTCTAAATAAGGAACGAGGGATAACTAAACAACACATCGAGGAGTGCAGGTCAGGATGTCTGTGGATTAAAAGAAAGAGATCGGCCCTGAGTGAGTACATGCAGTTTGGTGGCTGTCAAGCAAAGGAAACAATAGGGTTTGGGTAGGGCCAAAAATGAAAGGGACTCTATGGAAGAAAAGAGGGTGACAAAAAAAAAAAAAAAGACAGAGTGTGGATCAGACCAACACTGATTTTGTGCTCGGGGGTCTACCTGAGAGAGATGTGCAGTTTTTCACCCCATCCATTCTTAAAGGGAAAAACTTGAAATTTAACAAAGTCGTATGCGGGATAAAAAGCTGCATATAAGCACACCATTCCCGATCAGATCGAACATTCCGGACATGGAACAGTGTTGATATCTTGAAAACTGAAGAACTAGTTAACAGACAAGAATAAACAGAAGAAGGAAAAGAAGAAGAAGAAGAAGAACCACCAGATAACAGTAGTGTTGCACAGTGCCATCACTAATTTGCTTTTTGCAGTGTGTGAAATAATGAGGGAAACAACCTGGATAGGCATGTAGTTCATCTTTAATGTTCTAGTACATTGACCTGCCAGCTTTCTGCTGTGGCAATGTACAAGATCTTCTTACTGAGATGACGATGCCCAGACGGAGTCTTGAGTTGCCAGCTAAAAGGAGACCAGCTAAAAGGATGGAATGGTCAGTTTTCTTTCAGTCCTAGAGAGATACTTGTTGGTCATAATGTGAATCATTTACCCCCCTTACATGTTAAGTCTGAGAGGTGGAACAATGACCTACAATCAGGTCTCATCAGTTCATTTAATTCTATGCAGAAAGATATAAGCTGATCCCACATGAGCATTCATACTCATCCAATAAATTATGGCTCATTGTTTCTGTTGATCAGGTTGATGTATCAGCTGCATTCTTGAAGAGATGACCATCATAAGCAGCTGTAGTTTTAAGGGGAAAAGTGTAAAAACACATCATAAAACCACGTTCCTACAACCCTTTGAAACTACTCCATATTTCTGTAAACTGTCTCTCCCAGTACACATTCACTGTTACAGTTCCTACAACCAGAACATCTCGGGGTGCTTCTGAAACAGCAGGACTGTAGAACAACCACCGCCTTTCAGGAGGGTCAACTCAGTTTGTCCAGTGCTGACTTTGAAGAACTTCTGATGAACTCTAGCTGTGAAAAGCAAGAAAGTGAAGACAGCTTCATGATGCATGTCAGTCTAGTATGTCAGTGATGCACTTGCAAAGTAAAAGTGGATCTGCTGTCCGCACTGGTCTGCAAAATCAACATGAAAACATATATATGGAGGACAGGTTTAATGAACACACCCAACTGTCAAACCACAGTAATCTCTCAAAAATCGGATTATTAATTAAATAGGCTCAAGATCTTTTTAGGCCCACTCTTGTCCAGTTTAATGGTTTCACTGCATCATGTACAGGAGGGAAGCTGGAAGAGCGAGAGAGACAGACTAAGTTGCTCCAATACAGCTGCTACACAGAAGGTCATTTAATACACAGAGGGCATCGCCAGATCAGCAATATCCCATTCAACAGGTGCAACTTCTACTTTGTCCATTCCTCTACACTGCTCTGTGACACATACCCAGACTTCCCAGTTTGATGCTTTCCATTTGAGAGATGTTTAACAGGAAAGCCATCAAAACAGATGTGTTCAGTTTAAATAGGTTTACAGTTCAGAGCAGTGTAACACTGTTTAATACTCACATTTATTATTAATTTTATATTATTATTTTCTGACTGGAAACCTAACGGTGAGTCTTAGCTGTCTTCCATAATTGTACAGAACTGACCTCAGCTGCTCAGTCTATATTTCCTTAGGACTGAGTGCGACACCTAGTGGAAGGCTTTGGAAGATGCATTTTAAAGTAACAAGCCTGTTCAGGGCACTATAGATCTGCAATAGATATAATATAAAATTAAAATGATCAATTGATGTAGGTGGCCCAAACGGTTTGTTTTGCTGTTTCTTATCTAAATGCTAAACTGCCCTGCAATGCCCTAATATTTATCCAGGGCAAGTGCTGAGCTGCACAAATAAAATATTCTGTAATGATTACAATCCAGCAGAGAAACACTGAATTCAAGTGTTCAGCATAATTCATTTACTGAGATGAAGCCAATCTAAGAAGCTTGATGTGAAATGGTGAATTGTAAAGAAATGCACCTACTCCCATGCCTTTACAGCGAGTGTCAACAAGAACCAAGGAACACAAAAATGGCCATTTTATTCCCTGTTCAAGATGACCAGCAAGACTTCACGCTTTCCTAGCTTGTGCAGGGGGTGGGGCATTTTCTAAAAAGACTTTCCTTACAACAACCTGCACGTACAGAGGGTCCTGGACCCCCTAATTAACCTCTTGGACACCGCTGAATCTCTTAAAAAGCTGTGAAAGAGGGACTTTCTATCTCTTACTAAAGACAAAAGAGAAACTGTGCAAATATGTCAGTGTTAGAAGCCAGCCAGGGGGCTATTCTGCACACTGACAGAATAAGCCATACTCTAAAAATATGTTCAAGGTCAAAAAGCTCATTTAATAACTACAGTAAAAAAATGTCTCATTAATAATCTACATTTACATTTATGGCATTTAGCAGACGCTCTTATCCAGAGCGACTTACAACCGTGCTTAGTGTTCCGCTGGATGTTTCCCAGCTAGTACAAGAAAGTTAGAGTCTAAAACTCGCCCTGAGCTCAGACACTGCCCGAACAAGGGCCAGTGCTGCTACCTAGAGAGAATAATACACAGACATATATAAGTATAACATAGCATAATCAGGCAGTGCATTCATAAGCATTTCTGTGAAGTAGCTTTTAAAGGCCTTGAATTCTTTGGAAATCTGACTCTCATCCCAACCAAGACTGCATAATTAGATTCATCACGGCAGACAAAATATCTGCTTCTGAAATGTGTCTATTCTAGTAATCTGAATTAGCAATGGAAAGAGAGAGAAAAAAAAAAAAACCAAACACTAACAGACAGTGAGAGTACTTGTGAGATGCCTTTATTATACTTTTTGTGAAATCCAGTGACACCGACACAGTACTGAGTCCTAAGCGCTACTCCCCCCTTTTCACTGAGTGGAGCTCAACAAGGGAAGAAGTACCTTGATCCCACTAATATTCTTAAATTAACCATGGGGAAGAAATGAAGAGACAGAAAAAAGTGAAGCAAAAGAGAATAATGACAGAATAACCCATCCACATTGCTCTTCACATGACTCACACGACATCCACCCTGGAGCGGCTTTATAAAACACACACCGGCAACTCGTACACTGCTCGAAATGACAATGAGATTCCAAAAAAAAAAATAAATTCACCTAAAAACAGTCAAAAGGAATTCCTCCCTATGGTCCACAGTCCGCTCAGCTAGCAATGCCACTGTCAACATCACTTTCGAAAAGGAAATAAAATAAACAAAAACAAAACTCATACTATATATAAACCGGGAATGCCTGCTTAAATACGGAGGAGTCTTTTTTTCCAGGTTTTAAATCGTACAGTCGGATTTTCTAGACACAGATTGAGGCTGGACTGCATTACTCTATGTATGGGGGATCCTCCATTTAAAAGCACTTCATTATCCAGGGCCTAATCTGTGTCTGCAAAAACCTGCACTACATGTTTAACTTAATGATTATGGATACAGTTTTTTTTAAAAATCAATTCATTGAGGGTAAAACCAGGCCCCCCGCATAGGGCTGGTCTGGTGGATTTAAAGTAAAAATGAAGCTTGGATCAGATTCTGCAAAGGGAAGTGAGAGAAGAAGGCTTGGTCCAGCTGTTGGTTTAATCTTCCTCACTGCCACTGGCAGAATGCTCCTGTGAGTGAAAAAGACAGAGATGAGAATTCAGACCTCTGGTGTGTACCTGTGCACAGTTTGCACACAATTTACAAAGCTTACTCGGGAGCAGGACACAAAAATTATGAGCAGGTAAGCAGGTACCTAATTCTGCACCAAGTATGCCAAGATCCCATTTACATCTGGTCACTTCACGTGACTAGTATCTGGACTGGATCCCGATATCCTGATATTGGCCACATGCATTCACACTTTCTAGTCAAATAGTTAGAAAATTCGACTGCCGTGTGGGAAGGAATATGCAAATCTGCTCATTATGTGGCAACCTATTACCAGTTGTTTATTCTTGGTACAGCGTACATAGTATGCAGCTTGTTTGCACAGTTTGCACAGTAGCCTCTGTCCATATTGCTAGCTAGCACTTCTTTTGATCTGGCCCCCAACCATGTGCATCCTCCATGATGCCTCAAAGACGTGCTGAATGGGAAGGAGTTTTGGTTGTACTGGGAGGGATTTTCTTGAATGTGCCTAGAGAGAAACATGCTTACACTGCTAATACATGTGGCTCAAATGCATCTCGGACCACCTCCTGGAGTGGTTTGAATGTCGAGGTTTACATTCCGTTTTAAATGCATCCTGGGTCTTCACACTAGCATTTTAAATGTGGCCTGGCCTTATCCAGATTTAATCCTGATATTCAGGATGCACTAAGTGACCAGTTGTAATTGGGGTCTAAAGGAACCCTAGCTTGGCTTAATACATACCAAATCACTACAAAAAGAGCCCATTTACACCTTACATTAACATGTGTTTTGTAAATAAACTGTCTCTGGATAAACTTTGGCCGGATCCCTCTGACTGGCAACTGGCAACTCGCAAACTAGTACAAAGTATATTCGCTTAGTCTTTAAGTAACAGAGGAAAGCTTAGCGAAGGAGGTTTAACAATATTTAAAATGGCAGAAAAACACTGCTAGCACCGCCCTAAGGCTAATAAAGTTTTACTGGCCTTTATTAACAGTCAGTCAATTTACCTTTAATATTTAGTTTAACCCTTTGATGTACATGCATCTTGCTTTTAAGCACAGAGTAATTTGTGTTGAATAAATTAATATTTTAAATTATCGTTTTATGGTGTCATTATCAACCACTAAGAAGTGCTCATTATCCATCAAGCCCATCAATTTTAGATGCCTGTCCAGTTTTATGCTGTGTTTTTACTGTGTACATTACCTCTTCCTGCTCCTCTTCGCTGTCATCATCACTGACCACAGGTTTAGGACGTGAGCCTCGTCCTGTGCGCCGCCTGCCTTTACCGCGCTCTGCCTTTTCCTTCCGGCTGAGTTTGATCTTCACCTTCACTGAGCGTGCTGGAACACACGCAGTTTATTTTTTTTAAACGTTCGTTCTACCCACATGCTCCTAGTCTCAATCTCCCAATAAGACTATGCTTACATTCAGACTCTGAGCCTTCCTCTGCCTCCTCCTCCTCTTCCTCGCTGTCCTCCCCCTCGCTATCTTCTTCCTTTTCTATTTTCTGCCTCACACTGGTGAACACAGACTGCAGCACAATGGAGTCTTCATAGATCTGCAACACAAACATGGATAAGGGAATAAGCTGACAAATCTAAACACCCGAATGTGATTTCCTTGGTAAAGAATATTGGTTTCGGGTCACAAGAACTAGAAATTTGTTTTTCACACAGGAGTGAACACTTACCAATGAGCCTTCCAGGTTGAAGGTCTGAGCGTTCTGGCACAGCAGCATGACGTCCTTTTCCAGATCATTCAGACTGCGATACTTATGAATCCTAATGCGCTCCTGTGTAGGGACAAACAACAACTGTGTAAATGACTTCATACACCACATGTAATTACACTGAATGCACAATAAACTATGACTTTAGCTATTAAAGCTATTAAAACTAATCTATCAAAATGAGGCATTAACCAGATAAACCCTTGAACTGGAGGGCTTTTTATTCAATTAAGCGCTATTATTATTATTCAGTAGCTACTATGAAACTCAAACAAGTTATGTAGTTATGTGAGTTAGTGAGGACACGAAGTGTGGGTCCATAGACAAGCTTTCAAGAAGTTAAATCTAGAACCGTTTTTATATTTATGCAATCCCATATACATGCAGTCATTTTACATGGATATAAAGGAAAGCCAAAAACGTTCACTAGAAAAATTAAAAGTTGCCCCTTTTAAGTGAAATCAAGTTAACCCAATAGTCTTTCAAGTTACCTTAATCTTGCGGAAGTCCACAGGTTTGCGGATGAGTTCATAGTACTCGGGTAACTCCTTGCGTGAGGGCAGCTGAATAAAGACTTCACTTAGCTGCCTGCCATTGCTATAACGGAAGAAGACAGATATAGCAGCCAAAGACAGATTAAAAAGCAAAGCAAATATATAAGGCAAAACAGACGTTAGCAGCGAGTTCCTGACATTTCTGAACACAGCCATAGTATGTTGAAAGTCTCAAAGCAACAGAACCAGCCCATCGATTACAAGTACCAATTTATTTTTAAGGCTCCCGAAGGATTCAAATAATTTAGCACAAAGATTTTTCTGTCAAATTATATTATATGAGGGCCAAAATCAACTTTATCATAGGGCTTTATTACTTTTAAACTACTGGAGTGAACACAGTTTCCAATTTAACATCATTGACGAGACTGCCACAATCACAGAATTACAGCAACAAAATGCAAATAGCTAGGCTGGACCACTACTGACGAAGCGCTTGTTTTACAGGGATTTACATGGATTCAGAGCACTCAGAACTGTGTCAGTAAACTGAAGAGACCACCAGTGATGGCAGAAAAGCAATATGGCTTACCTGTCCTTATACTTGATGACAGCATCAACAATTTTCTTCATTTTCTTGGTGAGGGATGCGGGGTTAGGGGAGAGTTTCTCAGCAGGAGGCCGACCACGCTTCTTCTGTTTCTTATTGTCCTCATCCTTCTCTCTGTTTCGTCCACTGGAGCTAGGTGTGGCTGGCCCTGGGAGGTCAAAGTCACGATCACGCTTCCTCTTACGGGTCGTCTTCTTGTGCCGCACCTCCTCCTCAATCTCCTCCAGCGTGCCCTCCTCTATGGCCTGAGACAGAAATGAAAGAAAAATTTAATGTAGTGTAAAGCAAAAGCTGAAAGCACCAAATAACTACACAAACTCCTACAACCAAAAACCTTTTAGAGGTGTTACTATACCGAGCGATTGTCAAATGCATTACCATCACACACATTTCACGTTTTTCTATCAAAAATAAAAGGCCCTCCGAGTGCACTGGGACAATTCCTGGATCACTATGTAACAGCCTAGTTCTGTTTGTCATGAATGAGCTTGAACCTATAGCACTCCAATACAATGAAACAGGCTAACGAGAAGATTATGATATGGCAAACATGAAACTTACAGCTACACAACATGCTATGCTAAAGTAGGCAAATTGCTAGACATGTTAGGACAGTTTGCCAAGTCATGAGCTGAAGTACATAAATGTTGATATTTAAACTCATGACGGTATCAAATTGATATTTTATGCCCATCTAATAAACCGTGTAGAGCTGTCTTAGAAGCAGGTAGCAGGCGACTGCAGTAGCTTAGCATGCTACAGCTTCAGAGCTCACAGCACATGTTCATTTGTGCTCACTGAACCTTCACTTATCTTTGTTCGGAGAACAATGACTCAATTCAGAGCAGGTAAACCTGTCTTTATGCATAACGCTGTTCAGCTACTTTAGCTTCACTGTCCTTGTTAGCACCAGAGGCTAAAAAAAAAAAGCTTCATAGAGCACAAAGTTTGGCTCACTGACAACGGCTGATTGATTTTGCTCTCTCATCTCATCTGCTCAGTCTGTAATACAGACACCATGCATGGTAGGTGGGGGAAAGCGGTTGGGTTCGGAAACACAGTTCCATGGCCATTAGAAATTTCATAATCATGATCAGAACTCTGCATTCTTAATGAGTGATTTGGTTTAGGGATTCTTGCATCTTTATGCATATTTCTAATTCAACATAGATTCTTTCTTGCAGTTTAAATTAGACTAACAATCTTAAGAGTGTAAACATCCTACAGCCTCTCCTGGTGTCTCACCTTTAGCCACTGTTTCTCAGTGAGGGAATCGCTGTAGTCCACTTCTTTTCTCTGGCGTGAGCCACGACCAAACATCTTCTCCTCCTCTTCTTCACAGGTCAGTCGCTCCACCTCTGCATCATCCTTCATGATCCAGGTGGGCAGCTCATCTTCCTCCATCAGACGAGGCCTACGTTTAGGGTTCCGTGCCTCTTCACGGCGCCGGTCCAGATCCATTCGCTGAAGAGGTCGAAGTTAACAGAAGGAGAGAAAGGAAGAGTGGGAGTGGTATAGAAGTTGGATGAGCAAGAGAGAGAGTATGGTTACAACTGCACACATTTTAAATAAATAATAATAATGATAATGTGAAGGAGCAGAGCCTATTTACCATAAAGTGATCAAATTCCTCCTCACTTCTGGCAATCATTTGATTGACCGTTTCATCATCAGGTACCTCATCCTCCTCCTGAAATTTAATAAGACAGAGAAACATGATAGCTTACCCAAGGAGCTGGGAGCATGAACCCAAACTGAAAAGGACATAAATGCATTTTTTGTTGTGTTCTAAAGAAACTACGGAATTAAGAGTTTACCTCGTCCTGCTCCTCATGCTCCAGGATGGCCTGTAAGAAAGCTCTTCGCTCATGGCTAGACGACTTCTGGTCAAACATGCCAGCTTGGATCACCTTCTGATCAACATTGAGTTTGTACTTGGCAGCAGCCAGGATCTTTTCCTCCACGCTGTTAACTGTGCAAAGGCGCAGCACACGCACCTCATTCTGCTGCCCGATACGGTGGGCACGGTCCTGAGCCTGCAAGTCCTGTCGGAGTAAAATTAAGAGAGGAACGATTATTAGAGGAAAAAAAATTGAGCACGATAAGACTATTTAATAAACAGTTACATCCAGAGAACAAGTGTGGAATGGAAAATCTCTCTCTGGGTTACAGTACTGTACCTGATGGGGGTTCCAGTCACTGTCAAAAATGATGACTGTATCGGCAGACTGCAGATTAAGCCCCAGGCCCCCGGCTCTGGTACTCAGCAAGAACACAAAGTACTGAGAAGCTGGGTCATTAAAGTTCTTCAGCAGCATACCACGGTCCTCAGCCTTAGTGGTTCCTACAAACAAATTTAATTTTTGGTTAATTTCTGGTTTATTAGGAAGTAGATAATCTTGATCTGGCCAGATTTTGATAGGAAATGAGGGACACAGGTCTGCAAAACTAGAGTACTCACCGTCCAGACGCAGGTATTTGAAATTGCGGTACGCAAAGTAGTCCTCCATAATGGTCATGAGGGAGGTCATCTGACAGAAAAGCAGCACTTTGTGGTTGGTGGCACGCAGCTTGGGCAGAATGCGGTCCAACAGCTCAAATTTCCCTGAAGCCCGATAGAGGTCTGGTCTGGAGAGAGACAAAGGAAAAAAGTGAAATTAAGTAAAGGGGAAAAAACAAGAGGCAAGAGAAGGCTAGTACACAGCATACAAAAAGATCCATTTACAGATTTCTAATGTCTGAGTCTTTGTGAGAAGTATTCTTATGCTCCAAGAGCAATATTAGAGCACTTACCCCTGAACGATTCCTCCTGTGAAGCCCAAGTGTTCAGAGAAGGACTCCTACAAAACATGAGCGAAAGGAAATTTAATTTAATTAATAATAAAAACATTCATGCACATATGATTAACAAATACTGACTAATGCAAAGAACCTAAAGGTGTCTGCATCACCTCAATGTGCTGGAACATGTATGGGTGGTTACAGATCTTCCTGAGCTGCATGATGGTATTCATCAGTGTTTTTGTGCCTCCTTTACCCTGCGATGAACAATAAAGACATTTTTAATTCACACTTGTATAAACACTCAGCAGCTAAATGTAAACATGTGAAACTGCACTAATTACCTTCTTGTCTTTCTCAGAACCGTCAGTGAGCAGGACTCCTTTAGCCTGCATGTGTCTGTATAGTACTCTCTGCAGAGCTGACATGTCACACTTAATCACATATTCCACCTACAGAGAATTGAGCACAGGTCAATACCAGCACTTCATGTTAAATGTAAAACATGGCATATACAAACACTGGAATGCCAAGTCTTTGTCAGATCATGTATGAAACCTTAGCTCTCTGAAATCTGTGTGCTCCTGACAGTAAGAGAGAACTTCAACAGACCTTCTCAGGAAGCTGCGCTTCTACTTCTTTCTTGAGCCTCCTGAGCAGGAAGGGGCGGAGTACTTTGTGCAGACGACGAATGATCAGAATGGTCTCCTCCTCATTTAGGTCCACCTGTGCAGTAAGATGAAAGGTGATGGCAAGCAGTGAGAATCAAGATGTTAACTTTTGCAGGACCACTATAAATCTGGGACTTGTTTTTATTAAAACAAATTGTTGCCCAGTTATAAAATTAAGCAATATAATGATAGTTAGCACCATCATGATAAAACTTTGCAGAGCATACTGTGGATATTATGGCCAACTACATGTTTCGTTACAAAGAGTTTTAAGAGTATTTCTGTTGTAATGTAACAAATTATCGCTTTTTATTTGTTTCAATTTTACAAACCTAAGAAAAACTAAACATCAACAGTTTTGCACATCACCAACAACTATTTATAATAGAGTCGGCACAAAAAAATTAAAAATATGCCAAAAACGCAGTGAAAAAGGCTACCTTTTCACCAGTCATGGCAAAGGGTGCATTGAACCACTGCTCAAAGGTGCTGCAGCTTTTGAAGATGGTGGGCAGCAGGAAGTTGAGCAGGGCCCATAGCTCAGGCAGCTTGTTTTGCAGGGGCGTCCCTGTGAGCAGCAGGCGCCTAGGGGCCAGGTAGTGTGTGTTGAGAACCTGAGTCAGTTTACAGTGATGGTTTTTCATACGGTGGCCCTCGTCCACAATCATGTACTTCCAGCGGATCTGAGAGAAAGAGAACAGGTCGTTATTTAAAGATAAAAGAGAGAGAGGACACGCAACTCATGAGATTTGTAACAGTGAAATGGTTTGTGTTATTACTAACAATTAATACTGAGGAAGCATCACTTCTATTAAACAACCACAATTATCAGAGCTTTGTGCAAACAAACAGGACGCCCAGCACCAACGGTACACATTTAGGTTTCAAGTATAGAAGTGCTGTACCTTGGCTAGCACTTGCTTGTCTTTGATAATGTACTCATAAGTAGTGAGGAGCACATTGAACTTGCCACTGCGTAGAATAGGAAGAAAAGCGCGTCGGGCAGCAGGAGACCCCTGAGAGGCAGGAAAGAAGAAGAAACACAGTTAATGACTATAGCCCTCCAAAAAAAACAATTATATATTAACAGAATAAACAATATATATTTATTGTTTATTCTGAGAAAATGACAAACAGACTTAATCACCTTGTAGGACACCTTTACCACAGATGGGGCCCACTTATCAAACTCCATCACCCAGTTTGACAGAGTCCTGCAGAGAGAACACACAGCTTAAACTGATGTCTGCATCAGGAGCCTTTTCTGCTGTACAACAGGCTTAATATAAACTAACAACCTGCAGACAAACATTTTAAAAATACCTGGTTGACTTTTGGATGGCAGTTTTTCCCATTTTGGCTCTACTAATTCAATGCATGTGTGTCAAAAGACGTGTATTATGCATTGTGAAAATGGCCAAGTATGACGCTTTGACATATCACCAACCCCTATAACTACAACTTACAAGTCTGAAACTCCCATTCTGCTCAACAATTTGCTTCCTGCTCAAAAAGTTGCATGTAAACAGAGGAGAAAAAAAAAAAAAAAACACAAACAAACAAACGCTGAAAGGGAAATTAAAGGAGACCTACGACAGGGGTACGATGATAAGAAAGGGTCCATTGATTCGTTTTAACTCCATGAGGTAGGTAATGAGTCCAATGGTCTGGATGGTCTTCCCCAAGCCCATCTCATCAGCCAGAATGCCATTCAGGTTATTGTTGTACAGAGAGACCAGCCACTCCAGACCCTTAATCTGTCAGAGAAAGCAGAAGGAGTAACAAGTTAGTGCTTTTACTAGCATGTTAGAGCATCTTATGGTCTATTCACAGTGCATGCAACATACCTGGTACTGTTTAAGTGTTCCATTGACCATAAGAGAGGACTGTTTATCCACTTTCTCAGTGACCGCATGAGCCACAGCATAGTAAGACTGCAGACCCACAGCAAATGATGCACTGCCATACTCATCATCAACATCCTGCTTAGCATGACTGCAAAAAATGTGATAGAGGACCAGTTATGAATCTCAGTCACATTAAATAGTTTGGCACTAGTATACAAATGTGTCACCAGTTTACTCAACTCATCAGGTAAGCTAGTGCAGGGAAAGGTCTCTGAACTCTGGACCTCTGGACTGAAGGAGGCATCTATTCCTCCCAACTTCATTACACAAATACATAAAATGTTTTCCCAGTCTTTAAGGGAAGCAAGAGCTCACTTTAGGACTTCTACAGCACCACTACAGGAGTTGAGCAGGCATTTTCACAACTGATGAAAGAATGGCTACACTCTTCATGTGATCTGAAGTGCACAATTAAATTCAACTGTCATCAAATTATATACACAACTGAACATTCATCACTTGACCGTTTGCAATGGCAACCCTCATCTTAATGTCAACTTAACACACCTATACTTTATATATCTATACTGTTTACAACCACATACTTAACTGATACTGCTCTTACACTTTGCGCATGTCTTGCACACATAGTGTACTGTTTGCACACATTGTCTTTGTCTATACTTGTCTACTTGCACTACACTAATACATATACACACACACACACACACACACACATATACATATATATACATATATATATATATATATATATATATATATATATATATATATA
>CM067477.1:8012429-8063142 GCA_034552555.1 Semaprochilodus insignis | reverse complement strand
ATATATATATATATATAGAGAGAGAGAGAGAGAGAGAGAGAGAGAGAGAGAGAGTAACTGCACTGGAGAAGGAGACTGACTGTGTTTCGTGCAACCCTGTACTGGTATAATGACAATAAAGTTGAGTTGAATTGAACTGAATTGACACATGATATTTTTACAGAATACTTCAGTATTTTAAGATCACTACTAGAGCGAACACGCACACACGCTTTACAGATGATACGTACTCAATAATGTGGCGGGCATCCACTTCAGATACGTCCTCGCTGTCTGGGTCTGGAATTTTCGTCTTCTCTCCTGTAGCAGCATGGGCCTGAGAAGGCTGCTGTTCGTCTTCCTCCTCCTGCAGTGGGCCGAAAAAGAGAGGTGGGAATAACAAGATGTATTATTAGTATGTGTCCCATCGTCTACATCAAGCAGCATGCTAGTACAAGAGTAGACCCGTTTAATTCTGATAGAGCTCTACTTTCAAGTAACTTAGAATCCAATATTCTACACTAGTCTGAGAACACTGGAGCAGAACAGACTCTGACAGTTTGCCACTGCATGGTTTTCTCTTCACACATTCTCTAGAAAAATAGCGCAAGTGAGAGACACAGGATGAAAGTACCTCTTCCTCCTCTGAGCCACTGTCTTCGCTATCAGAACGAGGAGCCACTTCGTACCTACAGAAAGATACCATTTTAAATAGCTTTAAAAACATTAGGAACACCTCAGAAGGAAAAGGTCATGCTGTACTTATAAACACACAGTCTTATGCAAAAGACTGAACGCCCCAAATAACACTGTGTTAAGTGATAGGTTAACACCCTCTATAGGGGATTGGAATATGGCATTTTTCTGCTAATTGTAGTGATAATGAATAACATACTCAAACTCATCAAACTCCTAAGAGATGCTTTGATGCAACAGCACTCCATTTTCTTTCACCACGACACCAAATCAAATACAGATGTAACAGTATTTGTACTCATGTTCATGCTTGATGTGAAAGTGAGGTGATATTTTTTTTTCTCGTTTCCACCAAACATACCCAGGGTTCATCTCTAGCCAGGCCTCCAGCTGTCCTGCTTTGGGAGCTTCCACACCCGTCAAGATCTTGCCACTGTCCACATGAATGACTTTAACTGGAAGGTCACTCATCTGACTGGTCTCATCAAGAGGCTGCCGCACAAGAAGAAGCACACATTATATTGGCTTCAAACTTCAGGTAGCATTTACAAGTCAAGGAAAATACAGAAAAACAACAAAAGTGAGAAAGCAGATTTACACGCTTCATCCAACCAGAACAAAGCATTGGGCCTTCTTTATCTATGTCTGAAGTTTTACCTCTCCATCTGGGCCCAGCGAAGGAGCTCCACCATCACCATTCTCAGCCTTCTGCATGAACAAAAATAAAACATCAACCACAAACAAAAATAAACAAATAAATAAAATAAAAATTTAATAAACCCCATAAATGTCAAATTAATGCTACCTTCTTTTTCTTCTTCTTCTTTTTCTCTTTGAGTGCTTGTGCAGCCTTGTGGGCACGCACAAGTTCGGTGAGGTTGGCCACATACTCGTCTGTCTGCTGTAGCAAGTAAGCCAGACGCTTGTCTTTCTTCTGATCAATCAGCTTCCTGTAACCCTCTTCATCTTCCGCCTAGGCGAGACACAGCAATTCAAAATTAGAAAGGTATGTGATTCAGGACCGGAGTGTTTCAATCTGTGGTGCAGTGCAAATGTTTTCATGTTTCCCCACCATCAGCCTCCTCATTCTCTCCTTCTCAATGCGCTCATTCTCCTTCTTCTGTTCCCGCTCTGTGTTGGCGTGGTAGGTGGCCACAGCTTTGGTCAATTTCTGCATCTTCCCTGTGATGGAGCGATGATACTCCTTAAAGTCCTTGGCATGCTGTAGGATACTGTTGAGATATTCCTGGAGGAGAAGGAGGAAAGAAAAATGTGTTTTCTCCAGACATAGGTTTGTAAACTTCACTTATTTACCCAATATGTGTAAACAACATACCGGTTGTGTAAAGAAAAACAACAGCAACTAAAGTGACTGAAATAATCCTATACGCATTATCTGATGGCAACTGCTTTATCAGTACCTGATGTTTCTGACGACGCTTGCGCTCCTGCTCGATCTTCTGCTGCTTCTCCAGTTTCTCAGTGATGCGAGCCTCACGCAGGGACTGTCTCTTGCTGCGTTTATAGGCCTTGGCATTGAGTGCTGTCTCCAGGGCGGTGTCACGCCTCATGCACACCACCACCTCCTGACGCAGCTGCACGAGAGAATCCACTATGAGGGTTTACATTTATGCCATTTGGCTGACTTACAACATCAACCACACTACAGGCAGGCCAATGTAGTGTTAGGAGTCTAGCCCAAAGACACTTATTGGTGTTGCACAGCAGTCACCCAGCTCTCTGGAAGGTAGTGTGTGTTCTCCGTTGCACCACACCAAGCACAAAAGAGATGCAATATACTGACAGTATTAGATAAATACTAGATCTCTCCCGTTTCTGCTAAGTTAACCTGGACGCCAAGGAGAAAGTAATTTCACTTCTTGAAGTCACTGAAGTATAATATCCTACCTGTCTCTGGAAGTTGAGAAGTCTCAGTGCCTTCAATTCGATCGTAGCTTTGGTCCTGAGGTCTCCTGCCAGAGAACCTGGCAAGTTTTCTAGCTCCTGGATGCGATGGGTTATACGTGCTTGCAGTCTAACAGAAGACAGTAAAATATGTTTTGGTTAATGCCAAAAAAACCACCCATCTCTCACAAACACAGCTACAGTCTCCACCCCCACCTGTATTCTCTCTCCTGTAGAATCTCTACAGGGTCAAGGCCACGGGGCTTCTGGATGGGCGTTATGCGGTTCTGTTTTGGATGCAGCATCATGGGCGGAGGCTGAGCTGGTTGCCCAGGAGACTGGGTCTGAGGCGGCATGACAGGGGAAGCAGCAGGGGGTACGGAGGGAGGGGCAGGAGAGGGGCGACCAGTAGGCTGGGGAGGGATCAACTTCTGAGGAGCACTGGCTGGAGCAGCAGCATTCACCATGGGCCCTTGAACAAACACCAAACAAGGCATTAGCCTACCAAGTGCACTCAGAGTTTACTGAAATGTTTGTAGAATAACTCCACATGAAAGAGGGCTACGAAGAGTGAAATTTAGAAGAATCCGTAAGATGGCACAATATACTGGGTATGAGTAAACACTTTCATATAAACAGTTCACCTCAAACACAAAGGAGCTTAGGTCTCACCTTCAGGCCATGATTTGGGTGGTCCATTAGGGGGCTGTCCCTGCATGCCAGGGGGAACACCTGAGGGTCCTGGGGGAGGCATGTTTGGTCCTACCATTCCTGCGAAAAGTGGTCATATGATTAAGCCAACAGACTATTTGGACCTGCATGTGTATTTGAATATGCCAAAATACAAGCTCAGCCACATCTTCGACCAGCAGGTGTCACTAAACTGCCAATATCCTACATTCATATTTCCTGCCTGCATTATGCATTAATGTGTGTACATATATTAGGGGATTAAAAAGCATGAAAAGCATCAGCAACACAACCGAATACTTACCATGTGGTCTGTTGTAGTTTGGGCCTGCTGGTCCAGGGCCTCCAGGTCCAGGAGGGCCAGCTCCAGGTCCTGATGCTGGTGGCATGTTAGGCATACCCTGCTGCATGCCTGGCATGGGCCTTTTGCCCTGCACTGCCATCTGCAGGTGGTCAGGTAGAGGCTGTCCACGGGCCAGCATCTTGTAAGCCATAATCTGAGCACGAAGTTGATGGAGCTGGTTCTGGTTGAAGGGCGTGGGTCCTCCAGCACCACCCGGTCCACCAGCACCTGCAGGTCCTCCACTGGGCCCAGAGGGAGGTCCTCCTCCACGGTTCTGCTGACCCATGGCCTGAGGGTCACTACCCTCCATAGGGACGCCACCAGGGCCAGAAGGCATCATAGGACCAGAGGGTGGGCCGTTAGCCGGCACAGGACTGGGAGCATGTTCAGAACCACCAAGAGGAGAGGGGTAACCTTTAGAGAGAAGATGGAAGAGGTAAATAAAGAGTAAAAAAATATGAACATGATTGAGACACACAAACATGCACACAAACTGTCTAAATCCTAAAATCAAATCAAAATGTAGATAATTGCACAACATAAATAATAACTTCCTAAACAACTCCAGGAGGAAGGAGTACCAACCACACACTGAGAGAACAATTTGTCTGCCTTCTTATAACCATGACAAACCACTGTCTACATCTTTGTTGCTTCTGTTTGCATTGGACCTACAAGAAGATATTATCCACAATATAATTCACCTCACAAGAGCTGGCCTTGGCCTGAGAACATTTAAGATAGTAATGAAAAACAAAAACTCTGAAACCATTATGTACACCACGACATACCACATTGGCAGTGGAAACAAATAGACATCTACAGTACAGCCCAGCAAGTTTCACATATCTGTCCCAGTGGTGTCCTATAAACAATATTACTTTGAATGTAATTAGGGATGTAACGAGACAACATATCATATTGCACCAGAATGCATCACAGTGCATCTATTTTGTTGTATCCTGATTAGCATGTTAGCTCATGATTAGCATGCTGGTTTGGGGCCAACATTAGCCTGTGGCCAGAGTATTAAAAACAGTATTATTTTGTTTTTTTATTTTGTGTCTTTGTAATGTTGAATGACGTAAACTGACAGTGTATACATTAATATAAAGCAAATAAAAAGCACATTTTCAGACATACCTTCAGCTGAAACAAACCGAATCAAGACACCGCTACTGTATCAAATCAAATAATGTTTCAGCTCTTCAATAATAAAAAAGGAAATGTAATATTTTACTAGACATTTTAAGCATTACAGAAACATTCAGAAAGAGAAACAAACTGGCTAAAACGCCACTGTCAGCTTCATGGGCTAGATCTCATACAAGCAATCTTCTCCCCCTCTTATCTACACATCCCTCAACATACATGATCATACTGCAAAAATATCGGGAAACCAGTTTAATCTTACCTAGAAATGTAAAATAACCACATATTAAGAGGAGTTAAGTGTGAAAATGGATACCGTAATGAATCTATCAATTACCATGTGTATTTATGAACCACAAAAAATATGTAGTCACAAATAACAGTCTCTGTCCACAGTTATCCAAAGGGAAGTGGCAAGATTTTAAATAAAACACTTTTATGAACACATCGTGATTTGCTTACATCTAAGGATGATTACGTTTAAGATGCTACCAAATAAATTAAACTTTGTTCTGCTGTTTCTAATGTGGGGGCAGGTGGTGGGGGGTGGGATGTGGTGTCAGATTAGGCAAAATGGAATGCATTAATCCTAGAGGAGTAATCTGGGACCCACAAACTTCAGGAACTACCTCGGAAGGGTACAAATATGGTCTGTAGATGTGAATGTTGAAGCCATGCTTTAAATGGCAATAAGCTAAAGAACACTTGTCAGCAATACAGTGTTCACTGTGAAGCCTTCAAATGTATCTTGACAGGGAAGATCTACTTTCCATAGCCAAGCACCTTGGAACCGCCACTGTTTCACTAAACGTCTTAACAGCCACTGCAAGACTCATGCACAAGAGCTGTCTCATACATCAATGTTAACATTTTACTATTTATTTGCATACACACAAATGATTACACAGGATTGCTGTCATAAACCCTATTAGACATTTTTGCATTACAATTAGCAAAAGTAAAACAAGCACTGTGTGCCTGGTAGGTCAGAAAAGTGTGGTGGTTTATTTTTATAGTGTTTATTAGTCTAACTCATACTATACCAAGTACATACCTTGGGAATGTTGATCCATGGGACTGGGTGGCGGCCCCATGCCACTGTGAGGACCCTGTCTCATGCCCATGCCCTTCATCTGACCATAACGAGGGTCATCTGGCATGCCTTTCTCATGCATGCCCTCCATAGGCTATAAGAAGGAGGACCAGAGTATCAGTTTCAAATTCATTTAACAATGCACTACTAGAACAGACCTGAAATGAATTCCACAACACCTTGATGCATGTCCTTCATACTAAACTCCATATGGTGTTCATTAATTTGTCTTTTTACTATTACTGTTTATTATTATAGTCTATTATAGTCTTTGCAGGCCTGATATCAAAGGCTGTAATATGCAAATCAATGGATATTTTATTGTATGCTGTGAGCCTTCCTACCAGTCGCAGATGTTTGCCAGAGTTGGATGAATTAACGCTTTCAAACCAGGCAAATATTTAACCAGCATATCAAGAGTTATTTGAAATATATATTGAAATATATATTCTTCATATAATGTAGCCCTAATGTTAAATCTAACACACATGGTTTACTGGCAGTGGGGGGGGGGGAAAAAAAAAGAGGCCTACACAAATGCCATAACTGGTCATTAGGACGTCACAACACATTATATCATTTAATTACAGACCCCTTTATGTCAAATTAATACTCCAGTTCATGGTCTTTTCCATCCTTTGAACTAATCACGCAAAGCAAGAGTCACAGACTGGCTACTTCTTGACAACATCACATCTGTATGCACTCACCTTGTGCATTTGATGCATGTTATCCTGAGGGTAGCCGGAGGGTCCCTGAGGAGGTAGTGGATGCCCTGCAGATGGTGGTCCTGGGCTGGGGCCCATCATTCCATGAGCAGAGCCAGGTGAGGGCCCGGGACTAGGGCCCAGCAAGGCCCCCGGAGAGGGCCCAGGGCCTGGAGAAGGGCCGGGCCGAGGGGTCCCTCCCATGGGGGGGTCCGGAGTGGACATCTCTCAGCAGATCCGGCAGGAGTGAGAGAGGTAAAGCACTGTTCTGTACAGAAAGGGTAGTTTTTTAGGTTGTTTGTTTTTTTTTTGTATATTTTTTTTTATATACATACACATGTATATTTTTTGGATATCAAGTGTATTTAACCATTTCCATGCCCTTCTGTTTCACTTTTAGGGCTTAGAAACAGCAAAAAGCTCATCCACTTTCATTCACAATCCTCATCTGAACTGCCTGCCGCTGTTGCAGCCATGTATGGCCATTGAGGTCCGATTTGGTGTAGTGCTTCTATCGCCATCAGCTTAAACTCTAGTTTATTCATAAGGTCCATTTGTACTTCCTCAAGTAGGGATATTACGAATATCAAATCAGCTTAGTATTACTGATTAACCAAGCATCAAGAAAGTAAAACACAAATCCTAGCTCATCCTAAACACATACCAGTAAGACATGGGTGGGCAACATGAGTTTGCTGCAATAACAAAAAGTCTCTTGCAAAGATCATTTCTAAGCAGACATCATCAGTGATGTAGGGACCATATTCACATTGCTACACAAGCCATTTAACACAATCAACTAAACTTCAAGAGGAAAAACAGGAAAAGAAGCAAATCAAACATAGGCACGGTGGTTAACAGCAGCAAGACCAGGGTCTTAAACACTTCCATTTAATCCACAGTCGTAACCCAAAACTTGTTCACTGACACTGAACACCAACACCAGCTTTAACTCATCACGGGTTTTTATGTAACCTCACACAAAAGAGCAACTCCTTCTATCGTGTAATCCTTGAGGGGGTACAGAGGAGTCCTCTTCCCCTCCAAGCTGTCAAGTTCAGCTCATCAGTTCAGACAGTTCATAACACAGCGGTGAGAGCGACTTCAGTACAAAGAGCTAACACGTAACATACCAAGTAACTAGTCATGCAAGCAAATATAAGAGCAAGATGATGGACTGCTTGTCTAAGATGCATCGGTTAAACAAGAATACGAGTACATATTTTACGAGTAAATGTCAATTACAATACACAGTTATCATTATATAAAGTGTGTATCATGTTAGCTTGTTTGCTAACAAGTAAGCCAACACAGATAGCCATCTAACCAAATAACACACAGTGTACACAAAAACATGCTAGCAATTTTAAGTAATTAAAAGTTTCTAAACTGTATTACCTGTACGAGATTATATTAGGTTAACTTTAAAACAAAGGAATAATAGGTTACAAAACAGAGCCTGTTTTTATTATGTCTTATGTTGCCAGAGATTTCAGTGGGCTAAAAGCTAACGATAGTTTACGATAACAGCTAGCCAGCTAACGAGCCGGCAAGTTGACTAGCTCGACGTTAAAATAAAACAAAAGCAAAAACATAAATTGAATTACTTAAGGTTTTCGGTAAATGGCAATTTCATAAACAAATTTACGTCTTCGGCGTTGCAGCTACTATAATGAGCCGAGTGAGGGTTACACTGAGAAGGACCTAGCTAAATGGCTAGCTAGCATTAGCCTGTGTTTCAGTAAGTTAGCTCGCTTGCTGTGAGAGAGAAAACCAATTGACCTCTTCGGCAGTAAAAACAAGACATGAAACGGACTAGCTAACAGGCTAACAAGTTTCACAAGTTTATTTGGATTACACNAGAGGCTTCTTCAACTTTTCACACTGATTGATCCAACCCGCCTCCCGTACCTTTGGCTCAGTCCACCGTTCAAAACACATTTCCGAAAAAACATTCATTCATTCCCCCTCTGTCGCCACCACCGTCTCACCGTCGGTCTCTTACATCGCGACTCCCAATCAACAATGACCGAAGTCGTTGTGAATACAGGCGCCACATGTTCACAACTTATTGTGCTACTTTTAAAGACTCTCCTGTGGACCGATGTTCGGTACCGATAAAGTGCCCATAAAATACTTACAGTCTGTGAATTCCGCTTTCGCCGGTGACTCCCCCGTTTTCCTCAGCTAAGCTAGCTAGCTAGAAACAAAGAGCAGCTCAGCCTGTTCCTTTTTTTTCCCTCTCTCGCTCTCACCCCCCCTCCTGTAAAGACACCATACAGGCTTCACTAGCGCCCCCTTCCCCCAGCAGCCTCAGCGGCTCAGCGCATGCTTAGTGGGAGCCTGATTGCAGGGCGGAATGCAGGCTGTGAGCGCACATGGGGGGATGGGTGCTCATACAGTAACCTACTAGACAGGAATATTAATTTTCTACGCTCGCAGTGGCACAGCAAGGCCTGAGAGTTACATGGATAGTGATCGTTTTTACAGACCTGACGATTTAAACCTTTTGTGCTGGTGTGATGACAGCAGGTCTTATGTGTTTCAGTAGAAGCAGAGGTCGAGATTTGTTCTGATGTTTGATCACTGATATGTTTCATGATTCTACAGAGCTCTTATTCTATGATATTCTGTCATTATTACGTCACAAAAATGTATTTCTATTGGGCTGTGGTCAAGACCACCACTGTCAGGCCCAAGACAAGACTAAGACTATGGCTATGATAAGATCAACTCAAGATTCAGAGGCCAGACTGGCAGCAGATCGGATTTGTTTCCCAAATCGTGTCTCTGGAGATGAATGTCCGCACTGCTATTTGCAAGTGATTAATTTGGGTGTGTCCCGACATCAACCAATCTGCATGGGTTGTTGTGGTCACAATATAGGCATCAGTAGTGACATAGCAAACCCCAGCACCTCCGTCCAATCTGGATTAGATATAGTCTTTGTTGCTGCATTGTGAGAGAGAGAAAAACACCATGAAATCTGACCAGACTGCAACGCATCAGTAAAAACCCGATGAGAATTGGAATTCCAAACACCACCCAGTGGTTTGGATCAGATTTCATGTTTTTTTTTTTTTTTTTGCTTTTTGCTGGATACAATCAGGAAATGCCAAATATCGGATTTGGGCTGGCAGTCTGAGCAAGGCCAAAGTCATTCAGAGTTGTTTGATGTTACAAGCTCCGTTCTAGAGACACATACCCAGTGAAACTGTTCACATTGGTAGCAATAAGAACCAGGGGCCGTGTCTTAAGACAGAATATTTTCTTGAATGTTTGTTTTTTCTTAACTTGATAAAACCTTATTTATTTCTTTCAATTTAAGTTATTCTTTAAATAGCTTCCTAGGAATTTTCTCATTTTTGTCTAAACTCTTTTCCTAGGAATGATTCTGAGAATAAGTGAAATTCCTGAAAACGTTAATCTCTTAAATGAAGTGAAATACTTTGTTTTTGCACTTATACTGACCATAACCTTTCTTCTCTCTAGGTATCAGCGCTGGGTTGGGTTGCCAGGTAGTGCACTTATGCTTATATATGTCTGTGTATTGTTCTCTCTAGGTATCAGCACTGGCCCTTGGTCGGGCAGTGTCTGAGCTCATGGCGAGTTTTGACTCTAACCTTCTTATACTAGCTGGGAAACAATATCCAACAGAACATGGTTGTAAGTCGCTCTGGATGAGAGCGTCTGCTAAATGCCTTAAATGTAAATGTTTTCCTAAGCATACGAGAGCCTCACACTTGTCTTAGGCCGCAAGAGTTGACAAGGTAAGCCTGCAAATGTACTGATCTTTGAACAGTTTAGTTCGTGGAAGTAAGACCTACATATTTTAAATTCAAAAGGTTAAAAGGCTTTCAAGTGAAATTCACCCTTAAAATACGATCCATTCTCTACAAAAGGTAGTAGTACACAGTCGAATCACAATATTATGACTGATTATACTTTTGATGGTGGCTGCGCATAGCTCATGAAGGAAGTCACCTTGGCATTCTCTAGGCCCACTCATCCATGTGGAAGGCACTCTCAGTCGATTTGGATATGAATCCATCCTTGCAGATCATTGGTTGGAAGAGCATGACCAAGACTTCCAAGTACTACACTTGACCCCTAATTTCCCAGACTTAAACCTTACTCAGCATTTGTGAGACCACCTTGATCGGCGTGATCACTCTATGGATCCTCCCCCACGCACCCTCCAGCAGCTGTGGGATACAGTGCAGTCAGCATGGCTCCAGATACAATTGACAACCTACCAGGACCTTACTGAGTCACCCCCAGCCCGTCTAGCTGCTGTCTGTGCTGCACACGGCGGTTACTCTGGAATAATGTGACTCGACGGTGTATATGCAAAGCTGTTGCTTTAATATGTGTTTTACATGGAAACACATTGTGGATGACCACACACACTCTTCACCCTCCTACCGTCTGGAAAGAGCAGAAGCATCCGGGCCCTCACATCCAGACTGTGCAACAGCTTCTTTCCCCAAGCCATCAGACTCCTTAACAACCAGAGTCTGGTCTGAAAAATTGCACACATTTCAGTGACTGGACTGAACGCACACACACACAATCTCATCTTTTCCACACATAAACTTAAGGAGTAAAATGTTTACATTTATACCAAATATTGACATAACTGCTGCTAAAAACAATGTTCATCTAAAAAATGGACATAACTGCATTTTACTGCCCCCACTACCAGTGGGCTATCTGCCCCCTCCCTGTATTTATTGTTTGCTGTTTTGTATATTGTAAATTGTCTTGTGTATCTATTGTATTTATTGTTCTATGTAGCACCTTGGTCCTGGAGGAACATTGTTTTGTTTCACTGTGTACTGTACACCACTGTATATGGTTGAAATGACAATAAAAAACTACTTGACTTGGAAGGTTTGTATTTTTGGAAAGTGAGGAAAATTCACAAAGGCCTCTCAAAGGCCTCAGATCCTCACAGAATACCAGATCATAAACTTCTGTGACAAAACCGACTGATGAATTTAGTTACATAACTAGCATATAACATATAATTAATTAATCGCAAATTTACCACTATTATGCCATCTTCTTTATATTTAAAAACTCAGACAATGTGTAGGTTCACTGGTCAATCGCGATAGCAAATAAAATGGCTATATTTGTGGCATTTCGACCACTGTTCCTGTCGTCACTTCTGTAAAGAAATATAGGTTGGTACAGATGTTTGCAATGAACCATTTTATAGCACTAGTTAGTATATCATTAGTATAATACAGTTTTTCCCAACCTAAAAGGCCACTGCCCTGCACACTTCAGTGATTTTAACACTACTGTGAGTAAAGGGATCTTAATGAGGTGATTAGCTTTATCAGGAAAGTCGGGAGATAGGAAAACACAGGATTTAAGGATGCACTGATGATGTGATTGTGGGCTGGTGCTGGAGTCCAATATTTTTTACCGTACCTTTCTGCTACTGCCAACATGTAAATGTTTTTAAAACTGGAAACTTGAATCTACCTAATTTAACATTTCTGAGATACATGTATTTCTTTAGGGTTACAAATCAACAATGACTGTAAAATGAATAAAATATAGCTATGGTAACACAAGAATCCAGCTACTAAATATTCTGTTCCTCAGCAGTACAATGAATCATCAAATATTGATCTGAAATCTCAGTCAAATCTATACATCTGTCCGAGACTGATCTGTGCAGGGCCTCCAGGAACAAGGAAAACGCAGATCAGTGAAACAGCTTTTAATATTTGAACATTCATTCTTTCAATTTTTCGATACTGTATTGAAATTCTTACATTCTTGGCTGATACTGTTCAGAAGGCCAGACAAAACAATGTAATAATAGTGCTTAGCGCATGAAAATTTATGATATACCCTGATACAACTCATGACCTGTATTTAATTAATAATAACATTAAATGGTACAGCAACAGTAGCTAGAAATGTCAGAGATTTACTGTACAGAAATGACAGTAAAACAAAAGAAGAATGAAGATTGCATATATTAGTAAACATACAGGAACAATTATTACATAAGCATTGCTGCATGTAAACTATAGGTTGTGCATCCATAAGAACCTTTAAATCACATCTGCATAGTGACTATGGCAGTCAGTAAGTTTGAGTCACTTGGGGGACTTTTATTACATACTATTACATCCCCTTCAGTATTTGTCCAGGGACCACCAGAGGGTGACCACAACACAGTGGTTCAAAAAGCATGCACTAATGCACAGGAACTTCTTTCTCTGCCATTGATTTCTAAATACACTACTACTGGTGGTGTAAAATATTGACATTCTATTTAGTATGCAGGCACTGTTTGTTTTGATCTTTTATGAGAGTTTGATGAATCAGATGCAGAGTACTTCGCACATCATTAAGGAAGGTCAAAATCACATTTGTGGTTTCAGAACCTCTATGAATAAAGGCCAATATGTTTCATTTCTTCTGTCAATGTATACTGTCAGTCTGATACTACTGTAATTAATGTGACCCTGAGTGTCACCCTGAGAACTATGGCACATTAAGAACTATTGAGCCTGTTCCAGTCAACATCATGACTATACGAATCGAGACACAAGACACAAAAACAAGTTGCCCACAAAAATGTAATTTGAAAGTAATAAATGTTCAGTTCTTCCTAAATGTTCCTCCGTAAAGTCTTTCTAATATATACAGCAAGAAGCAAGTGGTTTGGAATATGTCTGTTTCTGAGCCGTTCCATTAGAGATCAAGGTCCCGTGTACAAAAAAGTTAGATATCTTCAACAGAGGGCAAAAAATGTTTCTCGTAGTCTGAAGGAGACGCTGGCTCATCCCAGTCCTCATCTTCATCTTCTCTGCTGGCATCTTCCTCACTGCTGTCAAGCACCTGCCTGTAGTCATTTGTTCTATCGAGTAGCATGGAATCATTCCTCTCTAGCCTTTCCGGCTCTTGTAGCTCTTTTTCATGTTCCTCTCCTGTCTGCTGCTGACCCACCTCGGGTAACTCCACTATCAGTTCGTCTTCTGGGCCAACAGGGCTGTCAGAAACCGTGACCACATCCACCTGAGAGAATGCCAGGACATGCCCTGAGGCATTGTGAGGTACCAGCCATGACTGCCGAAACTGTAACACATACATGGACAGATCTTGTTAGTGTGGACCCACTGGGAACTACTGGTTCCACTGTGAGGTCCCTGGTTCAGGTCTCATAATTATAAGTGCATGCGGTTTACTTTGATGGTCATACATTTAAAGACACTCGAAATTAAATGAAATGAAAACCACTGCTTCATCTATAAACAAGAGATGTAGTAAATACTGATTACTAGGGCTGAACGATTTGGGAAAAATATCTAATTACTTTCATTTTTCTGCATAATATTGTGAGTGAGATGAAAGTTTATTTTCTATAAATTACGGTTCATGTCTGTTATTTTGCCCAATAAGGCCAGTCCATCCCATCCACTTTTCTGGCTTTAGTTAGAATCCTAAGTATAGTGTGCCAGACTGCCAGTAAGTTGAGGTTGTGATGTCACAACACATAGTGGTTTGGCTGCCTCTAACTGGTCCAATTCATCTACAGGCACTTCACAAGCTCTTTTCCCTGTTCTCAAGACATTATTAATAATGTAGACCACAACTGAACAAAATTGCAGCTCTTGCGCTTTGAAAATGGACTCCTTTTAAACTGTGATTTTAATACAAAAGTGATTCATCTTTCAGCCCAACTATATACTAAACAGGCTTATATACTAAACTACATACTGTCCTAACAGTGTTGTAGTAATATCCAGTGGGTGAGATTTCCCAGTTCAAAGGTTCATCATCCTTCTGGTGATGTATGTGATTACAAACTGCAGTTGCTTTGGTGTGGATTTTTGGGGTGGGCAATGCTAGCTAATGCACTGGATCTCAACCTTGGACCTAAAACCACCCGTCCTGCATGTTTTACCTGCATGCCCTGCTCCCAACACACTTGAGCCCATGCCCTGCTCCCAACACACTTGATCCCACTTATCAGAACCAGAGTTGGAAACCACTGAACTAGTAAATGGAAGGCAGTTAGCATCATTACAAAGGAGAGAATGGATTACTCAAATAACAGAAATGACTCAAAATGACTAAAATTAGCAAGGTAAGGATGTATACGTAAAGACTTATACATATATCTAGATATCTCAGTTGTTTCTTTTGGCTGACAGGGATAAAAACCTATCTTTTTTTCTGTGCTAAAAAAAACTGAATCATTGTTTTCTTTATTATTTTGTTCAATGACTGAAATAAAAACTACACTACTGCAGATCAGGTGGCATTTTCTAGCCTATGTATCTGTGGCTAGGTTAGTCAGGATTGGTTGACACCATAGGGCTTCCCAATGATTATACGATGTATTGGTATAACATATTCTGGGTACTGTATTGAGAGAACATTAAGGAATGACAACATGAAAACATCATCATCAATTCTATCAAACTGCAAAGCACGGAGATGAAATTCTGCACTACAGAAATAATACTACACACCACAGCAAATAATATACTCAACTGTGGCTTTAGGCTGAAATGCTGCTTTATTAATAATAATAATAACAATAATAGGTTACACTGAAAAAAGTTTTTAACTGGGATTTAAAGATGGAAAGAGAGGGAGAAGAGCGAAAAGTTGAAGGTAAGGCGTTCTAGCGTGTGGGGGCAGCAACCCTAAAGGACCTGCCACGCGTAGAGGAAAGCCTGAACCTAGGAACAGCTAGAATACCAGAGTCTAAGGACCTTAGCTTACGAGATGGAGCATAAGGATGTAAGAGAGATGACAGATGGGTAGGTGCTAGTCCGTGCAAGGCTAGTAGCAGGTTTTTATAGAGGATGTGTTCTGCAACTGGTAACCAATGTAGCTGATGATGGATGGGGTGATGTGCGCGGACTTCTTGGTCCGTACTAAGACTCTGGCTGCAGAGTTTTGAACATACTGCAGTGGGTTTTGGAGGGTAAACCATGGAACAGAGAACTGCAATAATCTAACCTAGATGTAATGAATGCATGAACCTATATCTCAACATCTTTAGAAGTAACCAGAGGGCGGAGTCTAGCAATACTGCGAAGATGAAAAAATGCAGACTTAATAGAAAGATTTAATATGGGAAGCAAAGCTGAGGCATGGGTCAAACAGAACACCAAGGTTTTGCACAGAAGTGGACGGGGTGACTGGGGCATCATTAACAAGAAGCATGCGGTCTGAGTAAGCAAAAGTTACACAAAACACTAAAGTTATACAAAAGAAACTTGGTGACCAAAAACACAGCCATTTTTAAAACAGGCAAAGGCAATCTATCTCGTAAATAACATTCTCTTCATGACCAGAATTATGCATGCTAAAACAGTGAGAACTGGACTGCTGCGTGACTGGCTGTGGATTAAGCAGAACTATACCGCTCCTACCACACCACTACTCCTACCACATCACTGACCTGATTGTTATTCTGCTGAAACAAACTGCTGTTGATAGGGTCTGGAATCTTCAGCCATACTCTGCCTTGGAGCCTTGAAGAGTAGCTGGAAAGATATCAGTTCATATATCAGCCATGGTATGCATTCTTTTTATGCTCAACAGCAGACATTCTGTTTAACAATATAAATGAGGTCAGCACAACTTGCAATGCTGTGAAATCTGACTGGAGATCCATAAGAGTTTTTTATATAACAAAACAACAATAAACAATTTAATTCCAGACAAATAAAAGAGCATTATCAATATTACCTACCAAGCAATGAAAACAATGACTACTAGGAGGAATACAAGAGACAGCATAACTGAGACCACCACTACTACAACTGTGTAATCTGAAAAACAAAAACAACAAATATAGTAAGTAGCAAGAAACATTATTCAATGTCCACAATACAGTACCTACTATAGCCTGAGAAATATTAGCATATATTTTTATCAAAGACAAAAAAGAAATTCAGACAGACAGGAAGTATGTATAATGACCACAACATATACCAGAAGTGATCTCCTCTGCATATCAGTAGCCTGAGTGTTAGCCTGTTAAGAAACAGCCCCATCAAGTAGTCTGGATTCACAGATAGAGCTTTGAATATCTGGCAGATTGTATGGTACCAAAGTAAACGAGCCAATAAGGAAATTTCCTCAAATATGGCAAAGTTTAATTCAATAGTGGAATCATCATTCGAGAAAGCTACATGGTTGACATGAAGAACGTATAGAGCGATCCTAAAGCATGCACGCATCTTCAAATATTGCTGGCACACTGTAGAGAATGAAAAGTCTGTAGAAAACTTGGAAAATGTAGGTGTACTTCTTGCCTTCAGTTACTGCATATTGGAGAATAAATGGCCAATTTAAAAAGAGGCATCACACTGATCCTTTTTTACTGATACAAACCAAAAATTTAAAATTCTTTGACGGTCATTTAGACTAGTTAACTAAAAGTATTTTATAACATAAAGGAAGTACACATATTAATGGAAACATATTTGTGCAAATTAGCTTCATATTTCTCAGCTGATATCACCAGACTTAATAGCTTCAACAAGACTGCTTCCCATACTGTTGTAAAGGGTTTATGTGATGATATCGGAATCGGATCGGTGTTGGTCGATATTAAATCTAGTCATCGTGCAGATGTTTAGATTTGACTGATATTTGTATATGATGTATTTATTTTACTCAGGACAACTACTTTGCCAAAATGTCTACATCTAATCGAATCTGCATTTTAACCCCTAGAAATAAGTGTTTAACTTCCTTTGTAACACTAATCCAAGTGGACATAGCTCCAATTCCAATATTATAACATGTCTATAAACGCATGGGCAGATGTGGACATAAAAACACTGGATACTGGCCCGTAATTCCCATGTTGGTACGTCCCTATGATTATGGCTGACCTCCTTTAGCATGGTTGATCAAGCACTAATATGTTTCACACTGCTCAGAAATCCAAGTTTTGTTCTCCTTAATTGGATACAGCAGCTTTCTAGCAGCAGCTTTTTAAAGCATGCCTATTCAGACTGGGCCACAGAGGTACCTAATCATATGAACTACTATGCACATACAACAATATTGATATCATATCAGTACTGGCAGATGACTGCTTAAAATAAATAAATAAATAAATAGATAGAAGACGTTTAGTCACTATTTGATGATGTAGTTATTTTACGGCTACGGCACTAAAATGTTTGCTAAAAATCTACTCCAGCTAGATGTAGTTCCAGTTTACAGGTTTTATTAATATACATGTATTGGCATTGGTATCAGCAGATAATGTTCATGAAAATGATCCGAATTATTAACCCATAATTACCATATCAGTGCAACCCAACATGTCTAAAAATGATGGATGAGAGGAATTTTTGCAGTACACCAGTGATACTGTAGCTGTATAATACTTATACATTTTGGTTCAGATGAGCAAGGTGAGCACATAAAAAGTCATTAATATCACACCAAATATGCCAAATATAAGGATGGGACTGATACCAGTAGAAAATTCTAGATTAGACATCAGAGGAATGAAAAGGTGAGTCCAAGCATATTCTGCAACGAATGTATTTAAAAATAGAACACAATAGCTTGTAGCATAACATAAATCAAAGTATGTGACATGATAACATTTGATAATTTAATAATAGCATCTAATAGCATCTATAAATTCACACCAGACACACACACACACACACACACACACACGTGGGTGTGTGCGTGTGTGTGAGACAGAGAGAGACTTGTGAATTTATAGATGCTATCAGGTGAAATTATATATATATATATATAAATATTCCTATGTGTACATATATATATATATATATATATATATAGAGAGAGAGAGAGAGAGAGAGAGGAAAAGGATATACCATCGTCTTTTGTGGTGAATGTAATAGTTGCCCACTCTCCCTCCCCAGCCACAGTCACTGCTTGGATGCCCACTTGATACTGCTGACCAGGGTTCAGCTCAGGTAGAAGGACGCTGTTCATAACACCACTCACGTTCAACACTGTTCAAAAGACACAAGCTTTTAGCCACAGTTTAAAACACTACAGTCTGCCAACTGGCCCGGAAGTTTCATCCCTGGTGACAACCAGAGGTGGGGCCAAGCGCAGTGACTAAATTTTTATGCTTCATTCATTATGCCAATACTCACACAGTAATATAAATATCCTGCTCATACAGAATACATATATGCCCTGTACATGAGGACCTTTTTCCATATCTGATGCTTCATGCAATTACTCTGCCTCTCCTCAACGTGGAAACATTACACAGGATTGACACTCTGTGTTTTATTAGTGGCTTCATAATGGCGTACCACACAGGGCTGTGACAACAACCGCATTACCGCAATGCTGTGGTCACGTGATGCCTTCCTCAGTGTGGAGCTCATTACAGTCATCACCACATTTTTGTATTCAATTAATTTGCTGGTGAAAATAATGATTTACCTTTATCAGCTTGGCATCTGTTTACTACTTTACAGCTCTCTGTTAGCAAGGTGAAGAAGACTAGACTGTAACTCAACAGTGACTTCATCTACCGGCTTTTTGTGGTCTCACAGTTACTTAAAAGTAATGATAAAGTCCCCAGTATCTTACTGCTCTAGACTGAATTTGATGTGTTCTTGTTATACTGATCGTTATGACTGAAACGTGTTCAAGCGTCTTTAGTTCACAATATTAAACTAAACTAACACTGTGAGACCCTGTGTTTGGATTTAGTTAAAATAAGAATTAGCAGGATTTACACACACTTGAAACTGGGAGTAATCTGTAGGATCCATATGCTTGTGTGGCTTTGTCCGTACCTTCATTAAAAACAACAGTTTGTAAAGTTTGGAGGTTGCTGGTCTGAGTATGTTGTGGTGTTTAGGCTAAGTATTCGATGAATTGTAAGCGGTGCGAGGGTGTGCATTCTTGGCACCTCCACCACCTCGTTTGGTCCTGCACATCCAAATATCACCATGTGTACCGCTTCGTTCAAAGTGAGTACATTGTTGGGGAGACTCACTGTGCAGGTTCGATGCTACATGTGCATACATGAGAGATCCATCATGTAATCACTGAGAATACTGCAACGACGGAAGTACAATAACAATAAACACTAATATGTTCGCAGTGGGGTGTTGGGCCGTGGGCAGTAAACCACCAAACCATGTGCCACCGCAGTGACAAAAAATAATACCGTCCCAGCCCTACTGCGGTTAATACTGCTGCTTTTTCTTAGCAGTCTGCCATGGCAGGTTACACGAAGAAAAGCCCTTCTTCTGTATCAACTGATTCCCACATGAAGCTATCTCAGATTTATTCTTGTTGAGTCCGTGTCCTATGGACTTTATTTACTTTTTTTACTACAGCGTTTAGTCTATACTTTATACCTTATCTTATACCTTTATCACTGCCAGCCAGCAGAAAGGCAACAGAATGCAATTATGCCAGATATGCATGACCTTGGGATCTAAGTAGTTTATTCCAGATAGCGAGGATTTTTATACTACTCGTTACATCACGTCATGTTGCAGTCATCTGGAATTCAAAGAACCACAGTTACACTTATAACCACTTATTTTTGCTCTGAAAAAAACAGACTGTCCTTATTATAATATTAACTGGATAAAGGCCAATTACATTTTAGGCTCCATTCACACAGAAATGTGCACAATTTCAGACAGTCCACAAACATTTTCACAACTGTAAATCTACAGTATACGCATTTGACACTGGTTGCACTTCTCTACTGCACTTTCGGACCTGCACAGTCATGTACTCCGTTGTTATGTAGTATCCTTACCTGTGTGATTGGTGAGGTCCACTATGTATTTCAGAATAACTCCTTGACTCTGGTCAAGTGGAATGGGCGTCCACGTCAGATTTACACTAGATGAAGAAACGTCTGTAACACGGAAGTCTGTGACTTTTGGTGGCACTGAGAAGAGAGAGAAAAAGAGGGATAAGTAAATCACACAAGAGATTTGCAAACTAACATAGTTCAATGAGGAACTGGCCTGAAGTACTACAATGACTAAGCAGAGTGTTACTGCTAAATTAACTAAACAAATGTGATTATGAACTGGACTCATGAATCCTTTACAGTCTAGTAATATCAAAAGGCAGTAGATCACAATAGTAGTAATCTTATCAGCATACCTCCTTGAGCTGTGTATGCAATAGCAGACTGCAGTAAACGGCTACAGTTGTTCACCACAGCGAACAGGGATATATTGAAGGTTGTGTAGTTGCAAAATGGACCTGCAGATGGAGGCAAATGACAGAAGTAAGGCATCATCCGTAACAAGTGTCCTGAATGGGTCATCTTGAAACTGCGTCATTGAAACTGTGTTACAAGGGGGCAGGGGTTTCAGTGAAGCCTTTGCAGAAATCACAGTTATTTATATGAATAATGAAGAATTTTAAAAACAGACCAAACATTTTAGACTTTCATTGATTTTCAGCTTAATTCAATCAGTTGAGATACAAAGTCATGCAGGTCTGATATGAAATGATTTACTCCTGAGAAAGTGGTGGGGACATTCACCAGGGGTCACAATGCCTACAACACAAATACAGACATTTTATTCACTACACTAAGCCACTAGTAAATCTATTTGTGTCTTCTGTAACTTTATATGTAACGTTTTGGGACTATGTTGCCTTACAATGCCCTGTATTATTATGACTCTAAGTTTACAATAATAACTCTAAGCTTAAAACAAGTTTTAAGAGAAGCTTTTAGCCTAAAACAACAATGAAACAACGACAGAGAAACAATGTTTTAGGCATAAGCCAGTATATTCAAAACTACACCAGATAACTATTCCAGTAACATTCTGTGAGAGAGGCACTGAACTCCCCAGACATCTGGTTCCCATCACCACCACTGTGGAAAAATTCTGACTCTTGTTAGTTTTTCTAGAACTGAGCATTTCACACTAAAACAGACAGAATGACTTGGTTTCCATCCTTAACCTTAATAATGCAGACATTTAGAAAAATCATTAAAACTCCCTTTTAACTGAAACTAAACTATGCAGCACCTTAAAAAAAAGAATCCAAAATATGTCTATGCAAAAAAAAGATTTAAAGATTTTAATTTTACTTAATTTCAAAATGTAAAACAGTAAGTGGCAAAAAATATAAATGTGTGCATCATGTTATGTTACTTACAGTAAAAAAGCAATAAAATAACTTAAATCACGCAGATTGACTGTAAATGTTATTGATTTTAATTTTATTGATCTGCTTTTCTAATTGAGTAATTGACTAACCAGGACAGAGCTACAGTCATTTTATGGAGAAAACATTTTAAAAAATCAGTATAATTCAATGGTTGATATGTATGATACAAATGACAAAGAAATGGCTCACCGCAGGGAAAAAAAAATTCTGCACAGTAGTGGTGATGGTAACCAGACGTTGTGATATACATACAAATATAGTTAATTATAGAACTATCCAAAATCTATCCAAAATCACCAGTAAACCAATGTGTGTCTTCTTAGTTCTTATACATTATGCTGACGAGTGGTAAATATCCTTCTTAAAACTACTGTAAATAAATGTCTTAGTTATCAGTCCTAATATTTATCACTATTTAGTATAATAATTTTCTGTGAGGAAGCCTTTGGAGGTATTAAACTCTTTAACAACCCACATTATATTCTAACCATTTAATTATGAAGACATTTTGAAAAATAGTTGGTGAATTTGGGAAGTTCTTTTAAGTACACTTTTCTTAATTCTATCCACTATGAGCGTAACAACATTAATATCTATAACCCAGTGTTTCCACTGTTTTGTGTTTCCGGTCCTGCTCAGCATAGTTTTGTTTTCCCAGCACTTCTATCATTAGCTAACTGACACCCCTCTCTTGAGCTGAATCGGATGTGTTAGAGCTGGGAGTACACAACGCTGTAGTGCAAAAGGAGTCGCGGAGGCTACAGGATTGAACACTGATGTAACCGACAGTTTCACTCTTGAATGGAATAGAGTAAAATCTAAAAGGTAGTGAAGGCAGGACAGTGTTTTAATTTCAGAAGCATGTGAGAATTCAGAGTCATATCTGTGCTTCTTTTTTTTTTAATGAGGAAATGACACATCTCTCTTAAGCGCCTGTTTCCTGTCAAGACAATGACAGTTGTTTGGAGGTGAGACAACTTTGACGCAAACTGCTCTTACACACATACACACCTACCTCGGAGCGTGACTGAGTTCTGAGCTCTGTTTACTTTGACCCAGTTCAGGCAACGTTTGTGACGTTGTCCTATAGGCTTATGCTGCACCACATATTCCTGAATGCTTTCGTTGAACTCTGAAGGCACTGACCACGATACTTTCATAGACTCGGTCTCCCCAGTCACGTTCATAAACACCGGCGCTATCGGCAGACCTAGTAAAAGAACACACATCGTTACTCTGCACTCTTCATGGCTTCACTGTCAGCTTAATACAATCATTGTAAGACACAATCCAATTTGTATTTGTTTTAGGTCAAGTGTGATGACCGTCCTTGTCTCACTATTCACCCACCCTATAGAATATGTTCCAAGAGACCACTTATAAATTCAAATTAATTAGTAACATGTTTGATTTATGTACCAACAGAGTTAACAAAGCTGTAACAATTTAAGGCAGCAGAAAACATACAAACAATATTAGAAAATACATAACCCAATGTCTTTAAGAGAATATAAGAGTTTGGATTTTTGTGATGCTTTATATTCTTCATCTGGTTTGGTTGTTTTACACTGATATGAAATTTGAGCATTCTTTGATTTGTCAGAAAAGCAAACCCTGTTACATTCATGTTTGCCATGATTGAACAACCTATTTTTGTGTTAACTTTAATCAGCCTATCATAGTATAACACCCAGATCTATCCTTCCTTTAAATTCATCATTATTACCCATTATACTGCACAAAAACAAAGATACTTATTGACTAAATGCATTACAACAAGAGTAATGCACACAGAACTCATTTTGGTTTAGTGTGTTAGTTTGAAACCAAAATTCCTGACCCAACCAATCAAAAAGGTTACAAAATCAAGTGCTTCACTTTGCTCTTCTACCAATATTAGCTGCAGTTCTTTTTGCAAGAACAATACATTGTCTATCAAGAGTCAAAAATCAGGACAGGCAGATTACTCAGATAGTATTTATTTTGTTAATCTGTATATGCCTTTAGGTCCCTGCATGAATGTACTTTTGTGTGTCATTTAAAGGACAATATTTTGATTGTGAGATTGTGAGCCCCTTTGTGTTTCCTCTTTTGGTTCGAGTTGGCTTGAACTATAAGTGAATTTAAGCAATGCCTTAAATCTATCAGAATTTGGTCAGCTGCACTTTAATCTTCAAGCAGTTTGAATCTTTTGCTAGCCTAATTGTTGAGTACAGGCTTTTCTGCTTTTCTTAATTGTATGATCAGTGTCAAATAAATAAGGTTTCCATTTGATTAATCAGCCAAATGTTGAAGGCAAAACTAAACACATTTAAATAACAATGCTTGTTTTCTCTTATTTGACGGGCAATAATTATTGAAAAATGAGGCATGATTGCTGAAAATCTCTCAAATACATCAACAAACCTATACAGTTCATTGATTTTTCCCTGTTAAGAAGGACTGTTGAAAAGGGGTGTAAAAATGACAATTAAAAAACTGCATCACTATTGCAATGTTAGAATTGATTATAATTATAACTATAAAAGATCCAGTACAACAAGCAATTATGCTAAAATAAAAAAAAATGAATCCTTCTAAAAGACTTGACTTATTATTATTTACATTACACAGTCATATGAAAAACAGTCATGTTCGATTAAATGTATTGTTGACTTCCTAATGGAAATTAATAGCAAATGCTTAAATGATGAAACTTAAATATGGCTTTCATTGAATATATTTGTCATGTTTGACATATTGGAAAGAGATAAAACAGAAAATATAAAATGTGCCATACCTTCGGCACAGGACACACGTCTCCAATATGTCTCCAATATTTAGGGGTCACTTAAAATACAGAGCTCCCAAAACTTTTTCATATAATTGTCTCATCCAATAATGGCACATCACATTTGTGACATTCAGCAAGTAATTTTATTAATTATTTAGGAATCATACCAATTTAAAATTAAATCCAGTTGTGGCAAAAAGTTAGAATCATCAAGTCTTTGTTGTGGTCAGAGATTCACACCCCAACTCAAAACCCCTCCCATGTTTTTCAAATATCAATGAGTTACCTGTTCCGGGTAATGCCACAAGTGCTGGACTCGACTGCCCCCACAATGAATTAGCCGTCACACAAATGCCCTTCACTTCCCCGATGGGAACGATGAGCTGGCTGTACTGGAAACAGCACTGGTCCTGCTCCTGAGGACAGCTCAGATGGCTCTGGTGTTCAGCACTGTTCGCTTTTGCATCCTCTGGCATCTCACACTGCGTACACTGCATAGCATCTATGTATTCTGCGTTGTCCAAGCCATTATTTAATTTCACGCTCACCAAGTAACCACTGATCTTGCCTCTTGCCTGGAACTTGGGCATCTCCTTGGACATAACAGACAAGAAAGATCAAATAATTATCAAGAGAACAGATAAATAGTTGAGCTCCTTTCACTACCTGACCTGTCGTCACAGCCATGTGACAACATCCGTCACTATTTGATTTATCATTAACATGGTGGTTAAACAGCGAACAAGGCATGTAGAAAAGCATTAAGCAAATGGTTTGGCCATTGTATGTAGAAGAATCCCTGCTGTCAGGAATGTCCAGTGAACACTAGTTTTACATATTGTGGAAGCATACCTTCCAAAGGATGGTACAACTGGGCTCATCTGAATTAGCCTCACAGTCACTCCAAACATCAAGCTTTCCAACTGGAGCTGAGGAGTGGTTACAATAGCAAAGGAAAGTTTTGTTAATTGTACATCACAGCAATACACTAGTTATAACAAATCAAACAGGTGAGAGTATGGCCTCAAATTAAGAGGACATATTGTAATAATAATTATATTTAAACAGACATTCTGTGTTGCATGCGGGTGTCATTAAGAGTCTTAAAAACTAGCAGCAATACTTTGCTGCAGAGACTGAAATGGTCTGTAAAACTGTAAAAGCTCTATTGCGGGAGGAGAAAGACAGCTTCTTACCTCTAGCAGGAGTTGTGGTATTGTATGAGCTCCAGTTACTCATAATCCTTTCTTCAGTATCATCACAACCACAGCGAACACGGAACATATACATGGTAAATGGCACAGGATCATTCACCACAATGCTTTTCTCACTCGTTTCTTTAATCTAGATTTCTCACACACACACACACACACACACACACACACACACAGACACACACACACACACACACAGACACACACAATATCAGCAACAAATTTCATCTGATCCATTTTAAAATGACAGAAATGGCATGTCATGTTGAATTTTTTTCTAGTTGTATTTCAGCTCTGGTTTGCTTAGAACCCACACAGACGTATTTGACACAGAACCAAAAATCATGGACAAACAAAGCAAAACTGAAAGGCTACATTTTTATGATGTATATTAAGAGACAACTGGGACAATATCCAAAAGCTTTCTACATTATGCTGCACTCTTCTAATTACACTAAATGAGATTTTTGCCAACATCTTAGTCCAACCCCACAACATCCTCTACGATATAACATGTTTGTAAGGAAAGAACAGATGAGTCAATTAGCAATAACCTCACTTATGCCGTTTGGGAATGCTTCTTTTTTTTTTTTTTTCCTAGATGGCAGAAAGTCACGGCTCCCCAATCATTAAAAAGCTAAATATACAAATAAAGAAAAATCCTTATACATCCTACAACCCCGTCTGTCTCACCTCTGTCCAATCCAGGTCACACTCTTTCTTGTACTGGACTTCACATATCATTATTTCCGATGTCATCTCATAGTCTTCCTCAATTTCCCACGAGATCTCAAAGGGATCAAACGTGGATTTGATGATTTCAGGAGGGAGTGGCTCTCCTAAAGAAGATGCAGAGGGTTATAAAGTGACAGATATGAGATGAGAAGGGCTGAACAGTAGTACAGAAACAAGAGAAGTAGAAAAACTCACTAATGTTGTTTGTATTGAAGATGGCCTCTTCTGATTTCACTGAGCCCAATGCGCTCACAGCAGTGACCCACACTTGCATGGGAAAGCTGGCTGAGTACTTACTACGTGGGATTACGCCGCGGTTGCTGTTCCCCGTTATAAGAAAGCCACGGTTCCTGCATAAATTACATATATACACTTAACCACATATACACTGTTAAGACATATACTTTGGAAAGTCCAGCATACTATAGTCATTTTGATTTGAACTTCCCTGGGCCAATAAACTGAATAGCTACTTGATACAGTAAATACATATTCATGGATCAATGCATGGCTTTATATGTAACACTCACTCCAATCCGATTCGGGTTAACAAGATGACTGTAACTCGTAACATACAGAAAAGTAGGCCAAATATTTACTAGGCTATAGGAAGCCTGAATATGTCCTAATCATCAGGGCATTACTGTCTAAACACGTCTGTACACTCACTGACAAAAAATAGCACACTCAGATAGAAATGTCAGACTGCTGCAAAACTCGGTATGCAGTTATGTCTCAGGCAGGTATGTAGATCATTACAGGTGTCATTAAAGGTGTCACATTCATTACACACCCCTGTCTCTGGACCATTTCCAGGCACTTGACAGAAGTACATTTGGTGTCCATAACATATCCTGCCATTGACAGCCAGCCACTGTTTAGAGTGGCCTTCATTTAGAGTGGTGCCATGAACAAGAAATCTGGACCGTTATAGACTGGAACTGTATCGTCTTTAGCAATGAATACAGGTTCTGTTTGGGATCCGCTGACGGTTGCGTTTGAGTCCGGAGACCTCATGGCTTCAATCCTGCCTTTGCTGTGGAGCAACACACTGCCCTAACTACTGGTGTGAACATCTGGGAAGCCATCGCATGCAACAGTCGGTCACCCCTCGCAGTGATACGAAGGACACTAACAGCTCAGTGATATGTTCAGGACCATCCTGGCTCTCATGGCAGGGCTCCCAACTGGCATTTTTCAGCAGTATAATGCTCACGGCAGGGGTTTCTCAGGAATATCTCCATCAGATTGCAAGACTTCCTTGGCCTGCCCGGTTGCCAGATTTATCCCCAATCAAGCATTTATGGGACAAGCTGGGACACCAGCGTCGGCAACCTATGACTGTGCAGGATCTACAGGCTCAGCAGCAACATCTGTGGGCAAATGTGCTGCAGGATGCCATATGGAACCTTTATACCTCTGTGCCCAAACGTACCTCATCTTGTATCCTGGCTAGAGGTGACCCAACAGGGCACTAGACACTACTTTCAATTGTACAGCTTTCCCCCAAAAACCTATCCTTTTGCTCTAATATTATAACCACTTACATGTATATATTAATTCATTCATACATATCATTACATTCACACATATGAAGTTTCATTCAATTCTCCTTTTTGGGGCATTTTTTGGGATTCCAAGTTTCCATTTTCATGGGATTCCAAGTTTCACACTAGGACAACTTTTGCCCACTGTAAGGCAGATGTACAGTACTGTGTAAAAGTGGCCAACCTTCAATTATTGCATTTCCAGTCAAAAAGGCCATTAAGTCCTGAAAAACAGGGAGTTCTGATGTTTGTTATTTTAAGAGCATCATTTTTTTATGATTTTATGTACTTGGAATTGTGTTGGAATTGCATTGTACATTGTCACACTACAAACATCAGATTTACGATAGATAAATATGCACAAGTACCAGTATTCTTAATTGCCAGTAAGCTGACAACCTGAAAAAAATAACATACTGGTTGGGCTCTACTTTGAAGACTAAATTCAAATTGCAAGTGTAGAAAAATATCCCTGCAGATTTCTTTGAAAAATTGAAAGCAAGCATTTAAAAAGGAACAGACGTTACAATAAAGGCAAAGAATGGACACACTTAGTTCAAAACAAAACTGACAGTAATATATTTAGTTGGTAGGAGCTTCTGTTATATTTCATTGAACTTGTGCCTAATAGTCCTTTTGACTGGAAAATACTAGAGTGGTCCCTGACTTGACTTGTATATGCGTGAACAGACAGAGCACAACATGTCGCTTAATATGGTCCCAGAATTTACTAAAATGAATGTTTATCAATGGCTGTATGTTTGCTGCACATTGTGACCACATCAAGGCTCATTTTGCACTATGCCTTCTTATGTATGTGGCCCTGAGAGTTAATAAAACCTGCTATTCTCTTGGTACTATTGGGGCTATTATGTAGGTGCTATTATGTCATGGTGCAGGTGTTGAAAGTGTACTGAAAGAAAATATTGTTTCAGTACACTTTCAACACCTGCACCATGACACTCTGGATCCTGTTATTATTAATAGAAGGCTCCCAAATATACACTAGCACTAATATACGGCTACTTTTAAGAGGCGATGTAAATTCTGACTGCCACTACTAGCCAAATCTACAGTTTAATGAAAGATGTACTCCATTATTCCCCAATATTAAACCATCCTCCTTCACATGCATGTATATGACAGAGAAAAAAAATGTTTTGCATTTCTTAAAGTATATGGAAGATCTTCAGAAGAATCTGTTGGAAGCAGAGCTACGTGGCATGGCAAAGAAAGCTTTCAGGATATGCAATATTTCCGTTTTTATTTTTCCCCTAGGACAAAAAAAAGCTGTGCCTCCTTTAACAAATACTATCAAAGACTATAAATCCAATGCTTTCTATTCAACATTTCACACACTGTTCTGCACTAAATCCTAACAAACAAGAGTAATTATGATATCTTTGTAATCAAGCATGTAGTTGGCATACTGACAATATGATCATAATAACATCATTTTGCTAACCCCTACTTGGAAGCCTCATTGTTTAATTGTCTATATACTTTTTCCTTAATGACTTCTTTTGTTCTCTTGGTCAACAAGGTTTAAATTTGGTCTGGTGCGGGTTCTGTATGTATTCTGTATGTACGGTTCTGTATGTATCCTGTATTTAAAAAGTTTATAGTGATGATGTGTGTGACATTACCCTGCTTCATAATCCTCCCAATGTAGAGTGAAGTTGGCTGGGTTCAATAGATTATGTAAACTGGTCCAGTGGCAGTGGATATTTCGCTCTCCATCATAAAATGGAATTAGACAAGTGGGAGGTGAATCTGTAGATACAAAAAGAAAATGAGTGAGAATTCAAATAACAGTGTAGTGAAATGAAGAAAGACAAAAACAGAAAAAACAAAGAAAATCAAAAAGCTGGACTTTGTCACTCCTTCCACCACCCACTCTGCATAGTAAATTAATATGGAGGCTGTTTAACTAGTTCACTGAAAGCACCTGCTCAGGAGTTCAAAATGTGAGACCGCATGCACACAGGAAGTCTTGAAGGCTGGTGTGCAAAAAGCAGGCCCACCACATGTACATACTCATTTATCCCTTACGTTGCACAGTCAGCTCTGATGGCGTTTCAACACATCTGTGGCAAATAATGTTATCACTCTTCATAGACAACTGCACGGACCTCAGCACATGGCCTTTCCAGCGTCACATGATCAGCAAAAGCAGAAATGCAGAATGCCTAAAGGAAATGTTCTCTAAAACTATGATAACTAACTCGCAATATTCCACTCACCCAAACTGTAACTAATCAGCAAAGACACGTACATACTTTGCTTGTTTAGTTTCGGGGGGGGGCAACATTTCTTGGCAACATTAGTCTTGAAGCTCAGGTTCAAACTTTAGAAACCTATGTCTGGGGTAAGAGGGACATGGTGTGAATTAGATTTTAAGGGAAACCATTCTTTTTAACAGATGCCAATTTATCTTTCCCAATACCAATTTTGAAACATTGAATATCATCTAATGCTGCTATAAACTATTTAGCTTAAAAATGCATTTTAAGTGCTTCAATTAAAAATGTTTTTAATTAAAGCACCTAAGATGAGCATTTGAAAGCAAGAATGCAATAAAATTTCAACCTACAAAATTTGGCACTTTGGCCAAAACAGAAAAGACTAAATATGTCTATACTGAAATAAGACTTTAGTTGAATAATTTTAAGGATGATGAAAATGAGAAATAACAATACACACAGTTTAACCTAAACCCTTTCCAGTATCGGAAAAGAAATAAATGTCCAAATTACATTTATAAAAACTTTCCCTTATCTTAGTAATTCAGACTGATTTACAGCTGTTGAACTGTTCTTTCATTGCAAGTTATTTTGGATTTGAGTTTTGCCTTTACTTGACAGAGGAAGTAAAAATCAGAGATGCTTTAGCGACTCCAGGTAACACTGTTTAAAAAGTCCTCCAATCTTCTGTAATTGCTGTTAGCTCAGCAGTTTAGTGCAAGTACAAAAGATCAAAAAGACACTTTAAAGACCCAGGGAACCTAAATCTGTGTTTTCTTTCTAATAAAGTTAATCATGTTCCTCTGGACAACAACAGACACACACAGAGTACATCTTATAAATATATATTCAAACCAGCTAATGTTATGCCATTCCATCGTGTGCACTTCCTGAATGCTAATCCAGCAGTAAAGTGGATAAAAATTTTTCGACACATAAAAACTGGACACAGCTGCGTCCTCTACAACACAGCCAGCATCTGTCGAGCATGTTTTACTGATGACAGCTTCAGTAATGCAGCGGATATGATATAATCCTTAACTTGAGGGCTTGGGCTGAACTTGCTCTACCTCTTCTGTCACATGAAGGCCACAATGTGCAGAACTAGGTTATCACCATATCGTTGCCTGTTGTGTTAATTCTGCTGGGAAACTAAGAAACCTAGCTACCATTCCATCACCACCCCAAAACGTGAGTGTTCTGGTGCTGGAAACTCTGAACGATCTACAAACTCCTCATTGGTAGGTTCTTACATGCACAACTGATTCTCGATTCTACCTGCATGTGTTATATTCGGTATGTATATATGGGCTGGGAACTTGATTAAAGCCCTCAATAATCCTAAATATGAGACATGATACATTCAAAACCTCAATTCAATGTTAAAAAAATAAAATAAAATAAAAACACACACACACACACACACACATACATATATATATATATATATATATATATATATATATATATATATATACACACACACACACACACACACACACACACACACAACAACACTATCTCAAGGATGGGAGACCCGGCATGGCATAAGTGTGTAAATCAACAGAAACAGGATTTTTGCAATTTTATTGCACCAAAATCCTGCACTGTATGCGGTAAATAAAACGTGCTTGGCTTGTGGAGAATTTAGTTTGGTTTTCTGTATGAGTCAGTGATAACTGCCATCAGTCAAGCATGTTCATTGGAATATTAAGATCACACCTTTACAGCTCTCAGGTAGGTCTGATGAGCAAATCTTGTTCCTTTTTTGATCATATTTACATCTTGCTTTTTCTATTTAAAAATTGCTGGATGTTTAACACAATTCAAGAGGTTAACATGATACAAAGAAAACTATTTTCTAATATGTTCCCAGAAACCTGAACCTATGACAACTGCAGCTAGTGAATATTTATACAATACTGTGCAAAAGTCAGAGACCTTTCTGTAATTCTGGGCGCAACAGCCATTCAGTACGAGTATTCATTTTTCTGTGCTTTTCCCCCCTCTGCATTTACCGTGTCCACCCTTTATTTCAGCTACCATTCTTTTCAGGAGTTTTTCTTTGTTTTTCAGAACAGTCTGCAGGGATATTTATCCACACCAGTAACCTCAGTATTATAAGAGTTTGATTTTTACTTCTCATAATTAGACAAATAATGGGCTCTGGGGTAGTCAGTCCGTTGCACACTGAGTTCTCAGAGTAAAATACCCCTTGGTATTCAGGAGGTCCCATGCTGACTGACTACTCCAGCATTGGTGGACTGCTCACTCACTCACTCACTCACGACAGCTAGCTTCAATGGCAACAAAATGCTTGGTTAAATCAGAGATCTTCTGGAAATGCTCTTTTCTTGTTTGGTATTGCACTTGTCCACACAAGTGAGATCTTGCATGTCTCCTCTTCTGTCTGAGAAATGAGTAATAGTTTGCTCGTTCCACCAAGCTGTTGGGAAATTGGTTTTCAGGTTTACCAATAAGCTGTGGCATACTTTAGAGTTCTTCAGAAGTGTCTAAGGCATAGGTACAGTTGCTAGGCTATTAAGGACTGACTGCATGAACCAATATGCTGCAACCCCACCCTGAGGCAACCCAGTTTAGTGTTAGTTAAGAATACCAAAGACAGAGGTAAACAACAACTTTGTATTTGTATTTACACATCTATTTTACAATAAGGAACCGCATAACATCATACGTTTACTTTCAGGAATCCCCCAATTATCGGGTTCCGGACTCCCTCAGGACCCCGTGTTTTGCATCTGGCTGAGGACACCGTTCTGCCTTGACTTGCAATTTTTCTTTTTTGTCTATTTAATTGATCCATAGTGTTATCTTATCACCGTAGAAAGATAGACAGAAACACCTGTGTTTTTTTTTTCTGATCCAAAGCAGGTTACTATTCAATACACTTGTCACTTTTACTTTTTACATTAATCCTCAATTCCCTTGTAATTCACATGTTAATAGAGAAACAGTCTATTTATCTCACATCCCACCTTTACATAATGTTTTTACTTATATATTACACTTTATTTTTTACATGACTGAAACTCTCAGTGCTGAGGTGACCTGTTTTCTCGTCCAACACATTACGTTGTTTCACGAGCCTGTGTTAACTTACATAATAACTAATAACTAAAAACTAAACTAAACTACAAGAGTGGAGATTGGCCTTCTCTTAAAGATGTACCCTTTAGTAGTGTTTATCTGATGAAGACAATTTTATCGGCCCTCCGGGCCTTGTATGCGTGTTAGTCATTTAATCTAATCTCATCAGCAATGTGTTCTGAAAAACAAAGAACTTGCACTTGACTGGAAATTAAACAGAAGAAGGGTGGTCTCTGAATTTTGCAGAGTACTGTACATACGCAGCAGTTCTTGCAGGAATTTGAGTTTATTTTACTGAAATAATGGGTCTGGATTTGCTGCTAGGGTTTTTAATACGCCCTTTGTATATCTCAAAGTTTATGCGGTAGTGCAGTCAAGGTAGGGACATGTATTTACACGTTAACGCATATTAACTCACCCGCGCCCATGTTATATGCAACATATTAAACAGAGAGATGTTTCTAATACAATCAGTGTATTATATGAAAGTTGATGCTCTTCCTTTCCACTCTAAACCAAAGCTGAGGAAAACAAGGGGTCACACATCTGTATAAAAATTCTGAATGGCCTTGGAGGGTTGTGATGGTCCTCCAGTATCATTTATGAAGATTCTTTCAGAGTTACAGGGTGGATTTTAATAATGCATCCTCATCCTGATCTTCCTTCCTCTGGTTTCTGGTCACAGTTTTTACATTGTAATTCAACAAATCATACATATTAGAGCTGTCAACAAAAACAAAAGTTCTACAGTTAACTGTGATGGCTTGCACAGACATGAAAATGTGCTAACTCTGCCCGACCTTCTTTGGGTTAGTGAAATTGTGAAACCCTATTATCCATGTAAGATTGGGCTTCACAGTGGCATCAATATGATATTAAATGTAAAAGTTGTCATACAGTCCAGTGGTAGGATGGCTGTATGGGTCTAAGCTTTGCAAAATGTACTCCCACGTGCGAAACAAGTGGAACCTTACGTTGGGCTAGTTAAAAAACTAATTGGTCATATCCTACCCTGCCATCTTAAGACTCCATCAGGTCTTTCACCACAAATGATGAATCCCAGACTCTATGTCCTGCCTTTTTATTAGAGAATGTTTACTGGGACAGAGTTGCTCTCTTTTAAACATACATGTGCCCAAATGCCCTTGTCCACAAAGCAACATAGGCAAGCTGGATATAACTATGGCTTATTTAAACAGTAGGCCACTTTTCATTTGTATTAAATAAGTAACAGCACTGGTTATGGTAATGTAGTGTGTGATGTGTCATTTAATGAAATGTGTCATTTAGTGAAAGTCATACAGTATAGTCAGACCAGTACATGGTCTACATGGTGCTTGTGATGATGTCCCTTACCACTGGTAATATGCACATAATAAGATCTCAGCAGTGTAATACTCACAGCCTTCTTTTATAATACAGTTTCCAGGAGCCTGATCATGGCACAAGAGCACGCAGTTGACACTCTGCATGACTTGCGGAGACAAAAGTGCGGTGAAGTTGGCTGTGTTGCGGTTGCACCAATGGGGCACAGCCATCGTTTCATTTTTAGATGCATTAAGATGAAGTTGACATTGACCACACTTTTGCAGAAAACTCGGTGGATCTGCATGACACTCAATAGACACGCTATGGATGACAGATTTGTCCTTATTCCACCAGCACCTTACATCCTGTCCAAAGGAGGCTGGAATAACAAAGAAAGATAAACAGAATGAACTGTATGAAACACTGTGACAAATACTATCACAATATGCTTTTCAGAGTATATAGGGAACATCATGAGTACATTAATACCTAGACCAGCTGTGTTTCACCACAGAATAATTCTGTTTAACCGTAACTGGAATTAGTTCAGCACAGGATGAGAAATGTGTATATATATATTTGTTGAGGGGTATCAAGAAAATATCCTAAGATAATAAAAACAGATCTGTGGCTGTTGGGTATGATGCTGTGATTGAAAGTTTTAGAATATTGTTCTGTAAACATTTTTTTAAATGCTATTAAAAACAAAAGGGCCACGTGTCAGGTAATACTCTTTTTATAAAATCTGAGTTTCACAACAGAAAATGTTTTTATTAGGGATGTACTGATTTTTATTAATAGCTTAAGATTCAGTGATGTCAGTGACCACTAGAGAAGTGATGTAATCTATCACCAGCCATTAGACTTTTCCACTTCAACGTAAACAAGCAGCATGTGGGTGTCCTGCGATAAACCATCCCATGCATCTTAATTATTCTCACAAAGGTCCTGTAGATTCTGCGGTAGGTGTGGAGGTGGAGTGACACCAGGCCTTCCGGACCATTCATCTTGGTGCTGACCACGATGCTTCCACACACGGATCTGTTGATTTTGTTTTATTTTTTGACTGAATTCAACCGATTGAATATACTGTATATAAAAGAGAGTGAGAGACGCAAGCAAGATGACGGTACTGATAAATGCTGAGCGATATCCTGCCTTAGGGGTGGGAAATATGAACATATTTTATGGTCATTGTGATGAATTACGCCAGTATACACTTCTCCATTTAATGGATTTAGTGCAGTTTGTAAAACACTAAATAGTAGTTGTAGGTTTATTATTATTATTATAATTATTATTACTATTACTATTATTATTATTATTAATAATATTGTTGTCATTATAGTATGTTTTATAAGCGACAGTGGTTTATTTTGTCTGTTCAGCCTCTCAGAAAAACTAAATTCCGTGATGCACATCGTGGAAACGTGACAATATCCTAAGTATCGTAACACTATTTCTGCCCTACCGCCCCCATGTCGCTCTAGGCATAAACCACTCAGACGCTCTTCTAAACAAGCTGCGACCTCGAAATGTACGAGGGGTCTGGCCACAAGTCTGTCTCTCAGCAGTTCATGTGAACAAATATTTCTTTTACTTCAGAAACAGGAGTGATAATTCCGCTTACCGTGAAGACACAGACAGGCGAAGAAGAACAGTCTGAAGAGAGGCAGGACCAGGGCGCCACTCTGCCATGCCATCACTCACACTGCATCACTCCAGTGAGTTTTCTTTCTCCATTATTTCAGTTTAATCCCATTTCCTGTCAGAAACACCTTCGGCATTACCGGCGCGCATTAACGGCAGATTTATTCAATTCAGATAACTGGTAGTTTAACTACAGTTAAGCTACAAACAAAACAGGCTGAAATGTAAAAATAAGCGTTTTATACACATATTATAACACCTAACGAGTTTCATACGACAGAGAGCAGGTCGGTTGTTTCTCTAAAAGACACTGTCAGCTTAACGGAACTCGCCGAAAGCGACGCCAAACTAAACTTTTTCCTGCTGTCTGTGAGTGTTTACACTCCCTTCTCGTCGTTGGCACCATTGCAGCCCATCTCGAGGGGTGTGTGTACAGATTTAGACAAGTTTACTTTTATATTGCATTTTCGGTCTATCAGTTTCGTTCGTTGTAGGCCTTACTTATCAAATGTCTGGTTCGTATATGTGTTCAAAAACGGATAAGATGCGCTTTTAATGTTTAACGGTTGCCGTTGGAAAGTGAAACCCCCATCCGGATCAAACCATTTTGTGTTGTCATGCCCAGTCACAGCGGTCTGCGATTTTTCGTCACAGGCCCCGCCCATTAGGTGTTACAGAAAGGCACGTGGTCTTTCTTTACCGATAATGAGCCGTTCGGAGCAAAGAGAGGACAAGAAGGACTGAGAAGTTATTTATTCCACGTGTTTGAAATACGAATTTGAAATTAAAAATATATAATTTTTGTCACTTCTATTTGATGACCCCGAGAAAAAAAACTGAAAGCATGTTGTGTAAGTCCTTCTATCATTTTGTAGTTTACTGAAAATAAACTGTCTTATCACAACCCTATACGGACAATATGTCACAGTACCATTCTGGTGCAATACCGCCCAGGGGTGGAGAACAGGGTACAGCAGTGCACTCAGAATGTTTACCCAGGCATGTTGACCCTGTTCACGCCACATGAACCAGAGCACACCTGTGTTTCTGTCCAGTACAAGTAGTGATTTAGTGAATTACTACACATTTTCATGTTTGTTTTAGATCACTTAGCTGGTTAGAAATGGTTATACCACATCCAGCATTTGTGTATGAATGAATAAATACATACTTTGGTAAAATTCGGTTCTGTTACACAGACTATATTCTTACTTGCTCGGTATAGTGCGTGACACTTAGTGTTTCATCACAAAGACTTGGGCTGTATTCGAAATTGCACACTACATACTCCATACTACAATAGTATGTACTGCATACTGGCCACTGTGTGTAGTATGCAGTACAGTAACAAGTTTTGACATACAGTATAGTATACTAATACAGTCACATGACCAGTTACCTCAAATATACCTATGAGCTGTTATTACTGTATCCACTGTTTCGTGCTAGCTGCCGCTAACGCTGCTCAGTTAACCTGAAATACGCGTAGCCTAGCTGGCAGGCACCAGCGACATGAAGGACTCGCTACATGCACATGTCGGCCAGTTAGTCTGTTCTTTCGTGTAGGTCTGGCAGATCCTTCATGTCGCTGGTACCTACCTTCTTTCATACACTGCCGCCAGCAGTGTGCTATGATAGTATACACAGAATCTGCATGGCGAACAATATGTCGATAAGATTATCCCGCTTCCTGGAGCCCTACAGAGCGGCCCCTCTCCAGCTCTTCCAACTGCTTGAATTGAAACTCTTCTCTGAGGCATACTTCACTTGCAAAGGATGCTACCAACACAACAGCATGAGCCAGAATGGAAAGCGTGCTCAAAATGACGACCTTATATAGTCAGTTAGGAACAGCGATAATTCCTGTTGGTTAATTCCTTCTGAATATATATATATATTCCTTCTTATATATATATGTGTGTGTCAAAACTAAACAAGCAAATGTCAATTTCAGGTCTGGACTACATCAAGGACCACCTGGAGGAAGGTAGGTAAAGCGTGATGGGGTTAGTAAACAGATAAAACATTGTTCCTGACTTTGTGGGTAAATAGACCACAATATATAAATATGTACACATGCACTCGTGACTAGCGAGTGTCTTTTTCTGCATTTATACAAACACTGTTTCCTTTTATAATAAATCTGTTTTGGCTAGTTTATGTTTATGAACAGAGACCTACAAATGCAATATAGTAAAGGAAAACTCATTGTGAGCCTCTTTAAAGCAAGTTTACTAACTATAAACTATAACTTGTAACTAAGTTGCAAATAAATCTTAAACTAAAACTTTGCTTGTTTGCAAAAAGTTATTTTATAGTTCTAGCTAACGGAACCTGTTCTCCTTTAGTGTTCTGTGCTTATGGTCATTTGAATAGTCATCAGTGTCAGACTAATTAATGACCTTCTATTAAAGACTGGTGGACTGAGAGACACTAGAGTCTCTTCACCTACAGTGAGTTGGGTCTTGTTGCGGAAATGATAATAGGACATTAGAGCCATAATAAATCATGCTACTTTTACTCTCCATACTTGAATAGTATATTTGAAGGTAAATACTTTAGTACTTTTACTCCTGTGGAGGTCTAAAGGGAGGACTTTTACATTTACTGGAGTAATATTTTACCTTGAGTATTTCTACTTTAACTGAAGTACATGGTTTGTGCACTTCATCCATCACTGCAATCTAATGGAACATTTCTTGACATCTTGACATGATTCACACCAGATTAATAAAATCTGGTGATTATTCTACCGTTCATTTTTTAAAGGCACTGGAACTTTGACTTGACATGAGAGCGCTTAGTCTGTGAAAAAAGGTCAAGCTCAAACACCGTCAATAATTATTACTCATAGAAAACTAATTCCATCTAAATCGCACATGATGAGAAGAAATGTTTTTGTTATTGTGCCTTAATGGTTCAGTGGCCAAGTTGTCTTTATAGTATCCTTCTTGAAGTGCAGCAGCATGCAATATGCAGTAAATACGTACATACAGGACAAGGAATACACATGATGCTAACTTGCTGACATCTTGATTCCAGGTTAAATGTTTTATGAGGACTCTTTTTATAAGGACTCTTATTGTGAAGGCGGGGCTAGCCCGCTGGCTGTGCTTATGTGTAGATCAGGAAGAACTAAGATCAGTCAGGAGGGAAGAAGGCATAGCTGTAAGTTCCAACTACAGACTCTCTGCTCACATGTAGACGGTTACCTGGAGTGTGCTAATCTGGCCACACTGTCAGTGCATTCTGACTGGCTATCTGCACTTCCACATATACACAGCTCCATCCTTTATTTCTGTGTTTCCCGAGGAACTGTTTATGTGATGACTCAAGATTGTCTCCTTCTATACAGCATCCCAAGTAACAGGCTTATGTCAACTGCTTTGCTCCACCTCCATCTTCAGGGAGCAATAGCAGCAGCCTGGGTAGTCGGCACAACAAACCAGTTTTTTCTTAAAATCAGCTCATCTGAAAATACATGTTTAGGCTCAAAATACTCAGTGTACATAACAGTAACCACAACTGTGCTGGAATTTTAAAGGAGAGAGAAATAGTCACTAAAGTTTGGTGGAATAGGCAGAATTTCCTGCTAGTTTGAGTCAAAACCATGTGACTGTTTCCCAGAAATATTTTGTGATGGTGGATCTTCGTGTATCCTCTCTGCATAGCGCGAGCTGTCAGAGAAAACTCAGCGTATGTACAGTATAACAACGGGTTACTAAAGGACCACAGCTTGTGCAAAAGCTGTGTGCATTTGAATAGTGGTGAATGCTACGACATATAGGAATAGCAGGTCCCAGCAGTGTACATACCGTATTTACCCTTTTATTCCCCCCCTCACTCAGCAATGCTACATCTTTGCCTTTTGACAATATCTTCCTTAGTGTGGCTTTAGTTATGTTAACATGCTACACTGAACCCTCTTATTTCAGTCATAATGAGGAAAATTCAGCCTTCCATGCCCTTTGATACATTTCATTGTGGTATCTAGAAGGTTATTTTGACTTTTCATTTCACATTTGGAGTATTATGTACTTTTTATGACAATACATCTACATATATATTTGCCCATCCTTAACATACAACAATGCATTTCTGGTTGTATGTGCCAAAGACTTTATTTGACTGTAAAATGAGTATGTGAACCAAAACACACGGTCAAATATCTATAAGGACTGATTCATCAATGTCTTTATTTAAGAGTTCACTATATTCAAAAAGCCTAAAATACAGTAGATTGGGAAATAGAACAATTTGTGTTTGGCGTCAAGCATAAGAACACAAGCCAACTGAAAGTTTGACCTGGAGTTATGAGACATGAGCATGTGCCACATAAAAACAAGAGTTCACAAAAGCAATGATTAAGATGTGTCTGTGTCAGCACAGAGAATCAAACGCTCAGTAAAAACAGGAAGACACACACAGGCGCACACACACACACGCACGCGTGCTCAGATGAGGCAGTTTTCAGCACAGAGAGCTGATCTCGCTCTTGCTGCACCCCCATTTGCAGCAGGCATTGGATAGTCCCACCACCACGTCGCGGCCCTTCCTGCTGGACGTGCGAAGGGCCTCTAGCACCTCCTCTGAGATGAGGGAGCGTGCAGGGCGGCTGAACATTGCGGCCTCAGGACCGGCTCGGGTCAGTCCCAAAGAGGCAGACTCGGCAGACTGCTGGATGGATGCCTCCGGGCCTGACGGCAGAACCCAACCGTCTACACTGTCTTCTGTATTGAATGGATCCAGAGTCAGATCATCTGTAGAGAACAGAAGATGGGATATAATAAACAGCACATAGAAACAGCAAAATGATTCCATCATTCAGACTTCCGAATGATGTCCATATCTGAAGTTTTCCATGTCCCTTGGTTTATCTCTTGAGCTTGCCTGAGCACAAAATACGATTCAGTTTTTGGTCACTTGTTGAATAAAAGTAGGAAATGTAATAAAAGTGCATGTAATGTAATAAATGTACATGTAATAAAAAACTCTTAACAAGTTCAATGGCGTGCTTCCTTATACAAGATGTAGTTTTTGGATGTGGAATCTATAAAAGAAATCAGGTTGTTTTTTTGCTGGTATTTACGTTATTGCACACTGCACATGCATTCAAAAGGAAAGAGGAAGTAGCTCTAGACAAAGAGCCACAAAGACGACAACAGAGAGGTTACAAAAGCCACAAGCCAGAAAGCTGAACTGAATAAAGGGCCCCTACCTCATATGTTTCTTGTAATTTAGATTTTTCTTGAGGTCTCTTTTAAATGTTTGCGTGGTTTCATGTGCCACAAAGATCACCGCTGTTTAACCACTCTGTATCCCTTACAAATAAAAAGGGCTGTTTTTATTCATGTGGCTTTAAGACTGTTACATAGAAATGTAGAAACTCTGAATAGAATAGAAACTCTGTTCTGATTGGCTGCTGTGTATTGTGCCTAAAAAGCAGTCTGAGCTGAAATTTTCCTTATAACGCCAAGTGTGAATGCATGTAGCTAAACTGCTGTAGGGTGAATAGGTGGATATATGGACAGGCCTTTTATACAGCTTACTTATTATATATTGTAGCAGGTCAATCTTTGATCAAAATCTGTGCCTTTTGTTCTCACTCATGCTGCATACTTTTATGTTGTCCTTGCTCTAATTCATTTAAAACGACTGATAATAATACAGGCAGGCAAATAGTCAAATATCCCAGGAGAAGGTCCTCCAGGTGCAGAACCAGAGGCATAAGATGTTCTGCTCCCCTGATTTCTGTTACAGATTCTTTAAAAAAGTATAAGGCCTTATGAAATATTGCATGTTTTTATATGTTTTAATTATATAACATGCTTATATTTCTCCCCAGGAGGAATCCCACTTGCATATCTTACATTTTCTGTATGATATAACTCTTTAGGTGTTCATAAGGTAATTCAGAGTGGTTTGACCCTGTTCTAGTTCTAGAGGAACTTACAAAGTCAGAATTGTTCACAGTGGCGGTGATAGGAACCAGTTAAGAACACCTAACAGATAATATAGCTGTGAATGTGCTGCCTGGTGACTGAGATGTTGTATTATGGTAGTTTTGAGAAAGTTTGAGCTAAAGTGTTTTTTTTTTTTTCATCCATTCATGGCGGAGGGGTACATACAGGGCATCGTAAGGAGAAATAGTACACAAAGGAACTTCTTTTTTTAGATTTAGATGTATTTTACTATTATCAACATTCCAGTTACAAAAGGTGTCTGCTTTCTGATGTTTTATATGCATATTATGCCAATAAAATGGCTATATTTGCAGCACAGACATGAAGACCCCTGGTTCCTATTGCTACCACTGTAAAGAAATCATTAGGTTTCTCTATAATGACCCAGTTCACATTAGTCCACATAAGTGATTTTGCTTACAGCTCAATACTTATATTATGCAGAAATTAAGTATGTGACACTGTAATACTGTATCTGATGCATTTTTACACATTTTGCTACATTGACAAGTATAACATGGAAGGCTCGCCATCTTTAACAATAGGTGCCTCTCTTCTAGTAATTTTCCTTTCGTTATTAGTGTTTAACATATTTGTGCTAATTGTTTAAACTGCTCTGAGCTGATCTTAAATTGTCCTATATTTAATATTCATAGACTTGCTAGTATACATGAACTTAAAGACTTAAATACCTGAGCTGGTGATGGAGCGTCTCCAGCGAGAGCCTCCGCAGGTGAAGATGACCGCACGGATGAACTCGCGGCCGCACAGTTTGACCCCGTATGTGGGCCCGTCCATTGCCCTCACTCCAGCCAGCAACAGACACACGGCCAGAACTGCAGCTTTCCACATCACGGAGCAGGTGGAGAATAAATCGATGAAAGGATGGAGGAAAAACTGAAGGAGGTCAATGGCAAGCGGTCAGCCTTTGGTCTTCTAATGCTGGCTGTAGTGTCTTGGTTGTGTAGATTTCTGTCTGTTCTGAATCCCGCATCTCCCTTATAAAGGAGTAGGATGCACACGCACACAGTCCGCGCTGATGCCTTCCAGTCCCGCCTGACTCAGGTGTCACAGATAACCCAGTGAGGTAAAACCAGAGACCTTTCCATAGACAAAAGCAGTGACCAGGAAAAGCATAATTAACTAGGACACCCAAAATGAAAAATGAGAGGGCAATCTGATTGAAAGGGACATTTGTCTACGTAAGCACCCGTCGGCTTTCTTTTTCCCATTCTAGGTTATTGTCCTTTGCTCTACCCCCAACACTGGGGCTATTTTATTCATTTAGTAGTTATTATGTTATTTTAATATAGCATTTTAGACTATATTTGTTGCCTGTGAAACTTATTGGCCTCTATACAGAGCCATTTCTGAACATTTGGAGGCTCTGCTATGTGACATCTTATATGGGGAAAGAAAAAAAAGTGAAAAAATCAGGTGTTTCCAAAACAGGGGTTCAGGATATAGAGAAAATGGGATTCATAATAACACTGAAAGACTCAATCACTATCAGATAAACAGAACTGCAGCCATTTTAGACGCACATATGAAGAAAGCAGCTTAGGTGTGTTTAGGTAGTTGCTTGTGTGAGCGTTATTGTGTCTTTGACAAGAAACATAATGTCAATAACTTATTTGGGAGCACTTTTCTTGGGTGGACACAGCTATAACTTGCTGGTTGTAAGATTGGTAGGATGAAGCGTTAAAGTGGCAGTAGGTAAAGAATAGACATAGAGTTTATATTAGCATTGCTGTAGAAGAAGACACAGGAAACATGGTACGTAAGCGAATACTCTTTTAGGGAACTCATCAGGAGTTGGGACCAAGTGTGGCTGACACAGGAGGAAAGCAGGCAGGTTATCTACAGCCATGGATTTCCCATGGTACATGGTAGAAGCCAACACTCCCACTTAACTGCATTGCCCAGCACAGAATGATACAACCAACTCTGCTTACACGAGCAAATAACTGGACTCTACAAAAATAATAATAAACACTAATACTTAAGGCTTTTGTGTAACCTTCTGTGCTTTCTGTGCTTTTTCCTGAGACTGATGAAGACATAACTAAAAAATAAAAAATGGGCGGTGTCTGACTTTGGCACATAATTGTCCATAATGAACTAAATACAATAAGTATAACTGAAATAAATGCATTTAGGAACTCATAAAATAATAAAATCATGATTTCTGCCAATATGATGAAGTAAACACAAACAATATTAAAAAACAAATAACTGATAACTACTGTATTTATAGCAAGACACAGCCCCGCCTCTGGAGGTCTATAAACTGATATTAGATTTATACAAGTACACTTATGGAGGTTTCTCAGATATGAATCAAGTCTAGTCTTGGACTAAACTGCAATGCCAATTGTGTTTCACTTTTAAAAGTCTCCTTTAGTCTAGCCTTATGTTTGGTCTGGCTCTGCCCCATGGTATCCAGCAAAGAGCAGAATGGTCTACGCTTTCACTGTGAAAAGCTTATCGGCACTGTTAGCAGTGCAAGTTCTATTTCCTTGTAGCGTATCATACTGATAAAGTCCCATGTAAGCAGGGCCTTGTCTATGGGTGGGCCGGTTAAGCCTTGTCTGCCAAGAAGGCTCATCATCAGCATTACAACTATCATTTTTTTAGCATTCAGAGTTCTGTAATTTTGTCATTGGTCATCCAGAATGCACTGCTTCCTATTGGCTGTTTGGAAGGTGTGGGTTTTGTCAGTTACATTATCGCCAAACCACAACACTTCTTCACACATGTGGTACAGACATGGTTAAGTAAAGCCTGCTTGCAGCTTTTCTCAACAATCCAAACTGTTCATACATTTGACTCTTGCTCATTCTTTGGTTCATTGGTTCTCATAAACTATATTCGTAGTCTTATACAGTTTTTTTCACAGTTGAGCACTTTTTGCAAGCTGCACGTTTCTTTTAAGTTACCAGCTCACCTGGTGGCCGCTTGTTTAGAGATTAGTCATCTCAAGGCTATCTATAGCTGATTTGTTGCTAGTCACTGGAGTTGGTTTGCTGGGTGTATTAAAAAACTGTATAGAAAGCTAAAACGGATAGTTTTATTTGGCTAGCTACTAGCTAAATAAAATGTCTGTCAGTCTTCCGGCATGGATGCACCAAACAAAGCATTACTGCCTCAGTGGAAGGACACTTTTGTCCTCCACAATATCGGGACACACCATCCTCCAGCTCTGCCATCTCCGCTCCTTACTTGATCTGTATAGCCATCCCAGCCAATTTTAAGTAATTATCTCAAGCGCACATTTGGAGCTTTAGTGCAGGTGGGTTCCAATCATGGCTAGTCTAGTCTCGGATGATGCTTGCTTTTGCTTTGCCTGTTGTAAATTTGGTGTTTATAATTCCGAACCAGAGTTTGAGACATGGGTACACTAATTGGAAGAGAGTGCACGAACAAGACAGTGGTTTTCTCTAATATGTCTCTAGTATTCTTCACATTAGAGTAATGTCTGAATGGCAGGAACACCAGCAGCACTCAGAGACAGGTGAAAGTACTGTGCAGATACTGGGACCAGCTAACCTGATAGAAAGAACAGGCACTATGAAAAAAGCATAGGCAAAGTCACAGTTTCTCATTGTAAATGAGTTCACTCTATGTGGGCACAGTGAGGGTGTGGGGATAATGCAGGTCTTGTCATTTAAAAAAATGAAAAATAATTTAAAACGTTTCATTGGATCTGTTTATCATATTGTGCCTAGAGATCATTCTCGCCTGGGCGAAACTATTCTATCTATACCATACAGATGTTCATTAAGCCAGGACTACTGCCTGACCCTGTGCATTCTATTCTACTGTGGCTTACAATAGATCCAAACCCAATTTGCTCATTAGATTTCCCCCTCTCTATTTCAGGCAAATGCTCATGACAACATTTTTAATTTTACAGTTTTTTTCTCTTTTTAAAGGGGTAATGGGTCCAGAACACACTGTTGCCCACCCAAATCATTCAAATGCCCACCCAAAGACAACATCCTAGTAACAGCTCTGCATGTAAGCATAACACCATTTAATTGCAGGATGTGAATTAATCACTTGAAACACTTGCACAAAAACATATGGGTTCAATTCATGTGAGAATTTAATTTTGAAGTGAGACAGGTATGGTGTGACTTGCTCTGTGGTCTTTGCAGACTTTCCTGATCAGTACACCTGTTTCACCTACATGTGTACGTGTATGTGTGGATGGAAGTGTCTGAGAGGTGAGAAACGCTGGTCGTTGCAGGCCGGGAGGGGTTTGGGGTTGAGAGCCACGCAAGATTCAGAGAGCATGACATTTTCAAAATGTGATAAGGCATTTTGCCTATCTTCCTAACCACATAGACAAAAGGTCCCCTATTTCCAAAATGACAATGGAATAATGAATGTGTAATTAGTGTGTTGATAATAAGGCTAACAACATGACATTTCGAGGGACATTCAGCAAAATACATCTATTGCCACATTGTCAGCAGTGGACGGAGGAGAGGTCAAGGGTGTGTTGACAAAACTGTATGGTTTTCTACCTTCATTTTTACAATAGTAGTCTAAGTAAACAGCATACAACCCCCGAGTTTCCTACCTTAACTTTGACAATAGCAGTCTAATTAAATAACATACAGACCCCTTTTTTTGTGTAGCTTTTTCTTCCTCCTGTTCCTCCCAAAATGGAACCGAATTTGACCTTAACTTGATCTGAGCTTCAAGTAACTGGAGATATTTGTGAAGGATCTGGTTATTTTGTGCTATTGCTGCGAATTTGTATAAATTATAGATCACATTTCAAACGGAGAACAAAACATGTCTGCTGCTAACACCAGCTATAAGAACAGGTTTTTCTGCCATTTTAAATCAATAATAACAGAAGACGGAGAGCGACTCCAGAGCAGCAGAAAATACGGCACCGACATAATAGCGTTTGTGCGCGTTTAAGGCGGCTTACCGCCGTGACTGACAGAAAATTAGGCCAAATGAGACGCAGAGCCGTCTCGACCTTTCAACCAATCAGAGGAAGCGAAGGGGCGGGATGTAAGCGGGTGGGTAGCAACAGTTGCCCGGGTGAGGACGAAGCGCCATAGCCACGGTAGTCCTGGCGACAAGAACCCAGCAACGAGAATCAACAACAACAGCCCGATTCATTGAAACAATAAAAGTGCTCTAAATCCTGGTGGAAAATTCACTCGGATTAAAGGTGATCACCTCCGTTCTCATCTCGCCTATCACCATACAGTAGGTTTGTACGGGAAACGGTTACGAGGACTGTTGTGTTTTCTTCCCTCCACTAACCGGAGCTGGATATAATGTGTCCGTAGCCATTATAGCCGCCCGCCTTGCTAAGCGACTGGCTCGAGAGCCGCTCGTGGGGCGAAGCCTCCCCGGCCAGCGGGGGGTCCGAACCAGCACGCAGAGCAGATTGTTAGCTGCTGTCCGCCTCGGCAGAGCTAGTCGTTGTTATGACGATGTCAAATGCTAGATTGGCTGTACAAAATGGCGGGTGTTGTTAGCAGAACGTACGCGAGTCTACACTCACTGCTCTGTCCGCGAGCGCGGCTAAGCTAGTCGGCGGCGCGAGACGGCGAGCACTTTCACCAGCCCGGCTAGCGTTGCTAGGTAGCCAAGCCGTTGAAAATAAACGCCGTTGGCATAGTTACAGCCGAGTTCACGTAGACGAATTACCGTTTGCCTGGTCAGGAATGTCTCCGGTGTTTCTCACACACCGACCTGCTGTTTACACGAGTAATGTACACATATGCAACCTCCATACGGTTAAATACCATTTTTGTGTTTTACGCTGGAGCGAGTCCCCTTCATTGTACAGCACAGAGCCGGGGTCGTAAGGTGACATGAAAATCACCGTTTCACTTCACACTTTGGCCCCGAATGACTGGGTCCGCTCCGAGCAGCCTGATATGAAACATTAATACTGAGAGCAGCAGTAAAGGGAGATGGTGCCGACATTATTGCTGTATAATATGAAAAGTGTCTTTTTTAGACAAAGGACCTACGTATAGTATAAGGGAACTATTAGGAACTATCATTTACTGGGAGGCGTTCACCTTTCACTGCTTTTGTTTCCTAGTCTGCCTGCCGTCACTGCTCTGCAAACACCTCTCACGTTACCTGTAACAGGACACCAAACGCTTTGCTGAGTCTTCCATCCTCCTGGAGCTGGCGCTTTTGTCACATTTTTCTGTGTAATAAAATACGAATGACACAGAAACTGGCATGATGGACCTGCTTGCAGGCATTTACAAAGCTTATTTTAAGGTTCACGTTCTCTCTTTTGCAGACTTTAAACCAGACTCTCTCAAATGGCAACTCCAGCCTATGTGGGGGAGCTGCAACAGGCCTCCCAGCCTCAAGGGGGCGGCGTTACTGTAGCACCAGGACAACCTGCCCCTGCCGCTGCCGCCGCTGCTGCTGCTGCATCTGCGGCCCCTCAGCAGTTCCTGGCGGAGCTGCAGACAACCGTAGCTTCCGGCTCGGCGTCGGCGGCCACGGGCCAGACCACGCCCCCTCCCACAACGGCCCAGAAAACACAAGTAGTCGCCCAGGCCCCGCCCACTCAAGCCCCACCCACCCAGACCCAGTATGTCACAGCTGAGATTCAGAGTTCACCTACACAGTCCAGCAATGCCCAGAGCACGCCGCAGTACATTGTGGTCACAGTTACAGGTGAGGGCTGTACATGTAAGAGAGGCATCGTGTACCCTATGCAAATTTCTCTTCAATGTATGGGCATGCTCATATGCAGATGTTTTTTGTACTCTCTTCTCACGTGAGCTTTTCTGCCACCTTTGTTTTTCTAGAGGGCTCCCTCCACTCCAATGACTCGGTTTCAGATTCCAGTCCTCCTCCTACAGTGGTGCAGACTGGAGTTCCCACTCAGGTGGTGCAGCAGGTGCAGTCGGCCCAGCAGGTAGAGGCGCCCACACACACAATACTGTGCAGAAGTCAGAAGCCACCGTGTCGTTGATTCTCATAAAAGTTGCTGACGTTATGATTGCCTTCAAGGATACACTAGCATTTACACGAGTAACTAAGGCCATAGTTGAGCTTGTTTTCATAATGGAAGTTATTTGAGTCAGAACAGCCCACCCTAAAACTGTATTACTCCTGCTATACGCGCACACACACACACACACACACACACACATTGCTTTTGTGCAACATAATGTTTTCTAAAATCTGTCATTTTCATCTTTTCTCACTCTTCTCTTATTTCTATGCTAAACTAGGATAAACAAAGTAGCTAGATAGCGATAAGATAAAAGTGTTTGTCTGAAATTTGATGAACACAGTAATATGCTACAAATGTTATCTAAGATGCTAATGCTAGTACCTTAAAACAACATGCTGTCAACATTTCTGATTGCCCACCTGCTTGAATATCTCCTCTTCTAGCTTTTTCATACCTTGTTTTTTGTTGTTTCTTCCGCTGCTGTCCACTTGCACATAATTCACATATATAAATTCTGGAAACAGTAATAAACATTGTCTCTTGTGTCAGCTTCACAACATACCATTTTGGATTTGATAACCTCTCAAGGATGATGTTAGCTTTCTATTGAAATTTCAATTCCATCTTAAATGGTGCAACAGCAAGTGCACCTGAACAGGCAACTGAATGTAAGTGCTGCGTCATTTAAGGTGGTATGGGAGATGATGATAAGAAGCTAACAATAACATAATCTCTACCCACTGTACATGTTACAAACAGCAAACCTGGGTTGTATCTCTTAAGGAAGAGGTTGCTGGGTTAACTCTTGAATTACTACAGATATACACTTTTTTGGTAAGATTTATACTTTGTCTGAGTGTTCTTGTGCTTCTACTTGTACTTATTAGCACACAGTAAGCAGACCAAAACACTACCGACCCAAGGGAATTTTCACAACTCTCACTTGGGTAAAAGAGATATTTCTAAGTATATTCGATTTAAGATAATCCACTCACGTACGTAAAATAATCCACTTCTTAATGAAAAGTAAGTTTAAATAAAGATGAATGATTAATGATAAGATATAGAGAAAAAGGGAAAAGACTATAATACGTTCATCCTTTACAGTTTTAGTCTTACATAAAACTATGAGGTACATATCTCTGACTTGCGTGACGATCATCCTGTTGTTTACTGTTTGTGATTTCTCTGTTGTTGTCCACAGAGGTCAGTGGTCCAAGCCACATCTCAGCCAACCAAGACTGAACAGAGCACCCAACTGAGTGTCACCAGCCTACAGCCTGTACACTTGACTCAGGAGGTGACTCACACTTGACACTTGACTCACTTGACCCTTGTTTTTATATTTATATATTTATATTTATATTTATGATTATGGCAAATGGGACTGCAAAGTTAAAACCATATGGAGTTTCCTGGCTTGTGTGAATGACTGATGCACATTAAAGGGCCCATATCATGGAAAA
>CM067477.1:7966127-8002587 GCA_034552555.1 Semaprochilodus insignis | reverse complement strand
CAGTATATATATATATATATATATATATATATATATATATATAATATACAAAGACAAATTATACAAAAAACAAGATAAAGAGCATACATATGTACAAACAGAGGGTGTACTATTCACTCATATTCAGCATCTTGTCCCTCTTATTTAGCCGAACTCTTGCACTAGGGATAAAATAGTTCTTAAATCTATTACAATGTATTTTTGGAAATCCATACCGAGAGACAGAAATCTGATTCTTAATGCCCAAATGTTCAAACCAGCTAGTAAATCTAATGCACCGGCTAGTAAATGAGGCTGTCACTACAGCTGAGTGCTGATGAAATTATGGCAAGAGCAGCAATGCTACAAGCATAAATAACACAGAGCTTTAGCAGATATGTCTGATCCCATAAAATGTAGCCAGATGAAACAACAGATTTGCTTGGTGTAACTGGTGTTGGCCATAAATACAGTCTTCTGACTAAAGTGTTTATCACACACCAGTTCAGGTTTCTGTTTCTGTTGACAACTTAACATTACAAACATTGGCACATGAATATTTAAGCACTCCAACAATGAAGATTACTGATATTTTGATTTATTCCCATTTTATATCATGTTAGGATGTTTTGAACATTCAACATTATTGTTTATGCTTTGCTGGAAGTTCGGTCCATGTGTCACCCAAAGCATTGTAGGGTGCGGGAATAAGGTGGATAAAATGTAAACAAAAATATTGGCATGGGTTTATGCTTCAAACCTTCAAAATCATAACATGTTGAAACATAAAGCAGCTTTAAAGGCATTCCAACTCACTGGAAAATTTTTGTTTGTAAATTCTGATTTTCCCAAATGTCTTACAGCACAACCAGCAACAAAGGAAAGTCATTTCAGTGTGCAGGAGCATTAGCTTTGTTGTAGCACGTATGCAGCATTATTCATCAGTGACAAATTCTCAAAATACTTTAAATCCCTTATTTGTCACTGACCAACATACCACACAGCTATTCAGTATTGTAGATAATGTGAGTAAAAAGCACACAGATCTGAGTATTGGGCAGTTAGCAGTATACCACTTTCTCACAGATTAGCCCGTTCCAGACAGGACTCAAGAATCCACTATTAGAAGGTTTATGAGAAACAGTAGGAGATTGTGAGATGAGTGATTATGTTGCTTTTGGAGGGAAACTTGTACATGTATTTCTGTTCTTTGGCATTTCAGTCACGATGAGTCAGAGAAACGTCTGCCCAAGTCATGCCTGGTGATGCTGTGTAAATATGACCCAGTGCTCCGCTGGAGCCGGGACTGCGACAACACGCTGTACCAGGGCCTGGTGGAGATCCTCATACCAGACGTACTGAGACCCATACCCAGTAAGTTATCTCTCAACTCTGATGAATAAACACTTCCCCAAGGAAGCCTTTAAGCACAGTCATCGAAACCACGAACTGACACTAATGTCCTTGAGCTACTCTTACAACAGAGCGCTACATTACACAACAGCATCCCCAACTGTAGAGCAAGGGTGTCCATTTCTGGAGGGTCAGAGTCCAGCATAATTTGGTGAATTCCCTGATTAAATACACCTATTATACCTGGTAACTAAGGGTTGAATCTGGTTTGAATGAGCAAAGAAATCCCCAATCTGCACTAGAAGAAATTATGTGAGATACTATTAATGCTGCAGTTCCACACCACTTGACGAATCCATTTCCATTCTTTCCATCCAGGTGCCTTAACTCAAGCCATCCGTAACTTTGCCAAGAGCCTGGAAAGCTGGCTCACTAATGCCATGATGAACATTCCTGAGGAGATGGTTCGGATCAAGGTCAGAACAGCTGAACAGTTAAAGGCAGATTACAAAAACAGCCAAGTTACACCCCAGATTACAGAAATACTAATGCCAGCATTTAGTTTTGTTAGTAATGTGTCACAGTTCCTAGACATTGACTTGAAGGGGTATGTTGTAGATATAGCCATGCACCAATATGCTGATGAGCCAAAACGTTATGACTACTCACAGATACCTTTGATTATCAAGTAACAACAGCACGTCTAGCTGGTGAGCAAACAGCCAGTTCTCATGGTCAACATGTTGGATGGGGGAGAATAGGCTGGCATGAAGAACTGAGCGAATTTGACAAGGGCCAAATCGTTATGGCCAGATGACTGGGTTGGAGCATCATCAAAACGCCAAGGCTTGTTGAGTGCTCCCAGTCAGCAACAGTGATGACTTACTCACAGGGGTCTGATGGGTGGTCAGGGTACCCAAGGTTCATCAATGTATGAGGGCAATGGACGATATCCCGTCTTATCTGAACTAAAAGAAATGCTACTGTGGCACACTGATTTTTAATGGTTATGTTAGGAAAGTGTTACACGGTGCCTTATACCCTTAGGTATATGAGTAGCATAGCTGCAGACCAGTACCCGTCTTAACCCCTACCCACCGTTGAAATTGCCCACTAAGAGCCATGGAAGCATTGGAACTGGACCTTGAAGCAATGATGAGTCTTGTTTCCTTTAACAACACATGGACAGTCAGGCATGTATCCTTTGTTCATCTGATGTAATAATGGCACCAGATTGTACGGTGGGAATAAGCCAGTCTGGATATCAGTTTGACACTTGCCACCTACTTAGACTTAATTGTAGATCATGTGTTCCTTCATGCTAATTCCTGGATGGCAGTTACCTCTTTTGATAGGATACATGCTGCTCAGGGTGTTCAATAATGATTTGAGGAACAAGATTGATGATCAAAGAGTTCAAGGTGCCATCGCCCTGGCCTCCAAATTCCCCAGATTAATCCAGACGCGCAATTGTAGAACAGCAAGTCCGATCTGCAATGGCTTCACCTCATAACTTACAGGATTTAAAGGATCTGCTGCTAATGTCTTGGTGTCAGATACCACATACGACTTTCAGAGGTCTTGAGGAGTTGGTACCTTGGCAGGTCAGGACTGTTTTTGTCAGCAACACCATATTGAGAATGTTTTGGTTCATCAGTGTATGTACTGTTGACATTATGAATGCGCTGTTCATTTGGGGACACTTTGTCCTCTTTTTGCCCTTCCTTTTGACCTGGTTTTCATGGTTACTTGGTTAAAAAAAAAACAGCATGTGTGTTGTTGTTAGAAGTTTTTACAAATACTTCTGTGGTTTTAAGACCTAAAAGGTGTGCTCATGAGTGCTGAAAGTTCTATCTTTATTCCTAGAGTAACACAGTTACTAGTCTATATATCATTGAGGATCTAAGTTGCTCTGATACATTCACATGAATAATTGAAGCCAAAATAGTTTTTTTAACCATTTAGTCTGTAATTGTAAGTGTATTTAGTCAGTAACTGTAATCGTATTTTACTTAATTGTATGCTGTTAGTGCAAGAAAAAACACTAATCTCTGTAACCTACTCAGCCAGTACAAACAAACCTTCTTCAACTTGTATTAAACACTAAGATAATTTACTACCACAACAGTTATAAACACTTTTTCCTTTTTTCCTTTTTCTTCTTATTATCATCACATTTATCATTATTGGGGTATTTTGCTTAAAACTTTATAGCATTATATTAGTGCACTTTGTTCACCTACCTAAAAGTATAAACTGCTGTTTGTAGGCTGCTGTGTCCAGATGTTGCCCCTTATGAGACAAAATATACCATTAATATATTAATATATATTAAGTGATATAGAAACCATACTAAAATTTGTACTAAAACATTTTGAGATGCTAGATGTCCCCAAATTTCTGACAGGTCAGTATCACACTTCAACTTGAGCTTAACTGATGTGAGTTGGGGCACAGCTGTGTAAAGTGAGAGCAGGTCATTAAGATGTGGAACATTAGAATTTCGATCAAATTCTGTTGCAAGCAATGACACTGTTCCTTCACCTCCACGTCAGGCCCAGGTATATAGGATGCTGTGCTGGGCTGTACTGACATTCAGCTCTTCTGACTGTGTCTAGGTGACGTGTGCGAATGCCTTTGCGCAGACCCTGCGCAGGTACACCTCTTTAAACCATTTGGCTCAGGCTGCCCGTGCCGTGCTGCAGAACACCGCACAGATCAACCAGATGCTCAGTGACCTCAACCGAGTGGACTTCGCTAATGTGCAGGTGTGCCTGAGCATGATTGTATGTGTGAGAGTGAAAGATACGCTAGTTCAACCCTTCTGTCACAGTTAGACATAAAGGTAATGCTGCATGACTCTGTGTGTGTGGTGGGGGGCATCTTAAAGAAATTACACTGATCCATTACTAGGTACTGTATGAGGCCAATGCCTTTCATAAATCGAACGGATAATAATAATATAATTTGGACAGCAGGGGGAAAAAATAATGTTCTGTAAGGTGGTATGTTGTTGGCTTGATCAAGTTCAATATCCCGTGATTATATGTGTGTGATGTGATGATATAGTATGTTTTCCTGTCGTGTTATAAAGAGTAGTTTGAGCATTACAGTCTGCTTCCAGGTGCTCATTCTAAGTAAAATGAGGATGAAATAACTAATTGTAAAGTTTTGTTAGATAGTATTTGTAGTATCAGCCAATACTGAGAGTTTCAGTATTGATATCAGGAAGAAAGGTTGTTTTGTCACATGTCTACAATAATAAAAATAATGATATGTTTTATTTACAATACTGTGAAACAGCATCCTTTATTTGACTGAAATTTAATTTTCAATCAAAACGGTTTTCAAGTTTTCCATTTTGCAGGAGCTATTTCTGAGGAGATTGTATTACTCAATCTACTTGCATAAATAAAAAAATCAGATACAGTACTTTTACATTTGAGAGACTGGGTCTGAAAGGATGTGTAGCTGTCAGGAACCCATTAATGAGCAAAGGAAAAGAAAATTAACAGTTAAAAATTCAAACAAAGAAGCTGCTGGTGCCCTCAGAACAATGGACTGGCCACTCCAGAGTACAGACCTCAACATTACCAAATATGTAAGAAAACAAAATTACAAAAGTTAAAAACAAATTTACAAGACGTGAAACACTTTTACCAGTACTGAAAATTTTTACAAACTCCGAAACACTTTTACAAACTGCGAATTCTGACGGAAAGGGTAGGTCTAACACACAGGAAGTGCTTGTTGGACCCTTGTCAATCAAACAGTTTTGCGGTGGTAGAGTGAGTGTAGTGTGGGATGGTGACAACGTTAAAATATGTTTTGTCCAGCTGGCACGCTTTTGTTTTTCCTGTGGAAGGCAGATGGAAGAAAGAGGCGAACAGGCAATGTCTAAACCACGTGGGCTGTAAAAAGTGGACTGTTTTCCAAAAGCTCTCAGCCATTTTCAGCTAGCTAGCTGGTTATCCACTATAGCTAGCGTTACAGCCCACTTACTTTCCTTAACATTTCCAACTGGTTTAGACGTCGCCTGTTCGTCTCTTACTTCCACTCTAGGGTTAGGGTGTGTGGGTTATTTCATGGGGTTGTGGTGTTAACCATGAGGTGAAGTTCTATGGCTATTGGTGACCATGCCCTGCGAGTCAGCAGCCCTTGCCCTGTGATCGTTAAAAGAGCCTTTGACTGTAAACAGCTTTGCCTGCCATTATTGGATCTCTGGGCAAGTTCTGCCCCTGAAGTCTACCTTTCTGTTCACTTGAGAATCCCAGCCCAGGTTCTCTGAGATGAAGAACCAATTGAGGGTATGATTTGCACTTGCACACAGAACTTTGTAGCTAATTAAGTGGCAAGGCTACCTGTTTGTTATGGACATGAATATCACCTTAAATGTCCTACACTCTGTAGAGTCAGTGTCACACAGTGAATTCAGCAAAGAAATGCAGTCAGCTATGAATCCCATTCAGTGTCATTGTAGCTGCTGCGTGACTACCGCACTGGCAAATTTTGAATGTAGAAAATTACCAGCATTCTACAGCAATTTACTCTGAACAACAAAGCGGCACCCGTAACACTGAATTCTCTAAAGCGCTGAGCACAGAGCAAGCTGTGAATGAATGGTATAAGGAAAAGTTTGATTGACAAGGGTCCGCAACAAGCACTTCCTCTGTGTTAGACCTACCCTTTCCATCAGAATTCGCAGTTTGTAAAAGTGTTTCGGTACTGGTAAAAGTGTTTCACATGTTTTCAAGTAACTTTTTTTATAGTTTTATAATTTCGTTTTCTTGAATGTAATTTGTTTTTCGTTTTGTTTTTATGCATGTAATTTTGTTTTCTGAAATGTTAATTTGTTTTGCACTGTTAATACTTGCACTGTTGTTTTTGCTGTTAATACTTCTATGTCCTTTTCTGTGAAGGATTCTATAATTTTTCTTTTTTTTTTTTTTGTGGCAGGTTTGACCGTGAATTCAATAATCAAAACTTTAATATAGCTTTAGGCACAGTAAATGCCAGGGCTTGTGGTTTGTCACAGCTGAGAAGTAAAAAGTGAAGGAATGTATTGAGGGGAGAGAGAGAGAGAGAGAGAGAGAGAGAGACAGAGACAGAGAGAGATCTGAAAAGTCCACTTCTATTAATGTAGTCAGATCTATAGATAACACTGCATGACTTCTGTGTCTGTGTGGGTGTTCAGACCAGACCTCTGGTCCACTGAGAGGAACTGAGAAAATGAAATTACAGGGTGTTGTTTCAAAGCATGGCAACCAACAAGCGGTTGGTGTGAAGTGATGACTACACAGTCTCAGGAGCTAAAGCCAATGCAGGTGGTGTCCCAAAACATCTTTGGGTTTTCTGAGAGGTTCTTTTTCACGCTGTCTCTTCTTCTGATCTGACAGGTTAGACCTATGATCTATATTAGACGATATGAACATATTATGATTTTTTTTTTTTTTTTTTTTTCTGAACTGTTAGATGTTATTGTCTGTTCTCAGTTATCATATTGTTTATACTCAAACAACAGCAAACAACTTGGGCAAAAACATAATCATCTCTTTTTATAGTTTTCATCAGTTCTGTTTACAGAAAGATTTTTGTGTTATAACATGCTATCTTTGTACAAATTTAGGTTTTACATGTTTTCTTAATCATGATGATGTTTTGTTTTCAAATTCAGCCTGTATAGTGTTAATAGAAGGTGAGGAATGTTATGACAATGTTCATATAGCACCTTCACACATGAAAATCAGCTCAAAGTGCTTCATAGTATACATAATAAAAATAGCATTACATAAAGAACATAAATTGTGGTATATACATAAGATAATCTGTATAATAATAATAATTTTAATACTTTAAGTGTAACGGTAAGTTTGTGATGAAAATGAAAGGGCTTGTATTCTTTCCTCCCTAAAGGCAATTTATAATGAAAAGTATGGAATTGTGTTGCCTTTCATGACAAAACAATTAATTAAAATTGAGCTGATTTTGCAGCTTAGTTTTCAGATTCCAATTTGGGGAGTATGGAGTTAATATTTTAAATCAATTTTCCATTATACAGATTCTTTAATTTCATAATTTTGCTGCGTAATTACAGAAAGCTGCTTCCGATCTCCTCCCTGTTCTCTCTGCGCTACTTCTGTTCCTCAAGGGGAAGTAAAGCCTTCTAGCAGGAGCCGCCCAGAACATTATTAAAGTTCTCAGAGTTCTCCCCCCCCCCACCCCCCACCCCCACCCTATAGTCATTCAGTCTCTAAACTAGTAGTTCAAATTTGTAAATACAATACAAAACAAGGCAGTAATCCATCAGTAGATTGTTAGTGTGGGGATATAATAAAGAATTATCAGTGGCTTATCAGCAGGAAACTATTGTTTCAGCAGGATTTCAGACAATAAACCTGTATGACCCAGATTTTTCCAGATATTATCAGCCAGCCAGTATACTGACAGCATCAGTAGGCATTACTCTGTCTCTGTCTCTCATCAGGAGCAGGCTTCTTGGGTGTGCAGATGCGAGGACCGGGTGGTGCAACGCTTGGAGCAGGACTTTAAGCTGACCCTCCAGCAGCAGAATTCACTGGAGCAGTGGGCAGCTTGGCTGGACGGTGTGGTGTCGCAGGTTTTAAAGCCCTACCAGGCCAGTTCGGCCTTCCCCAAAGCTGCCAAACTCTTTTTGCTCAAGTGGAGCTTCTACAGGTGAACCTTGACTCCACAGATGAAGATGTCTGAGTTTAATGGCCATCTTTATGTTGAAATCAGAACATTAACTCACTCATCATCATTGTTTCGCCAACTTTCTGCACTGCTTCACCCAGTTGCTACAATTGTACTGCCAAAACTTGGCTTACGAAGTTTGAGAATGTTGGGGTGATTCCGTGGGATGCCATTTGTGTCCCACAGATATTACAAATGTTGAAGTACAGGTAGGTTGCAAACATAGGTGAAGTGTCCTAAATGTATATTTTGGATAAATGACAAAACCTGCCTAAAACATTTTACCTGTCCCAGTCTACTATGCACTATATGGCCAAAAGCATGTGAACACCTGGCTGTTCTGTTTTAAAAACATGGACATTAATATGGAAGTTGCCGATCTTCCTTTGTGGCTACACAAGCCTCTACTCAACTTTCTACAACATTTGAGAATTTGTACACATTTAGTCCATGGAGTATTTGTGAGGCCAGACACTGAAGTTGGATGTCAAGGGCTATCCATTATCACTCCTCCACCAAGCTTTACAGTTGGAGCTATGTATTCTATCTAGGTAGTGTTCACCTGGCGTTGAACGCTACCTACCACAATGAAGTATGAAAACTCCACATCAGTTACATTTTCAACAGGAGTTTGCATAAACAAATTTCATGAAGGAGATAGAAAGAAGAAACATAATTCTTTTATATTATGTTGGCAGACAGTCACTTTTTCACCGAAATAACGGACTGAATGAACATTATTGACATGGATGCTATTTAACCACATTTCATGTATCTACTAATCCTATACTAAAAGCTGTTACTTTCAACCTTCCTACTTAAAGCCATTGTCAGCAAAGAAACCTGGTAAAAAATAAGATGATGTTGTTAACCTTCAGATGGATTAACAAGTTTTATAGGGCTGAATGCAGAGTTTTCTTAAGACTCATTGTTGAGATAAAGGCTATGTTTTCAAGAGTTACAAGGGATAAATGGCACCCTAATCATGGAATCGCCCTTTAAAAGGAAATAATCTATGGAAATCGAACATTTTAGAGTCTGTAAGGCCAAATGGATAACTGGCAAACTTGAGTATAATCATTGCAGCATTGTAACTGAAACACTAATCTCTTACTTTGCCTCTTTGCAGCTCTATGGTGATCCGAGATCTGACACTACGTAGTGCTGCGAGTTTCGGGTCATTTCACCTGATCCGTCTGCTTTATGACGAGTACATGTACTACCTTATAGAACACAGAGTGGCCCAGGCCAAAGGAGAAACCCCGATTGCTGTAATGGGCGAGGTACATACACAAAATACATAGAAATACAAGAAATCTCACTTTGTTATATTGTTTACTGCTACTAAGGAACTGCATCTGATTACCACATAACAGAAGAAAGTTATTATAGTACACTTTGTAGATGAAGACCTTCTGCTTCTTCTTTTTATTTTTAGTTTGCAAGCCTTGGCCGCAGTTTGAATACACTGGATCCTGATAAAGGTAAACGGTCAATATTTCAATATTTCATAATTCAATAGTTGAGATGTGAACAAAGTCATTCAGAGTGACTTAATGTGAAAAAGTCCATTGTAGAGAAACTTAGTGATTCAGATTTCTTTGCAGTCACGGTGATAGAGCATGTGAATGGAGTAGAGCAGCAGGCAGTTCCCCTCCTCACTCAAAGCTGTTTTGTAATCACTCCAGTCCAGTTCTGCTCTGGTTTTCCTATTTTTCATTCCTCACTCACTCCTTGCTCAAACATCAGAGAAACCGGTCCTTATGATTTATTCTTATGATATTTGTTTTATGTCTTCAATGCATGGAGAAGACATTACACATTTTATTTTATTAATTATAGATTTTTTAGCAGTCACTGCCTCATCACCCATCCAAGTGAAATGACATCGGTCAGCTCCCTCTTTTCACCGCTTACATGCTCTGATAGGAAGCAGGGGTCACAGTGTCTACAATGCAAATACTGTATATCCTATTTACTTGCTTTCCAAACAACCAGTGAACACACTTTAGCATACAACAGAATGTAATGTTGATAATATTGTATTGTTATTACATGTTTATGGTGAAAAAAAATATTTTAAAAAATTACACTTTTTTTAAGCCAAAATCTAAAAGACTTGATGGAATTCACCTTTAACATCACCCAACAATTAGTGAACCTTTTACAGTAGCAGACTGGCTAACATTTAGACACATTAAACCAGCTAAAAGTTCAAAAGTTGCATTTACGTAAGTGGAGGTCAAAACTGCTACTTAAGGTGTCAGTGAGTGAAGGAAACTTCACAGCTTGGTTTAGCGTGCTAGCAGCTCATCACACTCTGCTTTAGTGCAAAAAGGAATATGTAAAAAGTGTTGTACAGTTTAGCAGTGGCAGTGGTTTGTGTATTATGCATACACACACACACACATACACACACATATATATACTGTCCAGCCCCAATTCCTCTCTTAAGCAGGAGTCACCTGAATGCCAAAAGAATGAAGCCATATGAATGAAGAAGATACATTATTTATTTTTTGAAATTACCACATGATTTTCTGCAACAACAAGGCCCATAAGCATGTGCATCTTTTTAGGGCTGGACACTATGACAAAATACACTCATCATTAAAAGAATAGTTGCGCCCGGAGGGAAGCGTCGGATTGCAATGTTATTCAGAAGAGAGATAAAGGTTACCAAGAACAATAAATTATGAGAGATTTAGACTAATATAAGGAATATTTATTGAGGTACACATACAGAATACACATAGTGTCTCTCAGTATGGGGTCGGGCCACCATGTTTGCTAACACAACATGCCAGACGTTCGTAATGGTGCCCTGCAATAATCCATCTCATGCAGCTTGAATATTTTCACACAGTTCCTGCAGATTTTGCCTTACAATGTCAAACCTACCCACCAAGTTTCATTCCTGTTAGTTGATTCCTTCTGGGTGCAGCTATTTGTGCAGCTATTTTTTTGACGATGAGCATATTTGTTATTGTGATAATGTCACAAGGCAATACAGCTGTGTTCAAGAAAGCCCTGAACATATTGTCTGTACATTGACCAAATGCATATGTGATTATGAAGGGAGGAAAATTAGTCCCGTTTAACCTGTTCACTAGCCACCAAACTATGCCTTTAAATGCTAAACAGCCATGTCCCATCAGTGCTCTTAACTTGTGATCTTCCTTTGCTTGTGTGTTTCAGAAGAGGAGGAGGAGGAGGAAGAAGAGAGTGATGATGAGTGTCAGGAGTTGGCACTGCCCGCTGATGGAGCTGCTCTGGGGGAAGAGTCTCTGGAACCGCCAGCTAAGCTGGCCAGAACCGACCAGAGAGTGCTATTCAGCACAGGCAACACGGAGAACTGAGAACACACAAACACACACACCGGCACACAAACTTCACTACACACACTCACACACCGCACAGATATTCAGTATGTACACACAGTGGAAAATATGCTGCAGCCCACACGAGCCCACTCTTTTCACACAAACACTTGTTCCCTCACACACTGTAACAGAGGCACATAAGGCAGGAGTGCGCGCACACACACACATACACACTATTAAGACACAAACTGGCAAACTGGCACAGTTTAATATGGTGATACAAGGCAAAGGAGTTAATCTATAGGATCCCATAGATCTCTGAAGCCCAAGTTTGGAACTCCAGGTCTGAAGTGGATTTCTCTGACGCTTTCGAAAAAACATAGCTATTGCACACTGTGGTAAACAACAATGTCCCAAAGCCGATACATTTTGCTGTACGGAGAGAAAATTTATGTTCTGTGTTACGATGCTGTAATTAGAGTAAGTTAGTAGGGGTCCTTTTCTGTCAGCTTGTGTTGTGAATGAACCCCTGCTCCCTTGTTGGTATTGTACTACATATGGGAGAACTGTTTAGTTAAAAACACAGTAATAAAAAATAGATTTGCAGACTTTGTCATCATCAGCCTGCATTGTTACCCAATAGTTAAGTAAACAAAATTACATGAGTTGCTTCTGAGGCTGAAGCTGTTCGTAGCCGCAGACGAGGGTGTTTAAAGAATGCAGAGGACAAGCAAAGAGCAATGGAAAACTTAACTAGGGTTCAAATTTAATTCCTGCTCCATGACTGCAGTAACCTGCAAGTACCAGTCAGCTTCTGTATAATGAGCAGCTTTCCCGTCCTCATTTTTCAGAGCCTCTGAAGAGCCTCAAGAGATTTTTTTCTCAAGCCTCAAGTTTTGTTTTCTGTGGCCCTCAAGGTTAGTTAACATTTCTCTGCCTATTGTTTAGTAACAAGAGACTCATAATGCACGTTATGCATCCACGAGTGCATTGTTTTCTGTACAGTGGCGGTGACGGGAACCAGCTAACACTAGCTAACACAGCTAACACTATTGCGTGCTGAATTGACATCATAAGATGATTAACCCCAAGAAAATACCTCACACAAACCAGCAAGCTTTATCAAATGTGGTAGTAAAGTTGCTTTAGCCATCATAGGCTACAATTTGAGTAGCTGGTGTTGAATAGTGTTGAGGTTTAGTAGTAGATTCACTTACATGCATGTCATTTCGGGGGCCTCGAGCGTTAACTTGCTTCTAGCATGTATGTGGCATTATTACGGATTTTGACCGCTAAGCGACCTTGTAATTCCGAGGATCCAGCAACACTCATGGGTAAAAGGTGCATGTATAAGGTTTGTTTACCACAGCGCGCAACAGTTTTTTCAGTGGCAACGTTTCATTCACTTTCCTCTTAGAAACAGGCTTAGACCTGGAGTTGCTTAGAGCTATCACGATGCACAATTTCAGCGGTCTATAGAAATGCAGTGGAATTCTGAACTGTTCTGAACACGTATGCACCTCACACATGCACACAACAATGAGAATGTGTGTGGGTGTTTCAGTCAGTCCAACAATGTGCGAACGGAAGATGGTTTGTCTTTATTTCCCTACACCGGCACACAGATCTGTGCCAAAGACAAGGACAGCAAAAACAACAACCCACAAAACACTGGAAACAAAGCCTGGAGATTCTTCAGGACACAGCATTGGGCTCAAAGGGCCCACAAAAGGTTCTGTGGACATCATTTAAACTCCTGCGGCCTACGAGGGCAAAACAGGCGCATGTGGGAGATTGACTGTAAGTGTGTGTGCGTTGTATGCGACATAATGTTTGCGGCAGCCCCGATGTGTATTGTCTGTGTGTTTGTGGGTGCACTGGGGCCTTCCTGCCGCACTGATTTTATCAGTCCGAGTGAACGTGCGTGCTTGTGTGTGTGTATATGTGTGTATGTGTATGTTTGTGGTTCTCAAGAAGTGTTGATAGTTGTTTATGTTGATGGATATTTTCAAAGGCGTCCATATCTCTTTTGTTTTTGTTGCCTTCATTGAACACTACTGTGTGCTACATCCTCGTCAGTGCTGAGTAGATGCAGTTCAACCATAAAGATAGGGATGTTTTTGTTTTGCCCCTTCATTGTGTCACTTTAAGTTGTTCGGACACCTTTATTTTCTGTCTGGGACTCCCAGTTTTCTGCCTTATGTTTGCTTCTTTTTTAGCCTTGTCCTTTTGCACTTGTTCATATGGTTCCTATGTGTCGTGCCAAGCTTGGTACGGGGCCGGTAACATCCATCTCTTCCATGTTTTCTTGCTGAAGTCTAAAAAGTGGTCCTATTCTGTGTGCTAGAATGGTGATTTGCACTGTTTTGTGCACATGTGATGGTTTGTTGTATATCTGATTCTGACCTACACTCTCTCTTTCCCAAACTGCCTATACAATCTCATACACAGAGAGAGGGAGGGTGTAAAAAAAGGGGGGTGCATATATATTCAGATGTCGTTTTGCAAAGTGGACAGGGAGTGATGAGTGGATGTTTAGTACTGTACAAAAATCAGAGACCAACCTTCATTTATTTCATTTCCAGTCAACACCAATTATTTAAAAAAGTTTTTTAGCATCAGCTGAAAAGCAGAATACATATATCAAAGACAATTACTAAATATAATTATATATAGAGTAAATAACTAAATATAATTTTAGTTCAGTTTTTGCCTTTATATAAGCTTTTCATGAGACGTGTCTTCAGTGTTTTTTTTTTTTTTTAAAGAAAAAAAACTACCAAGGTTCAGTCAAAAAAAGTTTGTGCTTCTCACAAGCCAAGTAATTTGAAACACATTCAGTAACGTGGGGTTCTGGAATGGTCAGTCAATTATGAGATTCACCAGCAGCTTCTTTATTTCATATGCAATTTTTGTCCGTTTCCTTTTCTCAGTAACAGCTTCTTGAGAGTTGCACATCCTTTCAAACTCATAGCGCTGCGTTGTCTTCTCACAGTGGAAGTATGGACAGAAACGCCTGTGAATGTTTTTCCGATCTGATGCAAGAGTGGAGCTTGGTTTTGCTTCTCTCTCTCTCAAAGATGAAAGCTTTAAGTACTGTTTATCTGATATCGAATTTCTCCTAGAAATATTTCCCAAAAGTAATGATAATGATGTCTTACTTTATGGGCTGTTTTGATAGGAAATTGGAAGTGTAATGGAAATGAAAGGTTGTCTCTGACATTTGTACTGTAGGCTTTCCGAATCATTTCTTTCTGCCTTTTTGACCCATTTACCCCCATATTTCCTAAGCAGGCTGACTCACTGTCAGTAACCAATTTTTTACCTTCGTTGGAACGTGTGTGTTTGATCCTTTTCCTGTGTTGTGTTGGGAAAAACTATACTTCACTATAATTCTAACCACTCTCCCATCGCTTGATAGATCCTACCGTATGTCAAATCAGTTCAGTTTCCTTCGCTACATGTTTAGCATTATTTCTTAGACTGTACATTTTGCAAGACACTGACATTGGCTGCCCTGGTGTTGACTCATCAACATAAACGCAAACCAGCATGTACTCTTTTCTCTCTCCCTCAGAATCTAGTAATACAAAGACAAAAAAGACATATCACACAATCTTCTGAAGAAGCCTTTCAGTACAATAGCCATTTTCATAACTGAAAGAATTTCCCTTTTAAGGCCATTTCAGTTTCTTATTTAAATGAAAAAAAGATGAAAAAAAAAAGAGTGGCAGTGTTTTATGAATCTATTGAACCACGAGAATGATTGTGCCCTTGGAGTAATTGAATAAAATTGAAATGTTTTTAATTTAAGATATGAATAAAAACAAGAATTTCTAAAATTGTGAATTTGTCCAAAAAGGGGCTATTGTTCTGTTATTTTGTCTGTTTTTTTTTTTTTTTTACATGTTTGAAGGAGCCACAACTGTGCCAGTCACTTCCGCCACCTTCATGGAGCTGTTTAACGGCGAGCGTGTTACATCTTGCTTCAAAAAATAGCTTGCACGTGAAGGTGTCTAAACACACACACATATGGTAGATGTTTTGAAGACAGGCTTGATGCACCCACTGCTACGAGACAGTTTCCTCCCACAAAGACAAGATCACACCTTTCAAGGAAGTCACTAATGAGAATGCTGCTTTGATTCTTGGTAATGGGCCTAAAAATCCCCTCAGAAAAGCAGCTCTTTGCGTATCAGCAGTCGACTCATTCTCAGACAGCCCGTTCTGCGTGAGCTTTGCACTGGTACTTTTACACTGCGTGACCTATTAAATCACCAGCAACTAAGGGTGGGTGGATCCATACGAATGTGTTGATAGGTACAATCCTTGTGTCTTCTTTCGAGAACTGATCCATCTATAAAAATAATAACGGCAATAATAATCATTTTTCAGGTTTTTTTTTCTGTAGAAATCATTCTGTAGAAAGCTAGATTTTCTCTTTAATGTTTGCAGAAGAAGTATATGGTAAGAGTATTGGTATCGGAACACTAGTCCTCATATTACAAGATCAAAAGACAGTCATTAGTAGTGGTCATCCCTATCAACATATGTAAATGGTAACACTAAATCAGCAGTTATTGGTATGGAAAAACAGGAATGCCCCCTTAAGAATAGTGGCCATTTACTGTAAAACTAAGGGATGTTGATGTGTAAACCTACGCGCAGTTACGGGAAATGACCTGGATGACAGTTTTGCTTTTATTGCTGCTTAAAAGGGCTTCTTGTGCTAATATTAGGGCAGATTGCTCTCTATCTGGGGTAAGAAAACTACTTAATTTATGTCTGCCAATGTCAAATCACTGCCGGTCTTAGCATTTTTCAGTGCTAGCATTACATTATACAGTATTGCTGTTATAAGCACAGCACTTTTCATATATTAAATATGAATAAAAAAGTCAATTATATGTTGTAAAACATTAAAACATAAATGAGATTGAGGCCTTAATCAATTTATGTGCTAATGATTCCAACTCATTTTAAGAAATTCTGACAAATTATAGAAAAAAATGTTCAATTATTATTCAGTTATTACATTATTATTATTATTATTAGTAGTAGTAGTAGTAGTTTTAGTAGTAGTAGTAATATTAGTAGTAGTAGTAGTAATAGTAGTCGTAGTAGTAATAGTAGTAGTAGAAGTAATAGTAGTTATAGTAGTAATAGTAGTAGTAATAGTAGTCATAGTAGTAGTAGTAGTAGTAGTAGTAGTAGTAATAGTAGTCATAGTAGTAATAGTAGTAGTAATAATATCAGTAGTAGTAGTAGTAACAGTAGTAGTAATAGTAGTCATAGTAGTAGTAGTATTAATAGTAGTAGTCATAGTAAAAGTAGTAGTAGTAGTAGTAGTAGTAATAGTGTTGTAGTAGTAGTAGTAGTAGTAGTAGTAGTAACAATATCAGTAGTAGTAGTAACAGTAGTAGTAATAGTAGTCATAGTAGTAATATTAGTAATAGTAGTAGTAATAGTAGTCGTAGTAGTAACAGTAGTCATAGTAGTAATATTAGTAATAGTAGTAGTAATAGTAGTCGTAGTAGTCATAGTAGTAAAATTAGTAATAGTAGTAATAGTAGTAGTAACAGTAGTAGTAATAGTGTTGTTGTTGTAGTAGTAGTAGTAGTAGTAGTAACAATATCAGTAGTAGTAGTAGTAGTAGTAGTAATAGTGTTGTTGTAGTAGTCTAATTCCAGCTAACAATCACTACAGCAAGCATATAAAGCTAATGCTAGTCATTAAAACTCCAGTGAACTTTAGCCTCTTTAACACTGTCAAGCCAAATGGTTCTTAAGGCTGTACTGTGTTCTGTGCTGGTGCAGACTAGTGAGTCTGTTGTCACTAAAATGATCCAGAAATTTGCTGCTAACAGGCTAACAGCTACACACACACCACCCACCACTATGCATTTGATTGTGTCTGTCACTCCAACAGCAGTCTCCTGTACTGCGGTAAAGGCGGTAGCCAGTTTTTTTTCCCACACAACAGATTATCTCTTTAAAGGGGAGAGACCAAAATACTTAAATTTGAAGGTCAATTTGCTGTTTCCAAAAACATCACTGATAAAATCTAAAAAAAACCTCATACTTCTTTTTTAGCATTTGACTCAGTTACTGGCTCATGTTGTTCTGGGTAGTGCGCTGATCTCTACAAGGAGGGGGCTTTCCCCACTCGCAGATTAAACGGCAGGCTGATTGGCTCTTTTCTTGAATGGTGAGGTTTTTTTGTAAACAGATGCCATGTTGACTGTGATGAGCTTTCCCATTTATATTTTGACCAGATCCTCCTTTATATTGACCCAGGTTGCAGCTGTAGTCGGCTAACTACACTAGTATTAGCATATTCCCAGCAGGTATATAAAACACCACAGAATAAGTTTAAGTTCTGTCACTCCAACAAAACTAAGTCAACTTGAAGACCAAACAAAATAGACCAGAATGAACACAAAAAGCCTGCATATCTGTTGAATTCAGAAAATTCCACCGCGTAAGATTTTTCAAACATGAAGAAATGCGGCCACGAAAGCTGCTATACCTCCTAGATCATAAACTCATGCATACATATAAAGCTGTTATCACAAACTGCCACTGCACTGGCGAGTGAACTTTTAGTTTCCTACCAACATGATAGCAGCCTGACTTCTATCATCAAGATTTGTGTCTATTCTTTGGCTCCAGTATGTCTGAAAGTCAGGGTTGACTCATGGCCAGTGACTGTAAGACTTAAAATGGCAGTTGACTCTTTGAATCTGTCGATTCCATAGTAGTTCCATGCAGTAAAGCACTAAAGAGTCTGAGTTTGAGTTCTGAGAGTTTAATTACCAGCTTTAAACGTCAGTGATGCTCACCATCCACTCTAAACACAAACTCTGCTCACAAAAATGCTTTCCATAGGTACTGCAACGCAGATCTTCATTCTCTTCATGATCTGGGTCGCAGTAAGCGACTATTAGAACGGGGATAAGGAAGGAAATCCAAAAACCATAAATATAAACTTTTGTGGAAATGAGAGCAAAATTTGCCCCTTTTTTTCCATGTTCTTATTCAGATTTCTGTTCCACCCTAAACGGCACTGCAGTTACATTCTGACACCATTATGGTAGACTAACTGCTGCATCACTTAAGGTGGCCTGGATAAGTGGAATAAGAAGCTGGTGAATACAAAGCCTCAGCCTCTTGTAGAAAGAACAGGACTACATCCCTACTTTTTCAGAGATTTAAAATTTGTTCTTTTTTACAGACAATTCTGACTGTAGTAATGATTTTCTCACTATACTTCTCACCCCTCAGTATGTGGAATAAGAATCTACAGGTACTCAAGAGTGGGTAAATTATGTTTAGGATGGTTTAATCTGTGCTGTATCCTTTTATCACTGGCTCAGGGGCCGTCTAGATTCAGATAAAGCCGAGTCGAGGAGTCGATTCCAGCAAATCCAGAGGCAGGAGTCAAGATTCAGAGTGTCGTGCGTCTCTAATGACTGCATGATGTCAGTAGAATACTATGAATATAAGAGCCACCAATACCAAGAGATAACCTTCTTATGCAGATACATGGAATGTGTTTTTCATGACAAGTGAAGTCATTACACGTTAGCATGTCTTGAATAACAAGTACCAATGTTGAAAACAAGCACCCTATTTTCTGTGCATTCCTTTCCTCATTTATTTCTGACGGGCCATTTTTTAATCCTGAACATGATCAAATTCCTCATTAAAGTCATAACGACCATTTGCATAGAACCTGAATACAACGAGCTAATGCACATGTCTTTTCTTGAACCATCCAACACATGTACCCTGACCTACTTAGCTCTAAATTTCTTTAGCTGTTGGTTCCTAAGGAGGACCTCCAGAAAACAAACAACAGAACTCCTTCCTGTCACACACGCACATGTCCGGTTACAGGGATGCACTGAAGTCATGACTGCTGCCTGTAGAGGGAAGCAGAGCACCAACATTGAAATCCCAGCAGCCTGAAAGGCAGCATTAATCCCAAATCTCAGCTTGAGTGTGAAGTCGCAGGAGTGACAAGTCACTGCTTACACTCTGCCCACTGAGTATGTGACAGGAGGGTATCAGAGATTGCGGGGGAGGAGAGAGCTGGACACTCCAAAGGAGGCCAGACCACATGGGGAGTCAGATGTCAATCAGCAGGTTCCTATACTGAACTGTTTTACTGCAGAAGATTATTAGACAGTGTTTTAAATCTAGTTTGTAACAACGGTTCAGTTATTCTTTGCTCTCCTCTGAAACGTTTTACCTTCTAACAACATGTGTGTCAACAGCACTGATTTATCTTTCCCTTATCAGAAAGGTTCTACTCTCTCTGTAAAGACCAGTTTAAATGTAACCATCTTCTGATCAACATGACAAAAGCAGTATGGGGATTTCATGCTTTAGTACCACAGAACTACCTGCAGTTTACTTACATGTACAAGCGCCACCTAGTGGCATTCTCCAAAACCCAGCACAGTCAACTTGACCCATGAGTCACAATTTTCCAGCCGTGAAAATCAAAAGATGACAAAACGACAGCATTAAGGGATAAAAAGATTGAAAACACCTGATGTTAACATGAAATACACACAAAAAATATTTAAAAAATCTACTATAACTCTTCAACTCTATTTAAGTCACAAGGCATTAACACTAACATAGCAGCACTCAACAAAAAGAAATGTTTCCAAAAAGTGCTGCTTTTTAAAAAGGAATGCAACACACCAGACATCATGGCATGCAGTTGTAGAGATTCCTAATGGTGTCCTGCAATAATCCATCCCATGCAGTTTAAATATTCAGATTTTCCTTCAGTTCCTGCAGATTGTGCGGTAGGGGTGGAGGTGCAGTCACACGAGGTCTTTTGGACACGTGACTACAAACCATTCATCTTGGCGCTGACCACAATGCCTCCACACACGGATCCTTTAGTCATCTCCACAAAGACAAAAGCAGGACTCTGAAGATGACCCGTTCCCATTTTGAATCTTTCCATGATAGTTTGGCATGACACCATTGCAGTTTTTGGTGACACTGACGTGGTGTTAAGGGCAGTTGTCGTAACGGCTTGCGTGCATGTAGTCCTGCATCGGTGCTGGCATTAACAAGACGACTCGTGGAGGGCATCACTGTTCGCTGAATGCCTGCAATCATGGCTGTTGGGTCAGTCAGGTACAGCGATAAGGACTGTCTTTGCTTACGTCACATGCACAGCTGAGTGTGAAACTTGAACCATGCACATGTCTCACAATGTCAAACCTAACCACCAAATTTCATTCATGGGTGCAACTATTCTTGTGACGATGTGTGTATTTACAATCCATTGATGGTGCAGAGATGCATGCAGGTTCACTATCGTTATATGTGACTAATTATTTGTCCAGTGAGCTTATATTTGTGTTGTCGTTTAATGTTGTTTTGGGCTGTAATCTCTTATCTCCTCAGCAGTTTGTTATGATCTATTTTGTTAAGGCTCTATGGACCTCTGTAATAGCTCAGTCCTAAAAGAAACACCTGTAGGCCTAAACACATACACATTTATCTGAGAGATTCCGAGACCCTCACACAAAGGATGGATCTGATACAAAAAATGACCTCAGATCAGACTGGGGTGTTCATATACTCACAGCATACACATCTACACCAGTCTAAGTGTACCTTTAATGCGCTAAAGGTCCAAAAGTATCCAGATACATTTTCTAAGCAGTCAATTCACGTACTTTAGCACGCAACCACGACTGACACAGACAAGTCACCACACTCCAATTATTGCTAGTTAAAATGGCCATTATGTACTGTTAATTACATGAAGTTATTGATTTTGACAAAGGAACCTCAAAAACTATTATCAGTAACTAAACTTTTCCAATATTTAGTGAGCCTTTGCTACAATTTCCATTCTTTTCAGGGACTTCCTTTCAGTTTTGGAAAGATATCTGCAGGAACAGTTTTCCACACCTCCAAAGTTCAGTCTTAGAAGTCGGTTACATTTTGTCTAATTCCTTTTCTGGGTAAGGGCTTCTTGATGGTTACACATCCTACCAGACCCATAGCATTCAGTTGTCTTCTCACACTGGAGGGAAGAATAGAAACACCTTTGGATTTTTCAGATCTGCAGCGAGAGTGATGCTCTATTTTCCCTAAAAGATGAAGGCTGTAAAGTGCTGTTTATCTGATGTTTTGGTGGTCTTGCATAGATATTATGAGCCTCATCTATTAAAAACTTTATAGTTTTATAGACTTTTGGGTTTCACTTGCTTTCCTGTTACTTTTCCCTTGCTTATGAAAATGCATTATTTAATATTATTAACAACATTATTTATTTTAGTTGTTCCGTTTTGACTGGAAATTACAAAATGACGAGTGGTGTCTGGTATTTGCCCAGTACTGATATATAGTGCATTATTATTATTTACTTGTTTATTATTTACTACTTCTGCAAGTGCCTTTGTAGCCAAAATGTACATGAGAATCTGTGCCACTTGTTGCAGAGCTGGAGAAGTTAGCTCAAAGAATGGATGATAGTTTGCAAGGACACTGGAATGAACATTGTGCCATCCTCATTTCCAACAAAATAATGAATCACAAGACAGCAGGTGTGGAGTTTGGCTGCTGATCCAGTGTCCACAGACGCTTACAGTGGCACGACGTGTTGTGGGAATCTCTATGCTGGCCACCGTCTTCTCCCAGCGGCTGACACCCGATCATCTCTGAGTAATGATGTGGTGGAACAGTCCAGTTCAGTTCTTGTGAAGCTCAGAGGCTGCACTGGAGTCCAAACTTATCAAGAAACTTTTTACTCATAAAAACATTACTCATAAATTACTCATATAAAGAATAGTTGGATGTGCAGAGATATTGGGGAAACCCCAAAGGAATACATTTTAACATTATCGTAGCTCATCAAAAGAAGTTAGGAAAGTGCTAAATTGAAAACACTGCGGTAAAGGGCAGGTGTGGAGAAATAGTGTCATTACCTGTAATTGCCAACAGGAGAAGTAACCTGTTCTCAGTGAACTAAATATAGTCAATAGGCCACTCGGTGTGATAATACACATGACACAGGAGGGATATTTTCCACCTGACCTGACCTAAAAGAGAAGTGCTAAAAACGAAATCCATTACTACCAGATAGATTCGCCCATCTGTCAATGGAAGCAATAACCTGTGATTTTTATACCCATGATCTTTATAAAAACAGCCTCAAGTTGGAAGAGCCAGGGGACAGTGAGAAAGAAATACGGAGAGATAGAGAAAGAGAAAGATAGAGAGAGGAAGAGGTAGAGTAGAAGTTGGAGGGAAAGGCTGGGCTGAGGACGTAAGCTGAGCTGCCGTTGGTCAATACTCAGAGACGTCTGGCTATATTTGGCCGCTCCCCTGAGGTCTGGCCAGTGCCGAGTTTGGCCCCTTTCCCTCCTTTTTCCCTGTTTCTGTCACAAGAGCAATGCTAATAATACCAGCTGATTCGCTCCGACAGACGGAAGAGCGTGCATTCAGACATCAGGACTTCAGGCACACATGCCAGCCCTGCCATCTTCTTGTCACAGTGTACTTTAGCTCTGTATCTTCCTGTTGTTCTCCTTGTCTTCTTTTTAGCTATTGCTCTCGTGTGCTTGTCCACCTCTCTAGCATGCGAAATGCTGTGGCCAAGCCGTGCAGAGGGAACATATGGTCTTCGCTCCCTCTCTCTTCCATCCTGACACGTGTAGCTTCCTCTGCCTTGTGCCCACCTGTTCCTGCAAGGCCTCTGCTGTCATTCCGCTAACGCTAGCGCTAATCTCCTCAGAGTCGCCAGCAGCTACTGCTGACGTGCTAACAGCCGCAATCAACACTGACCACTGCATAACTCTCTAGGGGCTGGTAAATCTTCCCCAGGAGACTTCCAATGTGATGAATGAAGGCTAGAAATGAACCAGGTTTAGGAACTGAATGCAAATAGTGATGGTCAGTTTCCACTTAGCTGTTAATTATATTACAATACATACAGGAACAAGACATTCCATTAATGTAAATACTGTACATGACGTTTTAATAAGTGCAGGAATCGTGTTAATTCAAGTGCTCTATTAAGAGATGCAGTCTTCACTCCATGTTTAAAGATAGTAAAGGACTGAACTAGTGGAAGTTTGCTACAACACAATGATGTCTGGACAGAGACGAGTCTTCACTGGTTTCCTGTAGCTGGACCTGCTGCTTCCTGTCCTTCACACATCATGTTTGATGTTTGAAGAATGGCTGGTCATACTAAGCTGTATTGAGTACAGATTAAGTCTTGACAATTGCCGTCAGGTAGGGAGCAGCAGCTCCAACTAATGCAGCAAAGGATTGACATACTGTACTGATGACGTCTAGATCAGGTTCAGGACCTAATGGCATACATAGGAAAACCATCCAGGACTGAGATTTTTAGACATTAAAAGGTGGAACACGACCGCAGAGCACAACGGATTAGCAGTTTGTTTGGTACTAAACTGCTACTATCTTTTCAGCAGTAAGGAGGGTGGAGTTATGGACCATTGAAATAACATTGCATTCTTGACCTTCAGCTCAGGTAAACTGTCAACATCAATTTGATGACTAAAGAGAGCACCATCAGCGAAGGTCAGATTCAAACCCACATGTGCAGAGCACAATGGATTAATACTACATCGCCTTAACCACTCAGCCACTTCGTCCACTCAGTAATAGCACTTTATTTTTGCTTGCCATAGACACTTTGCCCTAGACACCTATTGAATAATAGTATTTCCAGCCCTGAATAAGTATTGCATGCTTGGCTTCAATTGCATACCAGTCAATTCAACGTCTAAATGCACCCAAGGTGGGTAACCAACCCAGGCATGTACCATTGAAATAACACTGCATCATTTACCTTAAGCACAGATAATTGTTCAGTATTAGTTTGATGACTAAAGAAAGCATTGTTGACGAATGTGGGACACAAACCCACGCTTGCAGAGGACAATGGATCAGCAGTGTGTTTGATACTAAACAGCTGCTTCATTTTAAACAGCAAGTTTGTGGCATAATGATGTTAGCCTTGTTAATAAAAATGCCATATCACATGGATATCTTGTACTAGTGAGCTGGAATTAGCGTGTATCATTTAAGGGAAAATAGTGTGAAAGCACCTCTTCTGCCTATTATTATTATTATTATTTACAAGCAAACATTCCCAAGCCATGGTCGGGTATTAAGGGCCCTGGCCCAGCTGTTACCCGCAGACAGAGAGGATAGCTCTCCCAAGAGGACTTTAACGATTCAGTTGACATGTGCAGTGACATGTGTTTCTATTGTGTATTTAATAAAGGTATAAATATGACTCTATTTTCATAATGGCTGAACAATTAATTTAATCTAGTAACAGACATGGCTTAAACTGCAAGAAAAGCAACAGTTTATAAGCTCTAAAAACAATAACTTCCGATTAAGTGACACAACAATGCACAGGACAGACTCCAGTGACTCCAACTACCCTGAATTTTCTTTACAAGGTCATATCTTTGCTTTAGAAACATTTTAGAAACTAATTCTTAAGCAATAAGCAATATAAATATTTTATGGGCTCATGCTGTATACTTGTGCTTAAGAGGCTATGTTACTATGTGGCTATGCTGTGCTGGACTGCAAAGCTGTTTAGTGGGGTAGTGGTGCACTGTAAGTGCCTACTATCATTGAGAGATGTATGGCTATTCATGACCTGCCTGCTATCCTAGCTGTTCAGTGGTGCTGGGTGGTGGTCTCCATTACTTCCACGTACTATAAAGTGCACTTGATTTAAAGTGCAAGCCTTCCCTTGCTTTCTTACTTGATGTCGAAGCTACAGTAGAGAAGCAAACTATAAATCAGATAATTCAACTAACCAATCCGTATGCAATACTCAAGCCAACCCAATCAGAGTGCACCATTCATCTAGCCAATCAAAGCAAAGCTTTATAACAACATCACAGGTTTTAAGGTTTTAAGTGCACAGGATACAACTGGCCAGTCAGACTGCAAGTAGCTAATTAGAGCTCAGGACACAAGCAGCCAATCAGACTGCAGGATTCGACTAGCCGATCAGAGTACAGGAACTCAAGTAACCAACCAGAGCCCAAAAAGCAGCAAGAAAGCACAAAAGTGCCAGATTTCCTGTGTCTTCAAATTACACGGGATACAAATTAGAGGATTCAATTAGCTGTTCAGATTACAATCTATTAAATCTATTACAAATCTAATCACACAGAATCATCACACATCCTTCTATCATGCAATTAGCACTTTCCTGATGAGCCAGTGTGTTTTTTATTTCTTTCATATTGATCATGCATCGATTAGTTAAAGCCAACATTAGACCCTGCTGATCAAGAATGACAAGCAACACTATAGATTCTTATCACCCCAGTGATTGATGAGGTCATTGAGAATACGCCCTGCAGCCCTTGGTGAGCATACATCATCGTGACACGACCAAGATTTCTCAGTGGAGACGTGACAGGATCATAAAACCATGGGCTGTTCATCAGCTTCATCACTGAGAGATTTCAAACAAGACCTGTTTGAGAAAGGAGCTTTATGGGCTGTAAGAACTTTATTGTATGTGATGTCTATTTTTCCTGGAATGGGACTGTCCAAAACTCTTGGGGCGGTGGGATCAGGGCATAGCGAGTCATGGAGTAGTGCACCTTCTTGATTTCTTGTGTTTTCAGGGTAATACTGCCTACAATTATTGTCCATGAATACCATTTTCAAGTGTGAGAATATGTGTGAGGTGAAGGCTATTTATGTGTCTTTGTGTGAAACAGAGAAAATGGGTTTGTGAGTGATTATTCATGCTTGTGTGTGTGTGTGTGTGTGTGTGCACTGTGGGAAGAGGGGGGTTGAAATCATTTGCAGGCCCCTCAGGTTTTTAATACTGCTACCCTGTGATTGGAGGAGGGAATAGGGAAAGTGTTTAGCATACATCTCCACTGTGTTCCTACACAACTTGCATTTTATTAGCTTTGAATAATTTCCTTTGAGTTGTTGCATAATGTATACTTTTGATTATAACGCCACTTCCAAAATCTTTGGGTCAGTGTGTGAAATGATAATAACGATTCCTTTCCTTTTACAGTACTTAATAATATGGGAACTGAAGACACCAATAGATCCAGTTCTGAAAGCAGCTGTTTTGGCCATTGTTCTGCTATCTGCTAGCTTGTCCTCAGCTGTGCAACTGTACAGGACCTTCGTCATCATATTTTGAGTGTAATAATGCGTCACAGTTTAGTGGGAGACTGGATTCTGGACTGCAGGCAGGCCAGTCTAGCACGTACACTCTCTGATTATGCTACCATGCTGTTGTAGCATGTACATATTGTGGCTTGGTGTTGGTGTTAAAAGAAGCATGTAGGCTCCCAAAAAGATGTCATCTAAAAGGCAGCATATGTTGGTCTAAAATGTGTTCCGTGTGAATCGTACTTTTAAATATGTGCAGGGTATCCACTAATACCCCCCAATACCATGACAGAGCCTGAGTTTTGAACTTGATAGACACTGATAGTCTTACACTTGCCTGGATGGTCGTTTTCTTCTATGGCCCAGAGAGCACAATATCTATTGTTTCCATACCCAATCCAAAAGGCGGACTCACCAACCCATAATACAAGTTTCCACCGGGCATCTGTCAAAATCTGAGGGGTCAAAGGTTGCAGGCCTTCATTTGAGGTTTTTGGCTTTGCCCTTTTATGCACAGTTTTGTCCCCGTTCCATTAATCTGTTGATAATATGTACTATAGAGATTGAAATACCTATAATCTATTGCTGAAGAACTTTTTAGACTGTTAGATTTCTTGCTGATGCATTTTTGGCAAAGGAGCGAGCTCGACCCATCCTCACTCACAAAGAACTCTGCCTTTCCTGAATGCTCCTTTTGTACCTAAGCATGATTGCATCATCTGTTCAGGGTGTTCCTTTTTTCCCACATTTCACAAGTTCTTAGTCTTAAATTACTCTCTCCGGTCCCAACTTCTTTGGAACTGATGTTGCAGACATTGGTTTCATATTCAACTTTTCATTAAAAATATTAATTAAAAATACAATGAACAACGTATTTCTTTCTTTGTTATCTGGGATTAAATCTGATGTTTATTTGGACATTATAAATAGCGATGTCTTGATGATTAACAAGAACGTCATCAGGTCTGGACATGTTGGTCAGCGTCAACAACACATTCAACTCAAATGATCATGATGATTGTGAGTTCCATAATCGATGCAGTGGAAACCGTCATAGCAGGGAAGTGTTTAGGAATGAGGCAGTATTTAGGAACGAGGCAAACCCCACCTTTTGTGCCCAAAATAAACTAAATCATCAGCAGAATATGAAGAAATAAACATTTTGACTTTTTGTCAAAGACGACTACTGCAGAGATATTTACTGAAGTAGGCATGCTAACCAGCCAGCCCCCATTCCGGTCCTATATCGTCTTACTATGTTATACCTCTAGAGGCCATAGTGAGTCACTGTAGTGATCAGTCAAACAATAAGTAGCACTGCTCCTACAGCATCTTCTAAACTGTCAATCATGTTAAAGGTCCTTAGATTATTTAACAACAGGTAGCCAATGAAAGGAAGAAAAATTGCACTGATGGCTGAAGCTTTTGTCAAGCGACGACTGCAGTCTGGCAGAAAACCACATTTGGCAACAGACAAAAGAAGAGATATTAATAGAAAAATATGAAGTGTTAACATTAGCGCTGCTTTCCACGTTTCTTCTAGACTGGTAAACAGTTGAGAGAGAGGAGGAGGAGCTGTGCATTTCCCTGTTTATTATGATAGGACTGGAAACCACAACTTTCTGGTCATATGTTGCCCTCTATTGTTTGGAGTATATAATCAACATGTTCATGATCAACAGCTTCACCTTACAAATTGCTCCTTTAAAAAAGACCTGTATTCACCAGAAAACATTCAGACATGGGGGCTTATGGTTTTGCAGATTAACAGCACACTACATAGCCAGGCTCAGCAACACCACAATACCTTGTCTGCTTTTCATAAAATTAGCAAAAACCCAGCTCAGAAATAATTGTGTTCAAATAACAACTGGAATTCAAGGGTTCAGATAGTCTCATGAGTCAGGTGCATACCAGCATCGAGCCTGGTACTTTTCACCGCCCACCTTGTCAGGAAGTGGACGTTTGACTGATATACAAAATGACGAATCACAGCCCATGTAGGAGGGTGTGATTGGGAAGATGTCACAGTTATATATCTTTCTCTGAAAGATACCTTCTTTTCATCACAATGTCCAGTGGAGGCAGCGGTTTACTATTTCCGAGTGGAATGTAGATGGACAAACAACATTTTCCTGTTTCCTGTGTGAAAAATAAAACATGCTGCACTAAAACGGTCCAGCAGCAACATCTTATTTGGCTATAACTCACTTGAGGCAGTGAAGTCCACAATGCCTCATATATTGCTGTTTTTACAATAACAAAAAACTTCATTTAGCAAGTTCAGCAAGTGACCATTACCACCGACATTATGATTGGTTGTTGTGTAAAACAGCATCACAATCTAGAAGACATATTTTAGCGGTGGGGTTTCCAACAGCACAGTCAGGCATGCATCCCTGAGAGTTCAGAGTTAACTGAGGTGAAATGTCCACAGACGGCACCAGAGGAGGTGCCCAAAAGCAATGACTATAGCAAAGGCCAAATAAAACACAACTCGTATGCAAACTGACCAAGAGGGCTCTGGTACAATCAGAGAGCAAAAGGACTTAGTTCTTCTCTGGAGACCCTCTGTGAATGTAACAGCATCTGAATGTGATTTGGTCATCAATACATTATTATTGTTATTATTATTATTATTATTAAGCAGACAATCCTCACATCATTTAACAATGACTTATCTAGATTGAAGATGTGGTGAAACAGTCAATGCCACTGTTAGAGCTAATATCCGCACCACATGAACAATGTTCCACTGACAGATGAGACATAACGTAATAAATAAAAATATTATATTTATAAATATAAAAAAAAAAATATTATTATTATTATTATTATTATTATTAAGTTGGTAAAGATAGGGTTGTATTGTAGGAGTATTTCAATCAGAACTTCCTCTCTGAGAGGACTATTTTGAAGAACATCCAGCTTTTGTCAGACTCTTTGAAATAGTAAGTAAAACACAAGAGCTTTATGAATTGCATGAAAAGCAGCCTGACAAACTGCAGATAATAACATGTCTAAACTATCTGTGAGTTAACAGAAGATATACCACACACCCTTTTTAAAAATCCATCCACAGAATCAAAATACTCCCCAAATATGATCTGTGGCATTTCGGCAAGGCTACTATTTATAGCCCTTCCCCCCCAAAAAAGAAAAAAGAAATTGTTCTTTTGCTTGGTGTCATTGCTCCAGCCTCTTTTCCTCTAACCTAAATCTCTGACACGTAATCAATAGCTGGAAGCATTTTCTCTCCTGGCATGTATTTCTCCCGCCAGAAAATTAGCTGCTCACAAAGTGTCCCCAGCCGCAAGGCGAAGAGAATTAATCATGCTGTGCACACCATGGAGATGGAAAGGAGTGAGTTAATATGAATAAAACTGTACCTCACTGGGACTGTTAATTACCACCTTTACTGGGCTGCTCTCTGTGTTTTGCAATCACTGTTAATTTACCTTTAAACTCATCACCATTAACATTCAAGCATCATGCCCTGGCACATCAACTGCTGACGGGCAACCACCGGAGTCACTGGCAACTTCAGTACCGATGAGCAAAATGTCTTTGCTGTATCCTTTTTGCTCTTGCACAGAAAACAAGAGAGAAATTCAACCTTACAGGGGGAAAATCAACAACTTCTCAAAAACACATCACAATTATTGGCACCCCTCCACTTGGTACTTTATTGACCCTCCTTTTGCCAAGCACTGAATGTTCTGTCATAATGCTGAAATGGGTGGGAGAACAGGACAGGACAGGACAGGACGAAAGGAAACAGATCATTCCCCCAAACAGTCTCGGCAGAGTCTTCCGAGTCCTTGGTCCATGGTAGTGATCTCTTCGGTTTTCCTCACATCCTTTCTATAAGGTCAGAGTGATTCCAAAACAACTCCAGAAAACTGATTCTATGGCTACTGAGACTTTTTTGTGTGGACGTAGTTGTTTGATTTGGATCATTGTCCTGCAGGTACACTCTGAAAAAATCTAGGTGTCAACAAAGGTTCTTTGAAGTGATGCAATGGAAGAAACATTTTTGTTTCTCTTTCACCTGATGATTCTTTAAAGCACTATTCCTGTTAACCGACTGTGCAAGCCCTTTTTTTAAAGTTTAAAGAAGCGCAATATAATATTAAGGTTCTAGGAATTCGGCCCAATGGTCAAAAAAAAAAAAAAAAATCTAGGAACGTTTTTATAATGTACTCAGCCATGAGCCAGTCTTCCTCCAGACAGAGGCAGCCAGATCTCGATCTGAAATCCTGTGGTACATGTTTAAGTCCATGTGCTATGTATCCTAACAAGATGCAAACTGCCATACAGCCATGGGTGGATATTTCATTTCGCTGTGCTGGGGTACAGTAAACAGGACAATATCTAGAGCCAATTATGAAAGGGAAAGCAGAGGGTTGAAAGTACATAAATATTAAATAGATATATGTTATGTTACCTGCTCTATCTGAGGCAATACACCTGCGTGTCCACCATGTTGGAGCAGTCAAGATCCACTTGTAAACAAATCCAAGTGTACTGAGATATAATGAGCTCTCATGATTCATTTGGCCATAACGTCCTCATTACCCAACTGATTTTTACCAAGTCTGCATTAGTCCAGCTTGCACTGATTGCTATCTTTAGCTTTTATTTCCATTTCATAACTGCGATTGTGCTAGTTAGCTGGACAGCTAACCCTAGTTAGTTGTCCAGGGCAGCAGGAAAAGTATTCAGTCCACGCCTGACATTAAAGACCAAGTTGATCAGCAAATCCATACATGCAATAAACCACCAAAACACAATAAGAAGAGGCTGGATATTCTAATGTCAATATATATATATATATATACAGTTTAAGGAATACTGTATCTACATCACATACTTAGCACCGTAAAAGAATGAACATAACTACTTTACATCAAGGTACCACTCCCTGTATACCTTATTAATTAAAATGAGCTTAATATAAAAGCAGAGAAACAACAATCACACCAACGATCTTCACCAATAACGCAGTATATTCTACACATAAGCATTGCACAAATCCGAGTGTCCATGGCTGCCTTCTCTCCATTATATAACCCACACTTTCTGTGTGCAGTATTCTTGATAGTATAATTTGGGACAGGACATTTCCTAAGCTGCTGCTTTGTGCTGGTACTGAACCCAGTCCAGTAGTGACATTTACCGCCCCCAAAATGGCAGCACGTGCCTAGCTGAATCCAGTGCAGCATCTATGGATGTATATCTGATGATTCAGCAGTGGAGTAAACCACTGTGAGACATATGAAGGTGGGGATGCAATTTTTCAAAACTTGAAAACAAACTGTTTGTCGTCTAGAATTAGTATGTGTTCTTTCACTGCATATTATTATATTATTGAAAATGATATAGTTCACAATGACATATTCAGGGTGACAACCATCTATTTCTCCCAGAAAGGGGGTGTCAGGACCCCTCTGTCCCTGCGTAATTTCTGTCTATGTGCTGTCTGTCCATACAACACCATGGACCCACCAACGTGCTTCACTAGAGAGATGAGGCTCTTTTCTGTTTGACCTTGACTTTTCACCACAGCAAACCCACCTCTAAAGCTCACTGCCAAAAAGCTCTATTATTGTCTCATCTAACTATAGGATCCAGTTTCAATCTAGGTACTTTTGTTGTTTGATGACAAGCTTTTCTTAATAGTTCAGTGTCATGGAGAATGAATATTTTGTGTTTTGCCTCTGTAATAGTTCAACTGTATAAGATAAGTTTGCCTCTTGCATGTTCATCAAATCTCCTTTTTGTCATACCAGTGGAGATGGGAATTTCCAGGTGTGAAGCTATTTTTGCAGCTATCTATGAAGGTCAAAAAATGCGTGTCTCCTTCCATTTATGTATTCCGTGATCTTCTTCATGCTGATGGATGACTAAGGGGGTTCGGCCTTTGTGTCACCTCATATTTATACCTTGAAACAAGGAGGCTTAGATGGCCACTTAAGAGTTTCAAAACACTCTAGTGTGCTCAAAGGAAAAAAAAATGAAAGGTAAAATATGCCAACTAGATTTTGTTCTTAAAACCATCCAGGGATACCAATAATTGTCATGCATGCATACTTCATAAAATTGTTTTACAAATAACTTTTTTTTCATGGCCCTTTTTACTAGCCTTTCCAAGGGCAATTCTGTAGGCACTGTAGACAAATACAGTACTGTGTAGAATTCAGAGACCATCCTTCTATTCATTTATGTAATTTCTAGTCATTAAGCATTGCATTAATTATTATTTAGGCATGTTTCTGTGGAGATTACATACAAGATAATTCACTTGCATAGCGAAAGTCAGAAAAATAAGTAAGTAGGTGTTTACAAAACTGGAGAATCAAAAATGAATAAAGATGCAGAGAAACTGAACTTTCAACAACTGTGCAAGACCCTGTAGACCATCAGAACTGTACTTAAAGGGAACTTTTAATCCTTTTCTAGTTTCCCATTTCCTTCAGTGTGTTATACACTCATCAAAAGCATAATTGCACAAGTAGTTGCACCCAGAAGGAATCAACCCACAGGAATGAAACTTGGTGGGTGGGTTTGACAATGTAAGACATACAAAAGATTCAAGTTTCATGTTCAGCCACACATGTGATGAACTTTCAGTGACCAGTGATGCTCTCCATGAGTCATCCTGTTAGTGCCATCACTTTTGGCAGATGGCTGCGCGACGCAGTATTACATGCACACAGACCGTTACGTTCACCGGACACCATTAGAAACCTCTACAACCTCTTGTGTTAGCAAACATGGCGGCTCGACGCCATACTGAGAGACACTACTTCTGTATGTGTTGCTCAATAAATATACTTACATGCACTTTCTTCTGGGTGCAAATATTCTTTTGATAATGAGTGTATAACTTCATGTGCATATAAATGGCATATAAAGTTATAAAGCCCAAAGTACAAGACAGAGGACGAAAAGGAGCTTTCCTCGGCTGGTGATGTCATCTTGGAACACAATCACTGGTTTCAGACTTCAGCATATTACTATAAATGGAGAGGGGGTAATGATGGATATCAGAGCACGGTGGATTTATTTATGACAGCCATGGCACTCTTGTGTGTATTATATTTGACAAGTATAGTTTTTGTATGTGTGTGTTATGCATTGATGCAATTTGAGTAGACCATTGTCTGCTAGACTTGTTGATGGCCAGTATTCTGCAAGCAAAGACAAACGAAGAGAATGCCGAGAGTAAGAAGGGAGAGGGAGGAGAAATAGCATTAGAATGACAGACGACTTTGAAGAAACAAAGCAAAAAATAAGAGCCAATGATCAATAGCGTCTGTTTGCTGGAGTACTATAAGTAACAGAGGGTGGTTCTTCGAGAGGGAGGGAGGGAGGGAGGGAAGGAGAAGGGGTGGGAGAAGAGAGAACAGATAGGGTGGGAGAAAGAGAGAGAGAGACAGAGAGACAGACGCACGATAAATCCTTACCACATAATGATTACGCCTCACAAGCCTTTGCTCTGACATGGAGTGCAGGAGGAGGCAGGATTACAACTGGACCCAGTAATCCCGAGGCCAGGACTGCACACTACAACTACAACTACAATGACCATCTACATCTACAGCTAACAACAAGTGCACGGGCAAAAAAAGAAGCTGAACTGAACTCAACTGCACAGACCTGATTATCCTCAGAGAAAGCTCTATGTCAGGAGAGAAAACTGAAAGGTTCTTCTATAAAGGGAACACTTAGCTCATCACTGGACAGGAGTTGCAACAAGAACACAAGAGGTGTCGGGGCGTGCCATCTGTCTGTCTGTCTCCACACCCTGCACACATCTGTAGCAACCTCTGTACTGCTTTAATGGAGGGGGGATGTTGGACACGTGAACGGAGAACAGGTGAACGAAGCAAAGTAGAGGTTTGGGCTCTTACACAGACTAAGAGGAAGTCCTGCAGTAACTGCTTCTAGACACCTCGAGCACACATTTGAGGCTCAGCCACTTGCAGACGGGACTATACAGGATAGATCTCCAAAGTGCCGATGTTGATGAAGTTGAGTCACTTTTCGGACTTGGCTTGGATACAGATGCCTATATGACATAAAAGGTGAGGAAACCTTCAAAAGATTTAGCACCTTTAGCACCACTTTGTTCATACTCAAATGCTAAATACAAACGCTAATAACAATAGCGATGATGCACTTTGTGTATATACTCTTATAGGTTAAAAATATATTAAGAGTAATAACAATAAAGGTGCCATGACGGGGCTCTTTGGAGTGATACCATAGACCCATCACTTGTGGTCCCATTAGGAACCTTTCAACTAATCCTAATTAGAACCTAATTTAAAGTTTACAGAACCGCCACACAATTGAGGGGTGGGTCCTATGCTACTGGCCATAGGTTCTTCCTAGCCAATAACCTTATAGGAATCTCTCTTTGTTTTTAAGTAACTCAGACATGAACACGTATACGTTACTTGTGGAGCTCAACTGTGTCCTCCAAGATATACATTTCCATGTATACTCATTTACTCCATCTTTCTCTTTCCCTGACCCTCCCTCTATCTCCCTCCTCCCCTCTCCTCCCTCTCCTCCCTCCCCTCACAGAGCAAGATGATGTGACCTTCTGCCAAACTGCTCGAAACCATGCCACCGACACAGCGGGCTCCAGTGTCCACACTGAAATAGGCTCAAACAAGTGCGGACTGGAGAGAGCGAGCAAGCGGCACAGAGAGACAGAGAGGGGAGAGAGAGTGAGATAGAGAGATAGAGAGGGAGAGAAAGGGGGGGAAAGAAAAAGAAAGAGGACGTCGGAGTGTGAAGGAGGAATGTGCTGTCAGGAGCCTGGGCTGGATGCAGTTTGCCGTCACAGGTAACTAACAGATCACCTTCACTTTCTTCTGCTTGGATGTGTAAACAGTTAACTGTTTGTAAGCATGCATGTTTGTGTGTTTGTGGTGGCAGACGTGTCAGATATTTAGACGTGGGTCATGTTGCTGTGAGTTGAGTACAGTGACGGACCGGTGGCTGTGTTTGTATGTGTGTGCGGTGCGGAAATTGTCCCGCTGTGGTGTAAAACAGGTGCTATATCTGTGTAAGTTCATCCACAGGTAGGACACTTGCTGGGACAGGCTCCCTATCAGTTTCTCAGTTTAAGGTGAAATGAAGCATGAGGACTACACAGCTATTCTAAGGGAGATGTTAACAGCCTTCATGTGTCTGTATGACATGAATGGTTAGCCCAAAACATGCCAATATACTCCCTCACTCTGCTGTGCTAAAGTTAATCAGCTCCAGCGTTGTTCAGTGCAACCTTTAACTGCAGTATCTGTAGCATATAACCAATAACTATCAACATATTGCCAGTACTTTTTGAGTCAAATGCACTTGAAAACAAATGGGAAGGTGCTTCAGTAACTGTGAATTGGTATACATTCTAATGGTATTTCAGTCAGTCAGTGAGTTTACTGTTCATTTCTAAGCACAAAAAACTGACTGTCTGCAGTAATAAACCATATGACACAGATCCTGCCAGTATAGATTACACTGAACAACGCTTGAGTATTCATTTAAAGACACTGTCCTGGGACGCTGAAGGGAAAGGGACTGGCCTGTCATTGAGAAGTGAGCCGTGCTCCTCAGAGAGCGAGGCAGTAACAGCCCGCAGTAATTACTGTTGGGTCCAGTTATTACTCTAGCCATAGCGCATACTGATGCATTTAGCATTCGGCCCATTGTGGGATGGGAAAGCATACGCTACGCTCTACCTGAGGCTGCTGCCTACCATGGGTGGAAGCACTTTACTGCCTTCTAATAAGAACAGGACAAATGAGAGGGGGATGAGATGGAGAGGAACAGACTGATTGAAAGGAGATGAATAATGTGGAGGAGAAAGAAAGAAAGAAAGAAAGAAAGAAA
>CM067477.1:7952415-7965749 GCA_034552555.1 Semaprochilodus insignis | reverse complement strand
CCCCACCCCCCCCCCCTACACACACACACCTACACGCACACATACGCACACACCCAGAATTTTTCCCTCCTTTCTTCTTTAAGTCACCCATCATCTACCTTACCTGGCCATTATTCATGGTAACGGCTTTTTCTCCCTGCAAAAATTGCAATTTCGTCACAGATGAAAATGAGCAAAAGCTTCTTTTCTCAGCACAAAATGCATCTTTTCTGCTAGCAGAGAAGTCCTGTGTACGCTGTGTCAAGTGTGTCCTAGCCTATACAGAGTGGCCAGCACAGTTACAGCAAAAGCCCAAAAGAGAAGAAAAGCATTTAGTGTCCAGGGCAGAGTACCTGTAGCTGTATAGCTGTAGCTTTGTGTTGTAGCACAAAGCTGGGCACTGAAACACGTGTTTAGTGTAAATGGAAAAGCACTGGCAAGTATCTAATCTGTACAGCTAGGATAGGCTTCACTATGTAAATGGGATCTCTAAGACAGTTATATTGTTTTTTACTAGGGGTATGCCAATGTTCAGCCCACAATTCGATTTGGTTCCCAATACTCCTCATAATTCTGTTTTCTCAGGGTACAATGAACAAAACTGAGAAAAATGATGTGTATCTATGTTGCTGCACAATTTACTAATGATCATGCTAAAGTGGGTGGATGGTTAGTGTTGGTTGTTTATTAACTTGGTGCTTATACTATGCAAATGTGTTCACTGCCCATTCTTAATAATGCATTTTTGCATCTCCATGCGCATTGTCATGATATTGCAATGTCAGATAAATGTGCACAAAATCAAAGTTAATTATTTGGGTCAGATGAAAACCTCCAACTAAAGTAAATAATGCATTATTAATGTACTGTACATAGTGTGCAAAATAACCCTGGTATTCAGAGAGTCCCATGTTGGCTCACTAATACAGTGTTGACTGACTGATTACTTTCCATAATAGTGCTTCAGTGGTAACAAAATGTTTGGTTTAACGATTCTTCTTCTGTTCTGATCTTACACATGTCGTTGTCTTCAGTTTGAGAAATGAATAATAATTCACTCTTTCCACCCAAATCTTGGGAAGATTGTGCAAGTTTTTCAGAGTCATAGTTACAGTTGCTTGACTATGAAATCCAATTGGTTGAACCAATCTGCTACAACACCACCCTGAGGCAGACCAATGCTGCAGTTTGTGGGTAAAGCAGCTAAACCATAACAGGATAACATCACAATAAGTTTATCAAACATGTATTAAACGAGATAACAGCTACGAGACAGCTAGTCTGAGACAGCTACGCTGAGTGGGTGGTACTGAAAGGTGTAGGTCAGTAAAGAGTTAAGCAGAGAGGCTGACCGGCTCAGTGGTGACTGTGCACCATGTGAGGACAGAACAGATGCATTGATCCCTGGGTATGTTGGCTCTACACGGCAAAAACCCGTCCACCTACCAGCAGGGCGGTCACACACACACACACACACACACACACACACACACACATACACATTTTCTGTCTGTTACACACATGCACGTGAATGTGCACTTGCAGATGCGCATGCATGCACATATACATATAATATATATGGTTTCTATTGTGATGGTTTTATTGGTTTATGAAATTATATTATTATGACATCATATTCAAACATATCGCATAATTGTGATTTCAGTGCAAAGGCTATTACACACTGAGCATGATTTATTTGGACGTCAGCTACTTAATTTGGACAAGTTTATGACTGACGATGTCTTGCACACCAAAAATGCAACATTATTTTGTTCAATTTTTATTTTGTTCAATTTTCACCAACCATCATGGTTGTCTCTGGCATTGGCATAGGAACAACCAAGATGAAGGACTGCCTGTGTACCTACAAGAACTTTTTTTCACAAAGGGATTAGTCAGTCTACTGCTCGTTCACCCGTGGTGCTAGCATCTCCAAAATCAAGTCAAAAGTCATCAAAGCCTCAGCTCCTGAGTGAAAGTGACATCGATGCATATCAGACTGCCTTTCTTTGTGATTTTAAGCCACATAGCTTTTTGTGCTCTATACATGGTATAATTCAATGTACACTCCTAAAAAAGATCTTCAAAGGTTCTTTAGTTAAGACAGTAGTTCTACATAGAGCTACTGTATCTATATAGAACAGTCATAGACCTTTTTGACCCACAGAACTTGTTCTTGAACTGGTTCCATTCAGGCTTCCTATAACCTTGGTGCTGTTAAAGGAAGCAGCCTGTGTTTGCACCAGTTTTATTGGAACCATGGAACGCCAAAGGATATGGCATCAACGTTAACAAAGGGTGTAGCACAATGGCATTAAACAGTACTGTAGTTACTGTAGTTGTTTGATTTTATCCAAACAGCAAACATGGATGAACTATTGGTGAAAAGAAGATGTAGAAGAGCTCCTTCAGCAGGTCCCTCACCATTGTTACCTTCTTTATCCTCAACAACAGACATGGCCACGAATGTCATCATGGTTTGTGCTGAGGAACCTACAATTTTTTGAGTCCGACTGGGAACAAACTTTCCAAACTTTGCACCGAACAGCGTGAAATGTAACGGAACCCGTTCCACTTCGGTGATCGAAGACCCATCTGCATGCTTAAATGGTTCTTGGCATGATGAATTGGATATGGTGGTAACACTTAACATTGAATGTTGACCAACTAACATGAAGTCATTAACAATGGTTAACTAACAGTTGTTACATGATTACATTAACTAACGATTGTTAATGCATGACTTCATGTTAACTAAGGCATTACTTTGTGTTAGTTAGTCGATACTTGTGTGACGCTGGATTAGTGAACCAGACGCTCGCTGAGGTAAAATGCAACAAGACTTTGATGCGGGGTTGTGAGGGAGTCGATTCAGCAAACAAACAGAATGGCAAAACCAGAGCGACCAAAACAGACATGGGCAAGACCAGGTGTAAATCCAGATACAGGCTGTGGTCAAAACCAGGACAATAAGAAATCAGGCGATCAAACAAGAGGGAGAGGCAAAAGCCGACAACCAAAGGGCAGAAGAGGGTCATACACTGAAATACAGATACCAATAGAAAAACGCTCAGTAAGCAACACTAGGGTCGGCAATACTTCGCAAAGTGTTGTTGACAAGGGCAGGTATATATACACAACAAGTAAATGGAAGACAGGTGAGGTTAATCAGAACTCTGGTGACGTAGGGTGGGGAAGCTGTTCCTGATTGGTGGAGATAGCACTTGTGGTGTTGTAGTCAAGGAGCAGGGAATCATGGGGAGTGTAGTCACCGGACTCGGCAGAGGCAGAGGAAGAGTCCTGACGTGTGACAACATAAAGTGTTACCCTTTTAACAATAGAAGGACACTTTGATCTTATGCAGAGCCATTTCTAAAATAATACAGAATCTTAAACAACATTCACCATCAATCTGAACAGCCATTTCATCAGGCAAAGAACCATTTAAACATGCAAATAGTTAATGGCAAAATCCTGAGCGCCATGATTTAATGTGGAAGAAAAATCAAACAATAAGTGAAAACAAATAATTACAATCAGATAACGGCTTGAAGGGCTGCTATACATTTGATGGTACCATGCATTGTTGTTGTTTTGTGGCTCTCAGGCTCTCCATAACTGGCTTTTTAGGATACATGGAATCTATCAGCGTTGTACCCCCAGATAAGGGGATCATAATTTATCAGAGACGCGATCACATATCATGTTGTCCACTTCTACTTTAGTGGAACAGAAATAGACTAAATCCATTTAGATCGATCTCAACCAAAACATCAAAGTAGCTCAACATTTCAAATCCCACTGTATTTCGAGCGCACACAGTGACTCAGGACAAACAAACAGGCTTTTATTGAAACACCGTTTTCACTAAAGGTGGTACGCTGAGTCCTCTCTGCGTGAGTGACAACACCAGGGAAGAAACCCAAACTCAGGAGGCCCGACTCCATGTGTGTGTGTGTGTGTGTGTGTGTGTGTGTGTGTGCTTGGCTGAGGGAATAGTTTGAAACATCAATCAAGCAGAGCTTTTTAAACAGATGTTGATTTAATCCCACCTCCCCCCCAACACGCCCCCACACGCACACGCACACTGACAACATGGTGTACTGAATTTACTTTAGATATGTACTATATGGATAGGTATGTAATGAAACAGGTTCCCGTAGAATGTGCTTTTATTCATATCTGCATATTGTCATAGCTGCATTATCCATACATTTTCACAGCAACCAGACAGATATTTCTGTATATATAAGTGTTTTTTCAGTTACTCTTTTTGGCTAATATAGCACCGTTTGAAGCATGTAAACTACTCATAGCAGATGGGTTTCCATTTAAATGTTTAGACTTTGGTAGTTTAGGAGAGAAATTGGTAAAAGAGAATTAAATGAATCGCGTTCCATCATCTACAGTCAATGTCCCAAATATGACCTGACACACTTGCAACGTATGATTCCCCCATTTAATACAGTGACCCATTTAACAATGAAGTTGCTCTCCCATCACATCATCTGAACCCCTGAAAACATCACCACAGCCAACAGCCTTCATAGTGTGTAGTGCCAAAAACTTGACTTTCATTTGCACTATGCCATCAAGAATCAGTTTCCATCACCCTTTTTCATTTTTCTTTTTCATCAGTATAACTTTATACTTTTCTACCCTCTCCAAGCAAAAAATGTTTTCCTTAAAATGGCTATGAATTTTTGGATACCTCTGGTGGCCTTATTTAGGTTTTAAAATTATTCTTTTTAAAAGGAAAAATAGATAATTGGTTAATACAGACAAATAGGATATGATATCGGCTACTTGTATACAAGACTGAATCCATACATCAATAAAGATTCTGTTTCCATTACCATTTTTTGCATTTCTCTATTATGCAACTTTAATAAACTAACTTTCCCACCTCCTCCAAACATAAAAAAGTTTTTCTTGCCATGTTTTGCCTTTTTTTGTTGTTTCTCTGATTGTTATTTGTTTTAATAGTCTCGTTGTTCTTGGCTTTTCAATGCAGGTCTTTTTTTGCACATTTGGATGGTTTGAAACCATACCAGCCAGACTAAAGTATAACCTCAGCATGACAGGGTTAGTTTAAGCATAGTGTTACAACTAAGCTTTCTAAAGTAAATGCACAGGTGCTAGAAATTTCTGCTCTTGTTTCTGTTTTCATTTGTAGCAGAGAGTTGTAGGTTGCTCAAATACATTCAAAATTATTCAGCAAAAGACCAAATCAGGTTGGGGGTTTACCCGATCTCCTCTACATAGCTGCCATATGAATAAAATACATGTTATCTACACATTTTGTCTTTCGGTTCAGCAATAACTGTTTGCACAATATATTTTATTCATGCAGAATTCATGTATACATTTGATTCAACACCTCACATACACAAACCAATGCACAAAGCAGTGTAGGACAATATGGCCTCAGAATGATGAAGAGAAATGAGTAGCCCTATAGTTACAACATTTACGCCTTTATGCGGTGAAATGGGTTGAAATGCATTGCCTTTGTGGTATCATTATTCAGGACAAAGATACACACTGCCGCCGAAGTAAGGGCAATTACCGTTCGGGCCAGCAACTGAACTGGCTGAACACACGCCAGTCAGCCAAGATTACACCGAGGACAGAAATGACATTGTTGTGAATGAGAGGGCAACACACAGCCATCAAACGTTACTTTACAGGCCACTCAGGCAACCGCTCCATTTCTTGCCTATAAAAGCCGTCACGGCGCTGTTTGACTTGCTAATGAAGGACTGCTGTGTCTCACCTGGCTCCAGCACATCTCACACCGTCTCCTTCTTTCTCACAAATGACCTCCAGCACTGCGTCACAGCTTCAGCGGATGCTTTGTCAGCTAGCCGCTCCACAGCCTGCCACTAAGAGCCGATCAGCTTAATGAAATGTTAAAGATTTTAGAGCCACACTAATGATAGAGAGCACTTTAAGGACAGCATTATACAGTTGCACATACGCATACACACCCACACACATACCCACACACACACAACACACTCATTTGTAATCAATGAACATCTTTACTACTGTATTGTACAGTCCCGTCATGTCATTCATGTCCAGTCAAAACAGTTAGTTTAGTTAATAGTTAGAAGTTTGTCCACAGTCCAATAATGAGTGATGTTGAGGTCAGTCCATTGTTCTGTAAACACCAGCAGCTTCTGTCTTTGATTTGCAAATGTTCTTCTTGTTTGTCTTCTTGAAAAGGTTCTTAGTAAGGGTTTCTATATAGCAACACATCCTTTCAGACCCATAGTGATGTGTGTGCACACTGGAAGGATGGATAGAAACACCTGTGGATATTTTAGATCTGCAGCAAGAGAGGAAACTGATTTTCTCCTCTTTCTTAATGATAAAAGCTTTAAGTAACTTGCTTGTTAGCTTGCTTGCAGTGAGCATGCACACCTGTTAACTTGCTTGTAGTAAGTGTGCAGGAGTGTTAACTTGCTTGTAGTAAGTGTGCAGGAGTGTTGAGCTCCTTGAAGTAAGTGTGCAGGAGTGTTAACTTGCTTGTAGTAAATGTGCAGGAGTGTTAACTTGCTCGTAGTAAGTGTGCAGGAGTGTTGAACTGCTTGAAGTAAGTGTGCAGGAGTGTCAATTTGCTTGTAGTAAGTGTGCAGGAGTGTTGCGCTGCTTGAAGTAAGTGTGCAGGAGTGTTAACTTGATTGTAGTAAGTGTGCAGAAGTGTTAACTTGCTTGTAGTAAGTGTGCAGGAGTGTTAACTTGATTGTAGTTAGTGTGCAGGAGTGTTGAGCTGCTTGCAGTAAATGTGCAGGAGTGTTAACTTGCTTGTAGTAAGTGTGTAGGAGTGTTGAGCTGTTTGAAGTGTGCAGGAGTGTTGAGCTGCTTGAAGTGTGCAGGAGTGTTAACTTGCTTGTGGTAAATTTGCCGGAGCGTTAACTTACTTGTAGTAAGTGTGCAGGAGTGTTAACTTGCTTGTAGTAAGTGTGTAGGAGTGTTACTTGTAGTAAGTGTGGAGGAGTGTTAAATTGTTTGTAGCAAGTGTGCAGGAGTGTTAATTTGCTTGCAGTAAGTGTGCAGGAGTGTTAAATTGTAGTAAATTTGCAGGAGTGTTAACTTGCTTGTAGCAATTGTGCAGGAGTGTTTACTTGCTTGTAGTAAGTGTGCAGGAGTGTTACTTGTAGTAAGTGTGGAGGAGTGTTAGATTGTTTGTAGTAAGTGTGCAGGTGTGTTAACTTGCTTGTAGTAAGTGTGCAGGAGTGTTAACCTGCTTGTAGTAAGTGTGCAGGAGTGTTAACTTGCTTGTAGTAAATATGCAGGAGTGTTAACCTGCTTGTAGTAAGTGTGCAGGAGTGTTAACTTGCTTGTAGTAAGTGTGGAGGAGTGTTAACTTGCTTGTAGTAAATGTGCAGAAGTGTTAACCTGCTTGTAGTAAGTGTGCAGGAGTGTTAAGTTGCTTGTAGTAAATGTGCAGAAGTGTTACCCTGCTTGCAGTAAGTGTGCAGGAGTGTTAAGTTGCTTAGAGTAAATGTGCAGGAGTGTTAACCTGCTTGCAGTAAGTGTGCAGGAGTGTTAAGTTGCTTGTAGTAAATGTGCAGGAGTGTTAACCTGCTTGTTATAAGTGTGCAGGAGTGTTAACTTGCTTGTAGCAAATGTGCAGGAGTGTTAACCTGCGTGCAGTAAGTGTGCAGGAGTGTTAACTTGATTGTAGTAAGTGTGCAGGAGTGTGGAGCTGCTTGCAGTAAGTGTGCAGGAGTGTTAACCTGCTTGTATGTAAGAGATTTCATGTTTTGACGGCTAAACGACCTTATCATTTGGAGAATTCAGTTGAACTCGTGGATAAAATTAACACAGGACAAAACATTCCAGCTTTGGCGGAATTTAATTTAGCACAGGACATGGCTGCAGCAATGTTTGGAAATGTCATTCATCGCTGTCATAAGCAAAACCAGCTTACACCCAGTTTCTAATATGAGCATGACAGCAACTAAAGAATGACACACGGTTTCAGACATCTATGTGTATTGTTGATAATGGTGAAATAATGGTAAATCTATTATGCCTTACAACATACTGTATGTATCCCTCCACCATGCTACAACTACATGTCAGACTAGAACATTATCTTACAACTATCATAGAGCAGTGTTTCAGGTATCAGGCAGTGCATTCTTTCAGAAAAATTAAACTCTTCAGACGTCTGGTTCCTATCACCACCACTGTAAAGGATTCTGGCTATAAAGCTAAAGCTAAGCTAAACCTCAATAATTTTTGCTTTTGTACTTTTACAAAGAAAACAGTTTTTCATTCCTCCAGGCAAACGTCCCAGCGACCCAAAAATACTCATGTGTTCTGTCAGTTTGGGGACATTCAGTCCTTACAAGCTAAATACACACAATCCCTCCCTCCCTCGCTCTCTCTCTCACACACACAGGTAGAGAAGTGGGCAGGTTAAACAGCCACTGCGGACTGATCAAGGTCATGTGTGAAGTTGTGTCAGATGTGTGTGTTTGTCAGATAAGCAGGCCGCTCCACAGCCATCAGGCTCTGCCGCCCTCTCGGACTGATCATCAGCCAGTGCCAAACAGGGAAAATCACAGCTTCCCTCTCAGGTGAGAATATCTCTCCAGTGCTGTGTGAAAGACCACCGTAGCAGGAGCTCAGGGAACAGTGGCTATGGAACATGGCTCCTGCTCACGTGCTATAAGTCTCGCGCTGAGCGTGTACACTAGAAAGGAAGATGCAGTTCTATCTATATTCATTCTCCCGCTAGGTCCACTGCTGAAAAAAGGAAAAACTAAAAGAAAAGAAAAGAAAGAAGAGAAAAGCTGAAAGCAAGTCTTTACTCTGCTTTCCTGACACAAAGCTGTCTCAGGACTTCTAGCCTAAAGGGGAATTAGTGTAGTAATTAGACATATTCAGCATTCAGAGGGTGGTTTGATGTGGAATTTGCTATATTAGAGAAATGTACCAAGTCAGACTTTTGGTGGTGGTGAAGATGGTAACTAGACATTTTAGTGCCCCTAATAGCTGCTGCCTGATACAGTTTCACCATAATGTTGAGAAGGTTTTGCCCTTCCAAACCACTTATGCTGCTTTCAGAAAGATTCTGACATGTACCATTGCCTTTATATTTGGGATGGTTCTTAGGTTAGAACTGAATCTATGCACTCTCACCATCTCAAAAGGTGTGACCAATTCTGCAGTGTAAGTACACATCATGAATCTGACATAGACTTTTTATTAGGACCTCTGTCAAGAACAAATTTAAGCAAAGACAGTATTAGTGAATGAGTCCCGTTTTAAAAGGCATTCCTGTCAAATAGACAGATGCAAGGCCTGAAGCAGGCCTGGATCATCACATTATCAGCCCCTGTGCTCAAATGTTTGGTGGCCCCTCCACTGTAGAGTGATGCAACATTAAGCACGTTTATGCATCTGAGCAGCTAGCTGAGACAGTGATACGACTGCATCGTCTTTTCAATTATGACCTTAACAGTGCGCTCACATTCAGGCACTCATGTTTTGGCATAGCAAAGAATATTACAAAGCAACTTACTAAAACACAAATATGAGTGAAAGGGCAAAGACAGGGCAGGAGGAACAAATACCTTGTGTAGAAGAGCATATGGCCTCATCAGTATCTAACATCACACTGGTTAACTCTGTTAGCTCATTAGCTGTATTAAAGAGGTGCCTCTGCTACTTACAGTATCCAACACTAAGACTTACAGAGTCCTGCTTCGATTCTGTGATTTGTTTTGCTTTGAGCTGCTTTTTGTGCCACACCAGTGTCGTCACCTAATGAGTTTTTCCCTTGTGGGTGATCAGATACCAAGACATGAAGTAATACCTCAACAATGGCTACATTGCTTAACTAATGTTAGGTAAACATGTAACAGTTACATGTATAGAAGTATGCTTACTTAACATTAGTTCATCATTGTTAATGTATTATTTCATGTTAACTAATGCATTGCTTCATGTTAGCTAGTCAACACTAGCACTATAAAAGTGTGGTAAAGTATGACCCAAGTATGTAAATTTGTCACATCATTAGCCTGTTCTCTGACTTCCCATGATGAAACATAACAATTACCCAAACAGAATTCAAATTCTGGGACCTTGGATTGTTAACCAAGCCTTTGGGTGTCTGTGCACATCTGAGCACATTACTACATGCACAAGTGTTGAACAATGTGTATTTTTCTAGGCTATGGTGAGGTTTTTGGCTTTTTAAGGTCTTATGGTGTTACTTACCTTTATTGCAGGCATGTAAAAGCCTTGTTTCATAATGAAACATGAACGTTGATGTGTTGACGTTGAACGTTGAAGTTTCCTCTTCATATTAAGAAAGTCTTGTAGATCCTGTTCATAGAGGAGTGAATTTGCTCTTTGCTGTAATTAACTTTAATGAACCAATCCTGAACTGTGGCAAAACTCTATGATGTGATCTTGTGTGGTTTCACTTTGTCTTTGCATGACTTGAGGTCATACAATAGTGGTTTCCACAGTGGTTCACCAAACTGCAACCTCATCCTCATTTTGTTTACCCAGTCAGTGACAAAAAAAGTGCTGGGTATTTTTCACTGTAGCACATGTGGCACATGCAGTTCAGTTGGCTATGTTTAGCTCAGTTGACCTTGTAATATGGAGAGAAAAGAAACCAGGTTGTCAATGCATGAAAACATCCTGGGTCATGTGTCAGGGCAATGTAGTCATGAGCTAAAAAGTTGAATATTCATATGCAGATTAACAAGAATTTGTGTGTAAATATATGTATGTATGTGTGTGAGAGTGTGTGTGTAGACGTAGCCATAAAGTCAGCTGTGATACAGCCTAACAGCCTAAGGACATCTGGGTGAGGGGAGGAGGATTTTGTGGCGAGTGCCACAGCTTCAGCTTAACTAGGGTCTTATCCTGATCCCCTGCTCCTCAATCTACACATGCACATATGCACATATTGGTTACAGCCTTGAAAGCCCTATTAACCACCCACATCTAAGGAGGCTTCTACACCTGTCTGGTGTAGAATCACAGGTCTAAGCCCGATGTCAGGAAAACCCTGGTTCAGTTTGCTGCTGGGGCTAATGTACTTTTGCGATGGCCCTTTTAATAAAAAAAAAAAAAAGATAACCCAGTGCCAGATACAGTGCACAAAACTTAACCTGGTGTGAAAACAGAAAGTAAGCTATATCCACAATGCTGTGCAAGTTTCAGAAAGGCTTTGGTGCGTTATATGTAAAGTGGGTCATTGGCACCTCTATAAATGCCTGCCTACTGTTAGTGGAGTCACTCTATATTAAGTTTATTATATATAATTACAATCTAAAAACTATCTACAAAATGGTAACCTCTGAACTTTTAATGTATACTCATTAGTTCTAGAGCATTGTTATTGGTCCATTCATGATGAAAGCTTCACACAGTGTAAAGGACAGCTGATGTTTCAAACTAAGTAGAAAAAAATTAAAAATGGAAATTCACATGTTTATTTTACACAGCACTGATCAATAAATGAACAAACTTAATGGAAATGCAGTGTGGAGTAGACAGATATGTTTAGGCAATACTTCAATCAGAAAGCTAATGATGCTAACAATGAAGGAAAACAAACAACCACTCGATCAAACTATACGTCCTTTTACTGTTACAGTAACGTGTTTGGTCCAGCAGTTCCTTAAAAGAAGCAGAACTCCAAAAAATGACATCACCAGAAATCATATTATCCCTCCACCTTGTAAGAAATGCACAGGAAATACACAGTCCCTCCTCCTCAGTGTTTAGCCTTAACAGCTCCAAAGCACACCAATGTTAACTCTTGTTTCATTTTTTTGTTTTTGTTCTTTGTTTGATTGCTGGTGATAATAGCCGATTGCCAACAGCCTCAATCATCGTTGCATTTACTCTTCATTTCATTGGCTACCTGTCCTTAAGTGATCTAACTGGGAGCAGAACCTTCAACATGATTGACAAGAGCTTTCCTTTCCATTCTGTTTTCCAGTCCGGGACCTGCTCTATATTCTGGAACACATTTATTGACTGCCAGAGCTGTAGAACTACTTATTACTTTGCAGGTTTTTGCCATTGAGGAAGGCATTGTCTCCAATATTATGTGCTTGTGCTGGAGTTATAAGGGTACACTTGAAGAAAACAAAGGTAAACTTATTTTAGACAACATTTAAAGCATACAAAGAAGGGCAAAATGCCTTTGGATCTGCCGTATCATTTGTTTCATTTCTTTAAAATGCCATTGGCTATCATCCAGTAAACAATTGATCCTGTAGTACTTCTGCAACTTCAAGGAGTCTCATCATCCACATGATGCAGGAAGGGGTATAGCTCTTTTACTAGGGGTGGGGCTTTTTTGTAATGACAAGCATTGGGTTTTTACTCTTATTGTTTTTTTGAAACTGAAATGGTGGAACTGGCTAATCACCTGTGAACAGCCAATAAAACAGGACAAAACTAGCAGGTAGAAACAGATCCACCATCTCTCCTTAACTGTTAGAACAACTGTTCTATATTCCGGAAGATAAAGCTGACCACATGAGTTTTCCTTTTGTTGTTCTCCCATGCATTCATCCTGCATGTAAAACATAACCTAAACATGGCCTGCTCTGCCTGTCAGCCAGTAAATATGGAATACCGCAGACTAGTTAAGTGTAATCCAGAGATTTGTAATTGCATATGTTTTTCACAATAAAATTAAGTTGTTGCATAAATAATACATTTAATTGACAGGCTATTTAAAGTGTGATTGAATTTGATCATTTTATTTTTGACAGTTTTTGCCTTGCGTTTATTCGGGCTACCTCAAACTAATCTGCCTTTTATCTACAGTTGTTTGGTCTGTCGATGGACCTCACAGCTTCTCTTGATGATGTTCTACAGTGTTTTAACAAGATTTCTATGCTTTTAACTGGCATGTGAACAAAGCTGTAACATTAATCAAACTAACTAGCAATGGGGATTAGGCATCTGTCCCCATAGATTAGTCTCAATGAGAAGAAGAAATGAGTGCTTCTTCACGATTCAGTTCCACTTCATATAGCTAAGATAAGCTACAATTCATCTAAATGACCAATTAATGCTATCACATCATCCTATCAGATAACATGAACACAAGTAGGGCTGCCCTCTAGAAGTCGACGAGTCGAATCGTTCCTCGAAGACCCTTTAAGTCGACTGAGAACCTTCAAGTCGACTGAGAACAGTGATGAGGTTTTTTTTTTCCGTGAAACAGACAAAAGCTTACAAAATGCACAAAAACTTTAAAAAGACATTTTAATAATTATTAAAAGGGGAATAATAAATATATAGTTCTAACTGGGCTATGACGCATGCTTGCTAAAAAATTAAATCCA
>CM067477.1:7827492-7952057 GCA_034552555.1 Semaprochilodus insignis | reverse complement strand
GTTTTCTATTGTTTTAATGTTTTAGTTCATTAGTGTAGTCCCATTTGACATAAGACATCTAGCCAGAGGTACCCTGCCATTTCTTGTCATCCGACTAGTCATCTCTGTCATTAAGTTATTCTCACCATTGTAAAGTGGCAAAAAAAAAAAAACAGTTACTTCNCCAGTTTTAAAACATCAGTCCATCACCAATAATCCACTCCAATGCTGATATAGTTTTTCAAAGTACATCATCAAACTAGAGTTTTCCTAGTCTTTAAACCAGCAAAGGTTGCCTGAGATCAGTGGAGTCCAACCCTCGTCCTAGGGAGCAACCTTCTTGCACAGCCTACCACAATTTACCACACCTGCTCTGGCTATTCAACCTCTTCCAAAGTCTCTAATTGGCTGGATTAGGTGTATTACAATTAAGTAAGGGGAGGGGCAATTTATTGGATACAGGTTAGAATTAAACAGGTTGGAAGAGAGCTCTCCAGGATTAGGGTTAGAGACCACTCCTGTATAGACTACTGAAGTACTGTCATGGAATGCAAGTTGGCATTAATACAACAGGTCTACTGAAATATTTCAGTTATGGCTGGAGTGGCCCTTTAATCGGGTGATGCTAATAAAAAGGCTTTTAATTACACTAAACTGCAATGAGTAAATGGAGCACCATGAAGAACTCTATCTACCATCTTACAACAGTGGCTGTGTTTTATGTTCAATACAAGAAGGTGACCAGAAGTAGTGCTTTTTGCATCACCTGTGCATCTCAAATCACTTCACTTCAAAGTTTTAGAATAAGAGGCTTTGGCACTCGTCCAAATGTCTAATGTCGGTAAATAAAAGTCTTTACCTGAACACCCAGCATATAACCACGCTTGAAGGAATGTATAGGAACAGGCCACACTGAAGGGTTAATGGTTCTGCTGGTCACTCGTTCCAATTGAGGACAGTTCTCTAAGGGCTATAAAAACTGCAGAGATAAATTCCTAATTTCACCCAGGCTGTAGGTCAGGCTCTCAGCCAAATCACTTATTATTAGGAACCAATGTCACATATTTCAAACCAACACATGCACTTAAGTGTGACAGGTGTTCATTTTGGAGCAGGGTGCAGTAACTGAGGTGGACAATAAGGCTTCTCTATGACAGCGACTTAATGAACCGACATACTGTTTAATCACAGAATAACTTCCCAAAATAACTTCCTATAACAAGAAGTGTACAATATTTAATAGACAACTAAAAATAAGATGCTGTAGATCCTACTGAATGTGTATATGCGGGGACTGTAATAAACTATAGCCTTTTATATCTTATGATATATCCTGTCCCAGTTAGAGTCACAGTCGCTGTGAGAAAGTGCAGCATTGCAGTTACAATACTGCTCATAAATGAAACATTCTGAGATCTTCCCTCATTTCGCTGATATTGGAAGAAAAACTCAATTTTCGTTTTCACTTAGTGTTTTTTTACTAGCCTCTAAAAATGCCAGATGTCCTGAGTGACAAATTTGTGACAAACGGATCACAAAACCCACCATATCATACCTGCTAACATTTGGCTGTGAAAAAGAGAAAGATTTTAGAGGTTGTTCTGGTCCCCACTCATGTGCCATATCCAGCAAGTTGACTGGTTTATTCTGCATTACGTCCATAAACAGATGCCATGCTGAGTGTAACAAGTTTTTCCATTTATATATCAACCAGTGACCAATGTCCTCATTTATAATGTCTCTGGCACAGTGCAGCAATGAGTGACACATGCCAGGCAGGGTCAATAGAGAACACTGACCTCTGCCTCTGGGTTGCCAGGTACCATGGACACATATCCCACACACAAAATGAGAAACCTCTATATGATTTGTATCACTATGATATTGGGAGATTAACGTGTAAGATTGCTAATCAGGAACACAGTGAGAGAAAGGGTTAAAAATTGGGACACCCTGGCCCTAAAATGGGAAAACGGGAGTGTTGGCAAGTCACCCCATATGAAAGCACTAGTAGAGAGTGTGCTTTGGCAATGTTCTCACTTAAAGGGGTATCCCAGAGTTGCATTTTGAAATAATGATTCATAATAACATTCTGGGTCAAAAACTCTTCAAACAATGTCTCAGGTAGCAAATTAATAACCATAATAATAATAATAATTTGCATGACAACTTTCTATGGGGGAGCATTTCGACACATTAAATGCTATAGACGTCTGGTTTCTATCACCACCATTGTGAACAATTCTACAAGTTTCTCCCGAACACTCTGAATGTCTTGGTTTGCATCTTAACCATTTAGTCAGGTCAAATTGGTGGAATTCCATCTTAACTACGACATTTAACACATGTACAGCTGTTTGTTAGGCTTGAGGTGGCTGGTGTGCCTGTTCATGTTATTGATCACGTCACTGAAACCGTATGCGCTGTGGCTTTGATGAATCTGTCTCTCACTTACCAGCGTATTTCCAAAGTGGCTTTCATCACACATCATATCTGTCACTTGTCATGTAAACCTAGCACTACAGTCTGAAAGCTCCACGCCTGCACCCTGTGCTCACCATGACAAGGCCTGTGATAGTAACAGGGAGAGAAACTAATATTACTGAGTGTATCAGTACGATGTGCCTCCCCTTCCAGGGTCAGAGGGGGTGAGATAAATCAGGACAGATGCAGACAGAAAACAGCATTCTGGAAGGAATGGACATGAAGGGACAGAGGAAAAGGAGAGAGGAAGGGAGGATGGATTGCATGGACGTGACAGGCCATTACTAAACTGTATCATGAGGCCATAACGCTGGGGATCATCTCATCAGAGACAAAAGGAATAAATCTGAACCGCACTTGTCAAAGACTGTGACGGACAGCCAGACTCCTGGACACCACTGCTGGAGGTCATTCGCTGACAAGCAGACGAAGAAAGCTGTGGATTAAAGATCTGTCCATGTCACCGGTCAGCCACATTCATGCAAATATAGAGCTGCCCTGATGAGATGTGACAATAATATGGATCCTTGAGACAATTTTAGGATGGCCTGCTCAGGGGACAAGCTCAAGAAGGACGCATCTTATATCTGAACCAAATCCACTTCCACTACATAGTCTTAAAAATAAAGATGGTTATATGGAGCGATGCCTTAGCAGAATCACTGTGGCATCAATTGAGTTTTTAAGGTCCAAACATGGTTCTTCTATGGCAGTAGGGTTGGGCAATACAGCAAAAATGTCATATTATGACACTTAAAGACGTCCTCACAATACGTGTCAGGGTATTTTGACACACAAACACAGTGTACTAGCAGAGCCACAGTTAAAAGCAGCCATTTATTTACATACTGTACTAAATCCATAACCAACAGAACTAACTATGCTCTCTATTCAGTGAAACATGAAGTGTACTTGATGGTGATGACATCCATGCTTCGTGCTCCATGCTCAGCATAAACGTATTGTTTATCGCGATAGCAGTATCTATCACAATAATAATGAAATACTGTCATATTCCCCACCACTATATGGCAATATGGTTTTTAAACTGTGGATTAGCACCCACTGGCGGGTTTCACTCGAGGGGGAACGAGGGGGATGCGAGGAAGCTGCATTGATGAGTATATATATATTTTCTCGAGGCAGTAGAGCTAAATCAACTGCATGATGCATGCTGACACTCAAGAAGAGATTTTGTATTACAAGTGTAGACTCCCATACAGGCCATGCACATCAAGCACGGCTACACATGAAGCCTGGTTATTAGGTGTCCTGTGAGTAACAAAGATAACAATGGTTTGGCATTGTTTTATTTTTCTATCATCAGTGAGGATGTTATTCTGCATATTGGGACAAAGCGAAGAGCAGGCGATGCACAATGTCTTCATATCCAGTTTAAAGCATAGAATTACTCTGCACTTTTCATGGCATCAGTAAAAAGACGAGCCTGTAGAAAAATGACATTGATATATAAATGATAAATTAAAGGGTTGCCAACTGGTAAATATGACCTCACAGTGACGTTCATGTGTACTTGTTGTAGTTATGATATTTCCAACCGGACTTAATGACTTAATGTTAATAAAGTTTTTAACAGTTGTTCACAATTTATTGTTTTTCTGTTCTACAGTCTCACTAGATGCGCATATGTCACTCATTAATTATGCTCACCTTTGCATTTGTTGATGGAAACAACAGTAACATTGACGAAAAGTGGACTCATAGTTTAAGGACTGTTTTAATTAAGTCCTGTTTTAGCTCACAAAATATATAAGTCACAAGACAAATAGCGTCTCTACAAATTTGGGAGCCCTGTTCTATAGTATCAGTTCAAAGAACAGTTTTTGGCACCTTTACTTACAGTGTATTTACACATGTTTTATTTGAACATAAATTGTATGATATTGTTAGGGGTATAACAATGCATTGTCATATTGCATTGTGGAGATCCAATACATCACTGAGAATGGACATTCTGTTAATTATAGCATAGACTTTGGTGGCAAAGTTTGAACACCAAGATTTGCAAACAACCAGCATCAATCAACCCCTTACTCCAGTAGCAAGCTGTGGAGCAACAAGAGTGCAATGAACATTTTTCCTACGCCGACCCCATACTGATAATCAAACTGAATTGTTGGGCAAGTGTATTGTTACACCCCTAGCATTTCACCCATTGTCCATATCCTGTATCATCCACACCAACCAAACCTTTCAAAACCTGAAACTCCCAAAGTGCTCTGTAATGCCTAGCACTCTAGCTGCCTATAGCCCCTGCAAGCTAGTACCAGGAATTTTTGTAATATGCCATAATTTCTGTGCAATAAAACTCGTATTCAGTTTGATTTAATCTGATATGTCAAATATAAGGAGAGGCAGAGAAGCGCTTTTGGGTTACTGGATTATTGCTTTGGCCAGATATTGCAATCCTTTCTTCTTCATTTGATATTACAATCGAAACATGGTTATAAGAGTTATGAGTGGTATTAAGTCAGAACAGAGGGGAGGATTGGAGAGAGAAGATATACTCTAAGAAGAAGAAAGGAAAAAAATCTAGGGTGGTACAAAGAAATATGCAACTAAGACAGCAGTGGGCTGGTGGGAAGTGAGTAGTGATTGAGGAGTCAGACAGATTTGTGTTGTATTTTTGTATTAAAACAGAAACTGGTTTCTAAAAACTGACCACACATTGACATCACTGCCAGTCTGACACTGTCACTGTCAGTGAAGAGACACTGAATTGAACTCACAATGCTACCAGACCCAGATTGAGCCATGCTTAGATTACAAAGTATGTTCACTGGTGTTTCACCATTGGCATTGTGATTAAATCTAGGCTTAATCCAGAAGTGGAAACCATTTGTGTGTCTTATTTACTGTATTATTAAAATATTCTGAGATATAAGGAAAGTGACCTTGGCAAGGTGACTATCAATAGTAAACGGGCACATCCTTACATTTTTGCAGTGGCTCGCTTGCTTACGGCACATGTCTGCATTTCCAGCTACATCTATACAGCAGTTCTATAAAGTATCTGCCCTGCTGTTTATAGGAAACTTCCCTCTACATGAGCTACATTTCCTGAGATGCTCTCCATCTCTCCCACTAGAGGGTGTTAAGCACTTCCTCAGCACAGCTTAAGAAGTCTTAGACCTGTGACTCCTGTATCACTGAGATTCCATTTTTTCTGTTTTGTTCCCATTCTCCAAAATCACATAACAATAATCATCCATGTCCTAATAAGGATTTCTGCTGGAGCAGGAGAGGACAGTGGATCTTTGGGATCGTTGAGTGCCAGGCTGAAGCTGCTGCTCCTGCTTTGATCTAATCTGGTCTGTGTGCTCTCAGGCCAGCCCTAACTCTGAAAGAACTGAGGGGGNTGTCCTAATAAGGATTTCTGCTGGAGCAGGAGAGGACAGTGGATCTTTGGGATCGTTGAGTGCCAGGCTGAAGCTGCTGCTCCTGCTTTGATCTAATCTGGTCTGTGTGCTCTCAGGCCAGCCCTAACTCTGAAAGAACTGAGGGGGAGAGAGAGAGAGAGAGAGAGAGAGAGAGAGAGAGAGAGAGAGAAAGAGAGAGAGAGAGAGAGAGATAAGGATCACAAATTTAAAAATTCCTACAGACAGAAATTGAGAATGACACAGTTTAAGAGAGAGAGAGAGAGAAAGAGAGAAAGGGATACAGTAGAGATGTGAAGGCTGGATTACATCTCTAGAGAGGACAAATTTGACATGGTTATGTTTGTGTGCAATCTAAAAATCAGAAGGTAAGGGTACAGGGATGCGGTAGGACAAATATTTCTGGCTGGAAGTATTATTTGCCAGAGCCTATTCATCTGCTACTTGTTCCATGGTTGTCAATTTTCCTGTCCATGCCCCACCCACAAATACATTCTTTGTTAAACTGTAAGGTTAAGCAAAACTTTCATTTTACCAAATAGGAAACTGTCACAATATGTACACTTCACATAGATTCATTTCAATTTTGCAGTTGCTTTAATTCCACATGAATTTTTAAATACATCATGCGCTGGATTATAGAAAATCCAGGTCCAAGCCCCATTGAGTAAGCCAAGAGGGCAAACCTGGAAGGAACCAAGACTCTGGGGAACTCAGGCCTATTAGAGGCCTATCAGAGTAAGAAATGAGAAATAAAATGAACCATTAATGTTGTATACTTGTGAAAGACCAAAGGGTTAGGACAGACTATAGTATAGTTTATTCGTAATGTGATCGAGGTAACATTAGCAGGGTTGGTATTGTTAGGGTTTCATCATTTCAGGTAGATACAACAATGTGGTCTAGCTGGCTGCCATTGCATTTTAAATGCCTGAATTAAGCACTTGATTTACTAAGGCTGCAACTTTTTACACAAACTGCTCACGGCCATGCTAACTGATTTAGGTTTAGGAAGAGCAGGGTTTAAAAGAGGCAGTGAAATAAAGGTGCTCACGACAAGAACAAACTCGAGACAGAACAGAAAATGAAAGCCCAGTGAAGCTGAGATAGCGAAGATATTAAGAAATATGGCTTGAGTCTTCAGTACATCGGGTACTCAGAGTTTGAGCATTCTGATTATATAGATTCTTTCAGCAAGTGTTTAAGGCTCAAGCTTCAGTGTAGTGGCTACCACTGTTAAAGGAAGTCTCCCAACAACACATCGTTTCAGATGCCAGCGTGAGTTTAGGCCTGATTTAAAAAGTTCTGTACCCACTTTTCTGACCAGACTTTGCTATTTGCACACAGCCTATAAACTGGGAGGTTAGGCAGGTGTAACATACATGACATGATGTAGCATACATGACGTGGGCAGAATGCGCAAGTTTTGCACATTTGCACATTTTAACAATGTGCTGCATTTTCAATTTTTGTGTTTTTGCCAACACGATGTAAGGCTTGTCCACATGGTACTATGCAAGAAGGCTTCTGTGGGACGGGGGGTCAAGGATAGGTCATAGGTCTTATTTATGTGGCTCTTCAACCATTGACCTGACTTGGTGAGGATCTTTACATGATGATCTGTTGATAACTAAACTCCATGTGAAAGCACTGGCATTTTATGTGTGGTACTGTCAGTAGAGCCTTTAAGGAAGTCATCTACTCTATACTGATGTATAAGACTGTGTGTACTAATTCTCACTAAGCAGCTTTTGCTGCTGGGTTCAATTCTGTCATTATCATAGTCTGAAGTGGATCACATGGATCTTTCCCATTTGAACTAGATCCGAGGTAATCGAATTCATACGCATTATAATGTGCTTCGTGCGTCTGTTTGCTATACACCTGAGCTAAATGGGCCATATTGACGAAAGCAAAGCGTTTGATTAAGTCGATGATGAGTCATTCGGCCAATCTGTTTAATTCTGCGCTTCGCTTTATTACAGTAATCCCTCACGGAGCCGACCTTCAGATATCCTCCTCCGCTCTTCACTTCGATCGTGATTAAATGTGTGCAAGGTCAAACGGTTTTAGAATGTAAGACACGTAGCACTGCTTGAAGGAGGAATTAACTCTCTCTTCATTGCTAATGAAGAGTTTTTGTGGTTTATGGTGTTGCAAGGTCAGCCAAAGAAAAGATTATGTTAGGGTTAATTACTAACTGAAAAAAGGCCTAATATGAGGGGAATATAAAGCAAAAGCATCCAGTAAGAAATTCAGGGGTTCCGTTCTAATAGTTGATTCTAACTACTGTAGAATCTACCTGTATTTATTACTAAGTATTCTTGGATCTTATATTACACTTAGAAGATGATAGTTGCTCCTTTGGTTGCTATAGTATTAAATGTAATTACATAATTGCATATTTACATTGTGGATATTTACATTGTGGATATTTACATTGTGGGTTAAGTTAGATTTAATTCACATCTGATGTTTTTCAGTTTGTTTGATGTCAAGAAATAGCAAACAAGTAATAAGAATGCTAGGCTACACTAATACCTGCATAACCATAACCCCCCAAAAAACTGACTGCCCAAAGCGTTGCCTGTGGGCCAAAGTTGGCCAATAAGTATGCTTGGTTTGCCCCCAAACCTCTCACCAACAAGAGAACAAATATATCATTATACTATATATAAATTCCTATCTTTCTTTTAAATATTTTTTTTTGCATCAAATTATTGTATCATGTTCTAAAATATGTTTTCAATTTAATATCTGATATTTGTATATTGCTCCACAAACATTGCATTTTGGCCCTCCAAGACTAAAACTTTGGCCACCTTGTGACTTCTGATATTTGTACCTTATGATATACGAGATTTGATCCTTGCAAGATTGAAAGATACCCTTCAGAAAAAGGCAGATGGATTAATGTATATTAAGTCATGGGTGGTGTGGTATGTACTTTTGTGTCTTTGTGACAAATTTTCTGGTTTTTAAGCAAGATAAATGTAACCCAGTCTAACTTGGTGATAACATCTTATATCAGTCACTGAAGATGACCCGCTGCCATTTTGAGTCACTCCATGACAGTCTGGCACGACACCATTGCAGTCTTCGGCGAGGTTGACGTGGTGTTAATGGCAGTCGTCGTAACGGTCTGTGTGCATGCAGTCCTGCGACATGCAGTGGTCTGACAATGGTGTTGGGACTAACAGGACGACTTATGGAGGGCATCACTACACGCTGAATGTCCACAGTCGTGGCTGTTGGGTCACTCCGTGCATGTCAGACAATCCTTCTGAGTGCAACTATTTTTTTTTGAGTGATGATGAGTGTATATTCTCTGCTTACAAACACAAGTGTGGTACCTATTAAAAGATTAGAATTCACACTCCTGACAAAATTACTCTTCTTGTCTCAATGAACTGCGAGTGGGAAATGAATATTACTGAATTACACCATGCCGTCACTGCATATAATTACCAATGAACGACATTACGAAGGAACGTTGCATCTGGAATCTTTTACAATGGCAAGATCTTGTCATCCAACTGCACAGCTGGTATAGGTATAGGGGAATTACGCTGGACTTTCCTTTCACATGAGACCACTTGATAAGGTGATACTGTTAGACCATGAGGCATGACAGATTGGGGGATTACGGGGGATTATGCAGTATCTGGCCCACAACACACGGTAAATTTGGTTAGCATGATAAGATTGGTCTTGCTTCCACTCAATCTGACACCTAAAGCTCTGAAGTCCATGTAAACACTGTTAAGGTCCTGACAGATAACTCTGCACATCTATGTCAATATTGTGTGAGGAAATATGATGACATGATGATATGTCATTTTAAACAGAACACAGTGGGATACTCAAAGAACTCTTAAACAGTAGATGGAGTAATTGGCCAAAAGTAAGATGGAAGCTAAAATTGCCCTACATTTCACAACTAGGTTTTAGAAGCCATAAAAAAGGTCACTACGGCTGCAGAAATCTGACCATGCACAACCTTTTTGGCATCATAACAGTGACCACTGGCTGCCTGCTGACTTTTTTATTTGGAAGATTAAGTCTGACTGCCCTGTAAAATTGAGCCCAAAAAGGCACAAAAGCGAGGAGGCATAAATCCCCATGTTCTCCATTTGTTGAAAAAAAAAAAAAAAACAGGGGATTTTATTTTCACAGTGCCCACCATCTGTTGGATTGGGCTGTGCAGTTTTAGAGTGGTGGGACTGAGTGCAGCTGCTGTCCACAGACAGGGCGACCTGGCCACTGCCCCGCTCTGCACATGCCTGGCTCTAAAAATACCACTTCTGTTTGCTTCATCCCCAAGCCACTAATGGCCTCTTATACACTCATTCAGGGCAGAAATGGGCCTAAGCAAGAGGCAGACTAAAACAAAAGGCAGAGAGGCCAGGATTATGAAGCCTTATGACAACATTATAACACTACTTAAAGCGCCCATCTGCAATTCGTCTTTCTGTGTCCTATATGGTGCAGTAATTTAACACATATGCAAAAGAAATTTTGATCTAGCACTATATCCACAAGCCTTGTGACTCAGATTCAATATTCCTCCTTAAGGGTTTACATTTGTGTTTGCAGCATATCTGTCATTAGTGTGAACACACCTGTGCCCTTGAAGGACCCACATTTATCATCAAGCTAGCTGCTGGCAGAGGGCAACCATATGAGTATGTGCATGCATATCATAGTTATGACCAGCGTTCATGGAATTTCTAGAACAACAGGACCGTGAAAAAAGGGGTTTCAGTAAGCTGCAGGGATATTTTCGTCTCTTTTAAAGTTAATTCGAAGTTAATTCTTAGAAGCAGAGTTTTCTGTTTCTCAGGATCCAAGTAATCCCAAACACACATCAGATTCGGATCCTTGCAGACTCACAGTGTTGAGTTATGGAAGGATGATTAGAAACACCTGTGGGTTTTTTCAGATCTGAAGCAAGCTTGATTCTGATTGGAACTTAATTTTCTCCTCTCTCTCTCTCTCTCTCTCTCTCTCACTCTCTTTCTCAAAGATGAAAGCCTCCACTCCTTTTATTATTTCTTGACCTTTTAGCCATTTTTAACTCTTGACTTTCTCCTTCCTTATACAGGGGGATTTTATATCAGTTATACTTTACCTTATTATTGTATTGACTAACATGAAGTAATGCATTAGTTAACATGAAGTAATACATTAACAATGGTTAACTAATGTTAAGTAAACACATAACAACTGTTACATGTTTATTTAACATGCAAATAGGTAGTTGTTATTTGCTTACTTAGGATTAGTTACCATGGTAACCAATGCATTACTTTAGGTCAGTTAGTCAATACTTAATGTATAGTGGTACTCTTATGTCTTAATATTGTGAGAATTGCGAGGATCTCCTAAAAATGTGCTCATTGGCTGTTTCTGCTAGAAATTAAATAAATGAAGAGTTGTTTCTGACTTGTTTCTGCGCAGTTCTGTACCTGAACTTATATATCAAAGTGGCTCAAATCTAATTTGAAAAATTCTTCAATTCATCAAGTCTGTAATGTGAATGTGATACACAAATGCAATGTAAAGGTAGTGCAAATCTGATCTGAAATTTGATTACAGTGTTACACACCTTAGAAAAACACCTGTCACATTTGTCTGATTTGTGCCTGTTCGGCCCTGTAATATGACTGCAACCATAGTGACTCACGCAGATTACTGTGTTCACATAAACAAGATCTATGTCACATTTAGCCAAAATAGGATGCAGATATAGGCCACTGTAGCCTAAAGCTGGCGTGTATCCTTCTCTCTCTGCCCATTTTTACCTTCCCACTTCTTCTGTGTCCCTTACAGGCAGTAGGCGACTGAGATGGGCGTTCGTCTGGGCTGCCTGAGCGACGCTCTGTGGCCGCCGCTGTTGCTGCTGCTGTTGCTGTTGCTCTGCGCCTTGCCCTGCTGTAAGAGCCGACCGTTCACCATGGTTGAGCCCACCGTTAACGTGGCCGTGGTGTTCAGTGGCTCTACCTACCAGCTTGAGATAAAGGGCCGCCTAAGCCGGGAGAACTTTCTGGACCTGCCGATGGAGGTCAACCCCATTACCGTGCTGGTGAACAACACCAACCCGCGGGCACTACTGACGCGCATCTGCGACACCCTGGCAGCTAACAGGGTGCACGGCGTGGTGTTCGAGGACAACATCGGCTCGGAGGCCGTGGCGCAGATCCTGGACTTCATCTCCACTCAAACGGCTGTGCCCATTGTGGGCATCAGTGGGGGATCTGCAGTCGTCCTGCCACACAAGGTCAGAGTTGGTCTTTGATGCCTCTGGGTTTGCAGTTAATGCCAGTTTTTAGCGCCATCTAGACAGCAGCCCGTGACCTAGGCTGGTGGTCCCAAAGCATCCCATGCCCTGCATTTTCCCTGCTCTAACATAGCCATATTAGCTCAAGGAGGCCATGTTAATTCAAGTGGCTTCAGCAAAGCATTAGGCAAAGTGGTCAGAACTGAGTGACAGAAGCAAATCTAACGTTAGTATCCTAAATAATGTCCACATGGGTGGGCATCAGCATTTTGGGTGTGATCATAATTTGCACTCATCATGTTGTTTGTGAGCATTTGAACTGAAAAAGAGAATAAGTGACATCAGTGTCTTGGTTGGGGTAATGGATTCTACCAAAAAGTAACATTAATAGTCATTTTGGGGGTGATCAAAGTAGGGGTGGGCAGTATGATGATATTTAATTGTTATTGTGATAAATAACATCACAATATGCTTTTTGTAAACACTAGAAGTCATTTTGTGTCTATTCCAACTTCATTGTCAAACTTCAAACTTGTGAAAATGTCAAAAATAGGTCAAATTTTTAATTTGAAAAACATTTTTGTATTTTATGAACTCCAACAAAATGTGACATCATTGCTTTGGGTGAAGTCATAATCTGAAAATGTACCACCAAATAATCATCCTAGCTGATCAGCTGGAAGGAGCATCTTTTAACCATGGTCAGATAACTTATATTTCCCATTGTACTAGATTCAGATCCCAAATATATAATCTTGGAATAAATGTATTATGCTGGCCATTCTATTACATGATAATAGTGACACTAGACACTTTATTGCATAAATAAACTTGAACTCTGCTTCTTTATGATTGATTGGATTAATTCTGCTGATATGATTTTAACCAGTCACTTATCTTGCTTCAAGCAGTGACAACATATCATAGGATTCCAGTAGCACATTTAATGCACTTGATAGAAACTTCTTCTTTAGCTTTATGGAGAAACAACTACAACTAGCTTCTATAGTAACTGTTATGTATAAATTAGTTGGGTTGCAGTGTGTGTGCGTGAAGAAACTGGTTCAGTCTGAACCAGAACAGAACTTTCAAAAATATATTCCGGTCATGGGATAGTTAATGGGATAAAGTTGGAGCACAGAAAACACCAAAATCTGGATGGCAGAGCCACTGCAGAACCAGTATTAGGAACCACTAACCTAAGATACATTGTCCACAATATGCCCACTAAGATAATATGATTTACACAATAGCCACTGCTCAATCAAGGAACTGGCCGGCAGCAGGTAAACAAATTGAGCCCAGTCTCTGTTGTATTGTAGTAGAATGAGAATTTTCAAGAGTTAAATGGCTGTGCCTCGCTGCAAGGTGAACAAAACGTTCATCTCATGAAGAGCCCTCCTTCCAGCACAGATCTGGGGAAATTACAGTGATAATTAACAGAGTCATTACTGTCATAATCGTTAACATACTCAGTCGGTTGCCCCGTCTTCAGTGACTTATAGCACCGGGAAAAAGACTCAGAAGAATACAGATAACGCCCTCTGCTTTCTGCTGCCATGTCTAACTGAGCAAATCATTTACATGCATTAAGTGCACCATATCTTAGCAGCTTGACTGAGTTTAAGCACTTTGACCATATTCAAAATCAGACTTCTCAGAAATAGAAGAATATTAACAATAATCAAATTATGAATATTAGAGAACACCTTCAGACCATTTGTGCATGACTGGGAAGTAAAAAAAAAAAACAGAATTCCAACCCCCTCAAATGTGATCATTCAGCCGAGGCATATTTGGTATTTACAGGTTGTTTTCCTTTCTTTCTTAACTGGAGGTAGAAGGCTAGTGTACTAAGTAATGGATGCTTACAGCCTGCCAAATTAGCCTTATGCAGAACAGTGCCAGCCTAAATCATCAAACACTCGCCTCAAACTGTGCAGAGTTGTTAAGTAATGACAAATTGACTTGCTTACGTGGTTTCTGTTTGCTTTGAACTCTACAAATCTACTAATAATGGTGCAGACTTACAGGTTGTGAATCCGAACCTCCTGTGAGGCCAAACAAATGTCGAACCGCCCCATCTTTCAAGGCAAAGAGCTGCAAAAGTCTAGCATTAAACTGCACACGGTTTTTAAGGCAGTCCTCCATGAAGCTCTGTGCACTCAGTAAAATGTCTGGAACAGTGGAAGGAACAGTGGTAAGAATGAATTTCAGTCTCTGACTTCTTTGAGGTTCTACCTTTATCAGAGCATACAGATTTCACCTCACAACGTAGAGTGTTCTTCTCGATATGGCTACAAAACGTTTCCCTGCCTCTAGAAGTTGCTGTGTGTTGTCTGAAGGTGTGTTGTATGCACACTTTTCATTGGTAGTGAAGCCTTTAGATACTTCAGTAACACTTTACTTGAAGGGTCTTTACATAACTCATTCATAGTGTCTTATATCTCACTCTTTATAATGTATTCATAAATGTTAAAATCAACATTCATAAAGTGTACATGTTTCACATGATATGAATATGGAGTACTGCATTGTTTTAGTGAGACACAGTGTTCAAAATAAAAGTCTTCATTTATTATTTGAAAAACTTGTGCCTAATTACTGGACAGGCAAAATTAAAATGACCTGGCTTTAACCCATATGGACAGAAAAACATTTTCACATATTTAAAAGCCAGGTCATTTTTATATTGCCAGTACAAAAGTAAGACATTTCATAGAAAATAATATACTTTGTCATAATAATAAATAAGCTTTTCTTTTGAAAGACGTATCTCAGTAAATTGACATAGCATTCCATACTACTGTCATGTAAAATATGTATACTTTATCAATGTTGATTTAAACATTCATGAATATGTTATGAAGATTATATGAATGTGTTATGTAGATATAGCGTGTTTCCAAAATTTCTATATTTCTGGATTAATATGATCTAAACAAAACAATCCATAATATTTTATGTCATTTGTTTAGTTTGGGGTTTCTTGATCTGCTTCCAGGACTGAAAATCTGATTATGTTTTAGCTAAGAGTTATAGAAAATAATATAGAAAATATTTCACAAAGGTTCACAAACTTTCAGGCCCCTCCGTAACACAGCATACACAGTTTCCCTACCAACATAAACAGTGATTTAACCCCAACTACCAATATATTGTGAGTCTCCAAAGTAGTTTAATAATATGGGGGTCATTTGTAAAGTGGAATGGCTTTTGCAAGATGGGGTATTGTTATGGGTTTCTTGGAGAACTTTAATTACAATGAAATGACTGCAAGTCCCAAACAACCTTTTCAATGTGAATGTGCATTTCCATAGTGTATGGGCAATCTCTATGAAACATAGCAATGAGCTGCCCCATGCTCGATTTCCAAATGGAGCAGAAAAGGGGAATGGACGCTAGCCGACACATTCCAGTATTTTATCGCTTCCATACAAATAACTATGAATAAGGAAGGAGTATATTACCAGGGCATGGCCCAGTGATTTCCCATACAATAAACACAACATATATTCAGGGAAAGACATGAGGAAATGTAGCAGGCTATCAACTGCTCTAAATGTACAACAAAGAGTGCTGCATTGTTTTTAGCATTAGACCTTATTAGAAATTTGTGTTGAGTGTGTAAGTCGATTGACCTATCCACGCTCCACTCACAAATGCATACTTCTGAAGCAAGTGTGGCCAGATTAGACAGACTTGAATACAGGCCTGAGCGATATCTGAAAATAAGTAGCGCAGAGTTTCCTATTTAAAAAATTGTGCTGATCTTAACATACAGTAAAACAAGGGAAGAGCGTAGGGGTAGGCAAAGCTAGCATTACAGTGTGTAGCACAGAAAACTAACAGGCAGCTTCCTAACAAACAGAAAAGGCATGACTATTGGAGCATGTGCCTGCATACTTCTTAAAGGAATGTGAACCCCAATTACATCGCCCCATTGTCCAGACCTTGGCCAGATCTTATTCATAGTATTCCTTTGATGTGACGCAATTGCACTGCCAATTGTTAGGCAGCGCTGAGGTTTGTTATGAGAAAACTAAGCCACAGGCTTGGAAGAGGTGGGCATGGGTAAAGTATGCATCTAGTGTGCTCGCTAACAATGCCTGAATATTGAACTCAAACACAAACATCTAAATGTGTGTCCCATTAAACCAACATGGCAGCAAAGGGATCACTCTTATTCAGTTTGAATAAAGCACCATGCAACTTCATGTTCTGCCAGCACATGGGGTAGGCGGTGAGACTGCATGATTCTGGGCATAGGCATCCTCGCCCCAGTTACAATTTGTCAAGTACAAACCCAGATTACAGCTATAACGTCCCTATGGGGATGATGTAAGTGTGCTTGGGGCCTAAAAATCCCCAAAATTGTCAGCATAGGCCTGCTGTGGGCTTGTGCATGGTACAAGGCAAATGGACATAGTGTGACTACGGCCTAAACTAATTTAAAGTGCATTAAACTATATATTTGAGAGTTTTGTGCTTAAGAGATATATTTTATTTGATTTGTTGCTGTATTGAGAACAAATGGAAGCTGAATGCTAAACAGCTTATCGCTGCGTCCCAAACAGCATACTAGCACTCTGAACAATATTCATATATATGAATTCAGATTTTTCTGGAGACTGCGTCTACTGTGTCAACGTATATATTCATGTTTTTCATGGTCATTCTGGTTTATTTAGCTCAGTGGTCATCCACATGCAGGGTTGTAACTGCAGTAACAGTGACGGGACAAGCTCTATAAAAGAGCACAGTCAGAGATACAGCTTGCCTCCTGAAATAGCGTCATTGTCTTCTTTATGATGCAGTCGAATGCTATGAATTGAGCATCAGCAAAAATCTCTCAACCTAATGAAGAATAGTAGCAATCTTTACTGAAGGTCATTATATAACACTGGGTTTCCAGTTTAACAGTGTTATGTTAGCATGATGTACTACATTATTGTAGCTAATTAAAATGAACTGGCTAGAGTTTCATGGCAAAGTTGCCTTGCAAGGTGACCTTCCACAGATACAAATATACAAATCATTTCAAATGCATAACACACTCTAGATTTCGACATTTTGACAAAGACACCTAAGCTGTGCACAGACAGTCACAAACTAAACTTGTGCTGCTTGCTGTGCAACTGGTAAAAAAGTCTACATCGAAGAAGACAGATAGACATTTGGTGATTTGAGGTGAATGTGGCTCTTTGCTGCATGTTGATTCTTTCCTGCATGTGTGACTCACTTTAAGCAGATGTATCACATACGTCTATCACCATAATTTCTTTAGTTGCTTTTTTGTACACCTGTATGAAAGAAAGGCTAATGAATGACTTAGTTCCAGTCCATTAGAGTTAATATAATTTTGCTTACACAGAATAAAGCTTGTCTAAGAAATGAAACAATGGCTATGAAACAATAGCTAAGAAAGCATTTGTGGGCAGAGCACAGACAGGCTCATTTCCTCCAGTTCTTCATTTTCCTGGACAAAACAGTGAAAGAAGAGGGGAACACCAGCAAGGTCATATGGCACGACTTTAATAACCAGCGTTATAAATTTACACTTAAACCTCAGAAGAGGCACAGAGTTCAATATGCTGTGTGCAGAGGACAGAATTGAATTTTAATTGATTTTATGAAACAGGAAAAATCAAATAGGATTAATAGGATTACGCAACTTGTCAAAGTGCTTTTAGTGGATATAATATACATGAATGGTATATAAATAGTGAGCACTTCTTCAGTTCGACTAATCTGTTGGACAGTGGACTTAAAACACTCGGCCAAGTGAGAGGAAGACTGTATTATATGGTCTGTGCAAGTCTATTAGATTCTAACAGCTGCTAGGGTAATAACACCATCCTTATCCCCCTCCATATGTTGGCAGTAGTTTGTGCCCCTGTCTTGCAGCTAAATGGATTTTGGAACTATGATGGGAACTACGGGCATCTGCACTGTTTCTCAGGGGCTTTGGAGTGTCATTTGTGGCATATTAAACTTCCCACAGGTCATTTGCCCCATAATTATTTCAACTTGGCAACCACAACACTTGATAATTCACAATAAATTACAAAGTAAATAAAGCTGTGAGAGGGAGGGGAGCTTACATCACATGCTTTGTTTCAGCAGCATTTCTGATGTATGGTTCATGTAGCTTAGTATTTGTGGTTACTAATACTTTTATGTCTAGTCAGTTTTGTTATAGCTACATGTAACAAAATAGGTGGACAAAATAGTTTCTTCAGACAGTATATATTGTTTTCAGCGATTTAAATTGTTTTCATCATGTCATTGAATGATCAGAACGTGAATATCATGTGATTTGCAGAAAGTGAGCTCTAGAGTCTTAAACCTGAACATATCTGAACAGATCACGCTTCTAAACTGACCTGCACACACAAAAGAAATATGCCCAGAAGTAAACATCATGACTGCCACGCAGATCTGCTCCTGTGGGCTTCAGTTTCTTCTTAGCTAGCATCAGAGTAGTTCCAATACTGACAGCTGGGTTTATATGCACTCAAGACTGCATTTGAGCTTGCTGTAAAAAAGCACACTATTCAGTTTTGGCCACTTCTTTGGCTCGTGTCTCTGGTTTCTTAAACCTTTGCTTTCAAATGTATAACTTCTTTTTGATGCTGTAGCTTTGTTCTCCCGGCCGTGTTTGAAATTTTGTACAGAAACATCAGCCCAAATGTTCGAGGTCGCGACCTCGTGGCCTCATTTTGATTTAGGACACTTTCTTTTTGAAATCCATTACATATTCCATATGCGGTAATTTGACTCCGACTTTTACATCAATACAGCTCAGCATTCCCCATAGTAAGATCAAAGAAACCAAGAACACAAACCAAATTCAAATAGCATGCCATTTTTACAGCAAGCTCTAATGCATTCTGGGTGATTAACCCAGCTGTACTCCATTAGACCTTTGTGATCGCTCCTGTGATGCTGGTGAAGATAAAACTGAAACCTGTGGGCAGTCCTGCATCCATTGACAGTCATGACTGTTTACTTCTAGATAAGAAGCATTGTTCTTTTGCGCATGTGGGTCAGTTTAGGAGCGTGACCTGTCCAGACTAATGTTGGAAACCTGTCCCATTTAAAAGACATTGTAAAGTGCCTATTTATAAAAATTCCAATTTGGTGAGAATCTAATTCATGTGCTGTGTAAACACTGCCTAAGTGTATATATTAACTATATCATATATACAGTCTAGGGTTTCAGCTGCTTCATGAGTGTAGATCTTTTGCTGGCATTGATGCAGCTCATGGATTCTTGAAATGAATGCTCCCATGGGGATAACAGTAGCTTTCCAATCAGCTGTTGCTTTGGTTACTTTTCTGTTCGTTGATTTATCTGTAGTTCTCTGTCTAGCATTTTCATGCCAACGGGGCTTAAAGAGCCATTTGAAAGCTGTATTTGAATGAAAGGGCTACTAATTCATCACTAGACTATGAAAACCTGCATCAATGGCGTTAAAGCCAATCTAAATCACAGACCAAAATGCATTTACTTTAAGCACCATAATATGTTTCTAATTGAGAAGCAATATCAGGCAAAGTTTCAGAGTTAGCTGAGGCATTTTCACTTGATCAATGAGAGTGAGGGTGGAAGTGGAAGGCCAACCATTGTGGAAGGCCAATGATATTATTGGTTAATATTACTTTTTGCATGATGATGCAATCGAAAATCAGAAAACTTTGATCAAAGATTACGGAACAACCAGATAACCAATCCTAGACAAATAGTCAAAGGTGACCTAAGGCTTTTGTGTGGTACTGTATGACCTGTAACAAGGGTTTCAAACCCAGCCGTGCCATATGACTTCTGTGACAAGACATTTCCTGCATTCTCCCTGGTATGGATTCTTTTGCTTGTTACTAAGCAGCAGCCGTACAGAGCGAGGCAAGAGTTTTTTATATCATATTTCACACATCTTGATTTTCTGCTCTTGTCATAACAAATATACAGCTTTGCACTGCCGAGCCAGAACAGTGTTGGCATCTGTGATTTGAAATTTCCAAATATGTCATGAACGCCTTCACCTGACACATCTGCAAACAGACTGTCAACCAAGATGATGTGCTTGGCAAAAATAATAATAATATAATAATCATCCACGTTAAAGCTTTAGTGAAATGCCTTTGAAATACCACCACATGCACCCTGACAGCACACAGTGTAGCGGTGTTGCTGGCAGAGACTGGTGGAGCTTGTGTGTAAGTGTTTGAGGCACCAGGCTCGGTGTTGGGAGATCCAGCTGATGTGGCACTGCTCTCATTAGTGGCTGGCATGGCCAGGCCCTGTGGCACCATGACAGCTGTCTCAGGTTCAGTCTGATTAATACCCTCCCTCAGAAGCTGCCACCCTGCTGGCCAGCCTGCCAGAGCAGGAGCGAGAGGAGAAACCACTGTCTGTACAATAACAACAGGCCAGTAAAGTTTAGATGATTGGTGACAAACATTGACCTTGACTCATTCCAGTTTTCAAAATCTACATAGCAGATACACCACTCAAAAGAGTTCTTTGGAGCAATGCTATAGAAGGATCACTTTTGGTTCCCTAAAGAACCTTCCTCTGGATGACTTTTAAATGACTCAAATGCACGGGTCTCTAGGGAATGGGGCTCTCCAAAAAGCTCTTTTTTTCACATCTTTAATTATAAGAGTGATGGGGTGGGTGATATGACAATATTATTATCACTAATAATTATACAAAAATATCTGATTTTATGGCATATATCAAGTATCAAAAGTGTGAATTACATGTCATTAATGTCATTAAAAAGAAATTTGGCTGGGGCCCAGGTGCTCTGTGCTCGCTGAAAATCTGATTCCATGTGATGCTGAACCTCTGTTCTGGTTTTACTGACTATATGTTGAATATGAAAAGGTGAATATTAATATGAAAATGTATTCACAGTCTTGACAGCAATTTTCGGGCATGTCAGATTTAGTATGCTTAATTAGTATGCAATGTTTAGCATATATGCTATATTTAACATGTATCTATATTATGTTTTTTGACAGTATTATTTAGCATGTTATATTTAGCCAGTTTTTATACTTAACATACTTTTTGCACTCACCCTCAGTACAGGGTAAACAAATACATTAAGAGGACAAATGAATAACTGTCCACATACCGTTCCCACTTGACAAAATGAGTTTTATATTGCCCAAGCCATGGATGCATAGCTACAATTAAACTATACACCTCTGCTATATCCCTTTATCAACGTGCTATTGGTTACAATTTACTGGAGTTATGTAGTCAACTGTACTTACTCTAGCTGCAGGAGTCTACAGTCTGAGCTGACCTCAGAAAACCCACAGCTGTACATCACAAAGTAGGGTACCAGAACAAATTTCACTACTGCGCCCTCATAGTTACGGTTCAAAAAACATCCTCAGTTTGAATGAAAAACCTGGCTATTCAAATATCACTTGTTCTTCAGAAATTAAATGAACTTTTTAACCTAAACCATTGACCGAACTAATAGTGGGTGATAATGGCAAACATTTCTATCATGGTATAACTGAGATTACTGGATTACCTGTTTTGACAAAAGCATGACAGTAGTTATTAATTGCCTGTATTTGCATGGAGCTCCACAGTTAAGGTGGCTTGCACGCACGTCTCCCCACTATTCAGGTTCTCTCATTAACTTTGGTGTTAAAATCACTTATTCATGTATACTGCTAACCATTTCACAGTACAAGACTCACAAACACTATATGTTGTAAATATCAAACATGTTTGAAACTATCAGAGCATTTGATCAGTTCGGAGCTCAACTGAAGGGTTTGCTCGTTTCCCATTCTCACACTAGCAGATTATCTGTGCTATCAATCACTTCTGATCGAGCTCCTGACCTGGAAAATTACTTCAGAGTGTGAAAAAATGTTGCAATGGGCAAATCAGGGTTAAAATCAGTCAAAAAAAAATGTGTAGTGTTTAGCCGGGAAGCTGTGGACCCTCTCGGCTTGTAGCCTGAGACCACAGCATCGCCTAAAGCAGCTGGCTGAGGGAGGAGTGCCATAGGCGCTGCATATGGAAAGTGGCTAGTCTCCATGCTAAGCTGCTGGCTAACGCCCAAGAGACTGCTTTTCCTTCCACTCTGTTTTCTTCCCTTTAACTCATTAACTCATTACAATCTGACATCTGCTTCTTTGACAGGAAACTGGACTTGTTTGTATGTTGCATTGTCTGTATTTATTCCCATACCAGTACAAAACCAATACCTTAAGATGAACTAGCATATCGCCCGCTTCATTAACGTAACTAGTCCTAGCACATTTTTCTCCAAGGTCTCTCTGAGCAAGAGTACAAAACTGGATGGGAAAACAGAAGTTTTGTCAGCAATACCAAAAGTATTACATAATTTGATACAATTTCTCAGTCTTTGAAACAAGCGAAGAAATTCTGTTGAAAAATGTTGATTGTAAACTTGCAATGGGTGCCACATGTTTGTAATTAGAATTAACGTTGTATTCTGTCTAATTTTGATGTAAAATGATTGATCTCTCTACTGGATTGGTTTATGGAAAGAAAAAAAAAAATTACAACAAATGGAAAAAGGCCAGAAGTTCAGACTTGAATCTGTCAATACAGAATGAAACTAAATATACTTCCTTACATATTAACCAAGCATGTAATTAATGGTGCGGTTGTGTAATGACATGTAAATAGCATAGAAAAGGCAGAATAACTGTAGACTTCAAACGGAATGATGTTGCTTCAAAAGGAATGGTGTTGCTTCAGCCAAAATCAGATAAGCCTCTATTCGACTATACGTCTCCACAATGATGAAATGATGTTTTTTTAAATCTCTTCTTCTCTGTTGGCACTTTGCAAAAGGCAGGGGTCCACTTCAGATGGGCTTATAAATGGCACATATAATGATTGATTAATGGGCAGCGGTCCAAGCTGGTGGACGTAGTATCTCTGCCAACATTAGGCCTTTATCCATTTCTCAGGCCATTCCCTGATTACCGCAGGCCCAGGCTCCAGCAAAGTGAAGCAGAGCTAAATTAGCCCATAAACCCATTCTGTCCTGGGGATATTTTGCTCAATTACTATGCTGATTAGGGCAATTAGAATACACCATCATTGCCAGGTTTAATCTCATGCTGTGCTGAAGGTAACGCACTAAAAAGCCATCTATTGTCTCTTAAACAGGCAACGTGACACAAGAAGCTTCACTAAACACAGAGATGCTTCTTGTACTGCATTCTAGTTTTATTATTCAGAGATCGTAATCCAATTTAGGGCTGCATCAACACCAAAATTGTGTTCTTCCTCTAGCAGGATACACATTGGATCTGATCACCCAGTGGAGCAAGTGTCCATAGATCTGCTCAGTGATGAGAATAAAATCAAAGCACGTTTTCTATCGCCAGTCAATCACTGATTGATGGTTTAGTCATGCCACATGCTGCACACGCCAGGTAAATCAATACTAGAGATCATTTCCGAGAAGCATGCATTGTGGATGTTAACTTAGGTAGTGGTAGGTTTGTACATGTGGGGCATCTGTAAGTACCAGACACTCCCTTAAAGAAGTATTGGCAAAAGGAAAGAGGGTCTCCCAAACCTTCTCTGATGCCACATTTGAGGGATTATACTGGAGAAGAGTTTTGAAATGGCAATTTGGCAAAATATTACTTTATATAGATTGCAAGTGTCAGGAACGAAGAACTTGGCTGGACGCTCGCAGAGCTAAAAGTCAGATGAGTTTTATTATACAAATCGATGGTTGAGCACATCAGCAAAACACAAACAAGCATGAGAAATGGGCAATGCGGGGTCAATAGCGGAGAGACAGGCAAGAGTCAAAAACCAGGGAGTCAGACAGTCCAGTGAACAAATCCAGAGGGCAAACCAGAAGAGTGAAACAGAAGGAAATGCGAAAACCAGCAAGGCAAACAATAAGGCAACTAGAACCAAAGGGAGAATCAGAGAGAGAGAGTAGAAGTCAAAGGGAGTCAGAACCAGAAATAAAAATGAGAAACCAAGAGAGAAACGCTCAGAGATGCAAACTAAGTTTGGCAAAACTTCGCAATGTGTAATGTTTGTGAAGGGTTTAATATCAGACTGGTTGATGAGAAGCAGGTGTGTCTAATCAGTACTCGGGAGAGCTGGATCAGGAGAATGAGGTGTGATTAGATACCCGGGCACATGTAGGTGTGACATTATCGGATAGTGCACTGAAATGGAGTCCGGGAGAACGCCGGTGTGGGGGGAAACCCGGTGGCCTGACAGCAAATAGATTGAGTGGATTGAAAATGCTTTCAACAGTCCAACATCAAAATTCCTAGTCTGAGAAATGTAATGCTCTGATCTCAAATAACTCTGATCTCAAATAAATACTCAAATATACAGGTTTAATTGTAACATTCTCAGCATGACACAATATTAATATTAACTATGATACATATTAGTTGATATTATATGGTATTAAATATTTTACATCTTTTTAAGTTTTACAGCTAACTCATAACATAAGGCATATAACTCAACTCGATACTACTATGTTGTGCTGTCCAGATGCTTGATGCCAAAAAGATGACTTTTAATATACAGTAGTCAAGGAGCAGCCATCATTTATATCATTTCCAGTCAAAACAGTCATGAAGTACAAGGTATTCCAAAATGAGTTCCAACACTGGAGTTAATAAAATGTGCTGTGTTTTGGATAAATTGGATTCAGTGGTGGTTCTAGAAAATGTGGTAGGCAGTTTCACGTGAGTGGTAAAACAAAAATACCACACCAATTGCCGATATCACTCGTGAGAAAGTGTGAGCAGGGGACGGAGTGTCGCATGCCTGGGAACCAAGGCACATGACGCGCCATGCATCCTTGGAAATACCCTTCCAAAAATGATTAAAAGATAAAGAACATTTACAAAACTATCACAGACCTGGTAGGCCACGAAAACTATCACCATCAGATAAACAGTGCTTAAATCTTTCATCTTTGAAAGAGAGGGGCAGAAAAACAAACTCCATTCTTGCTTTAGATCCGAACTGAACCACAGGTGTTTCTCTCCATCCTTCCACTGTGAGAAGACAACTCAGAGTTATGGGTCTGAAAGGGTGTGTAGCTGTCAGGAATCCATTTAACATTGTTGAAAACTAAGTTCTGAATGGTTTACCACATTGTACTATCTTACTGGAAAAGCATTGAACTGTGCACACATTGATTGCGCAGCACTAGAACTGTGAGTGCATTAGAGCTGATTTTGTACCTGAGTGCTGAAGCTAGTACCCTTCTGCGGGAGAGAATAAAGAGACAGTGTGCTAGAGATGTACGTGTGTGTTTGTAGGCTCTGCTTCACTGGGTCACACTCGCTGTTCATTTGGCCTTATAACCCCTGAGACACAAGACGAGAGAGAAACCCACTTTCCAGCACAATGAGCAGCGCCAAAACACTCCAGTGAAACTGGAGCAGTTTATTCCCTACTCCATAAAACACACATACACACACACATCCCCACACACCAGTGGGAGAGATGAAAGTGTTTTTTAGAAAATGAGAAGATATTGAACTTCTGAAGATTAAATAGGGCTTTGTGAGCTTGTTTACACCTTGCATTAACGTGTTACGTGTCTGCTTTGTTGCTGATTCGTTTTTAATGTGGTGTCACGGGTGCACTGTTCTAACTCAGAAAACCTAAGATAAACAAAATATCAGGATATGTATCACAATATGTAAAAGCGTCATAATCAGGTATCATTACTGTCATGGAAAACGGAAAACGCAGGAAACATTTGACCCATGTTTCAGCTTTGTTCCACATAATAAATGTGGTTGGTGTGGCTCAGCGGTTAACCCACTACCCTCCAGAGCACTACCACCCCATGTGGGAGATGGGGGTTCGAATCCCAGTCTAGGTAGCAAATGCTGAGCTACACCAATAAGCCAATCCTGAGCTACACCAATAAGAGTCTTTGGGCAAGACTCTTAACACTGCACTGGCCTACCTGTAAAATGAATAACCTTGTAAGTTGCTCTGGATAAGAGTGTCAGCTAAATGCCTAAAATGTAAATCTATGATCAGGTCTGCATTTTTTATCTTCACAGTATTGCTAGACTCCACCCTCTGCTTACCTCTAAAGCTGCTGAAATCCTGGTTCATGCTTTCATTACATCCAGATTAGACTACTGGAATTCTCTGTTTTATGGTTTACCCTCTAAAACCTTTCGCCCTCTGCAGTGCATTCAAAACCCCATTACCAAAGTCTTAATACCCACTAAGGAATCTGCTCATAACCCCCGTCCGTCATCAGCTACACTGGCTGCCAGTTACAGAACACATCCGTTATAAAATCCTGCTGTTGACCTTTAAAGCCTTGCACGGACTTGCACCCACTTATCTGTCTACTCTTTTACATCATTATGCTCCATCACACAAGCTAAGATCCTCTGATTCTAGTGACTGTTCCTAGTTTCAGGCTTATGGGTTGCAGGTCCTTTAGTGTTGCTGCCCCCACCCTCTGGGACCCCTTATCTTCATCTATTTGCTTTTCTACCTCTCTTTCCATCTTTAAAGCCCAGCTAAAAACATATCCCCCATAAATGGAAAAGCATCCTTGGGTATGTGATAGCTTGAAAACATATTTTAAGCATTTAAAAATCAATAAAAGAGACCCTGTGTACAATGAAAGATTTGAATTGCAGCCTATCTTAATTACCAACCCATAATGTTGGGCTGCTTTGTGGATTTGTAGAATAATAATATATTCATGATTCTTATTCATTATAATTCCTCACTGAAATGTGTTCTCTGTTCATTTTCAGAAACCCTTTTCTGTTTTATCCTGTTAATATAATGCACATCTTCCTGATGGCTTGACTCCCCCTAAACTCTAACCACTACTAAACAGCCCCACAGTCCAGCATGACACAGTCACATAAGCACACATACACAGCTTTAAGCTATCAGTTCCAATTATTTACATGATTTAAGTCTCTGTTATGGTGTGTTCGGCATTAACTGTGGTGCTCGGCACTCACATTGCCATGTTTCTTGAGTGTCCACAGCTGGAAGAGCTGAGAGTGGGGCGCTAGATTGTACTTCTGACACATAGGCAAACATAAGTGTATGATACCCACTGACTGGCAGAAACATAATAACTTGACATTTTGCCATACATAGGTTTTGTAAGTTAGAGCAATGATGCCACATCAGTAACCCCCGTTTTTGATGATGACTGTAAAATGGGAGAAACAGTTATATTAATATGTAAATTAAAAACGTACACCAAAAATACATCTTAACTACTGTACCGTCCCGTAACTAAGCTACTGAAGGGCATCTTTATGGCCTGTTTCAAGATGAACAGCATGGTCAATATGCTCCACAACTCAGTGGATCAAATGTCTTGGAATGAAAGCTCTAGGATCAGCTCTCCAAGGTCTGTATAATCATATTCATTAGGGAAGCACATGAAAGGCAAAGCGAGTTCTTATATTAGCATTCCTACTCTGAGAAACTGAATACAACCCCTGATCTCATGAAACCCTGAAATGAAATGCTAATACCAACTTTCTCAATGTGGCACAGACTGATAGTAACTCCAATATTATATATCTAGTCACATCTACACATGAGTCTAGTGCCGGGGAATGTGGCGGTTGGAGATGGAGGGTATTGTTACAATTCAATACAGTCATATTTTCAAATATATCAAAGGGTCTCTGTATCAGATAATTTTTACATTTACATTAATAAAATTAAGGAACCAGTGTTTCCTCAGGTCTGGTGCTCTATGCTAGAAGTCCTCATGTGGAAGATCTTTACAAACCTGACAGAGACTGTTTTAATTGAGTTGTTTTGTTTTGTTTTGTTTTGTTTTGTTTTGTTTTGTTTTGTTTTGTTTTACATGAGCTCCATCAATTGATTTGTCCCTTAAAAGCTGTATTTAAATGAAAATGAAAATATGCCCATGAATATCTAATATTTCAGTGTCATCAGCATCACGCAGATAAAAAAACACATTCATACAGTATTTCAGAAGAGCTCTAAATGCCACAGCAGAAAGTTAAAATACATTTTGTATTTTATTGTACTTGGCCAGTTAACCCTGTGTTTCTCTTCACAGATACTGTTGATACTTTTATGTTAGAAAAAATCTGTTTATAATACTTTAATGTTGAATGTCTTTATGTTAGTGTTTTTCTTTGAATATTCTTAAAATGTGAAATCAAAGCAACTGTTATGTGACAATCAAAAAATTCAGCTATGAAATAAAATTGCAATATACAAAATACTAATACTATACTGCAAAATACTATATATATTTTTTGCAGCATAGTATTAGTATTCTGGCCACATGGTAAGGAGTTCAGTGTCGTTGTTTGGAAGTAAAGGTGTCCGAAAATGTGTGTGTAAATTAAGAACTGTCACATATTTTCTGAAATTAAGTAAACTTTGTGATTTAATGGGAAATATTATGCTTTTATATGCGTACAGCTGTTCAAAGCTGTGTTTGTTAGTACTGGGTTTTGAATGATGCTCCAAATCAGCTAAAACTGCCACTATCTAAAAAGTGGCTACTGAAACATTTTGTAAAATATCAATAATGTTGCTGTTTTTATAATCACAAAACTAGTCACATTTATCACATAACAAACAGCCACTATATTCTAAGCACATACAGTGATGTTGTAGAGCATGTGGTAGCGTCCTAGTGGATGTACATTAGAAACAGCACGTGGCGCAGTGAATGAGTAAGAGAGGGCGATTCTGTGCCAAGGAACGAGCCGCCGCACACTGCGAGTCACAGGCGACACATATGCCACAACACACTCACACTTGCACACATGCAGCAGAGAGGCTAGTGAACCTGATGGATACACAGTTAAGACCGGGAGTCTTTAAAGACATAGAGGGGCAATTTCCTGGACCTGGATGTGGTTTAACCTTGGACTAAATTACATTGTTACAAGTACAAGTGTGAAAATCCAATTGCAATGATTCTGTTACATCAGTTAGGGAAGGTTAGAACTGATTTATAATAAAAGAATAACTCATTTGTTGGCCAATAAATGTTCAACATACTCTCATCATCAAAAGAAGGAATCAACTGACAGGAGTGAAACTTGGAGAGTATGTGACGTAAGCAAGGATGGGCCTTATTGCTGCACCTGACTGACCCAACAGGCATGAGTATGGACATTCACGAGCAGTGATGCCCTCCATAACTCATCCTGTTAGTACCAGCACCATTGGCAGACGGCTGCACGTGGACTGTTACAATGACTGCCCTTAACACCACAACAACGTCACCAAAGACTGCAGTGTTGACGTGCCAGACTGTCATGGAGAGACTCAGAATGGCAGCGGGTCACCTTCAGTAATGAGTCCCACTTTTGTCTTGGTGGAGACGACCAACGAATCCATGTTTGGAGGGATCGTGGTCAGTGCCAAGCTGAACGGTTTGCTGTCATGCATCACACGTCCAGAAGGTCTAGTGTCACTCTACCTCCACCTCTACTGCAAAATCTGCAGGAACTGAGTGAGAATATTCAAGCTGCATGAGACGGATTATCGCAGGACACCATTAGGAACCTCTACCACTACATGCCGCAATGTCTGGCATGTTGCATTGGCAAACACAAGAGACACTACTTCTGTATGTGTACCTTAATAAATATTGCCCATATCAGTCTAAATTTGTCATCTTTTATTGTTCCTGGTAACCTTTATCTTCCTTCCGATAGCACTGCAGTCCTACACTTCCTGTGTATTATTTATGTACTACTATGTGAATAGTTCATCTAGTCACAATTGTTATTCAGTTTAGTTCTGTTTCATACCAGAATAATTAATTGCTCCGAGGTTCAGCGAATTACCCCTTAGCCAAAGTGTTTCGCCACCAAAAATCATTTTAAGTATAGATTTAAACTTGATCTATATCTGGGACACGGGCCCATAGCCTACCCAAGACCACACTCTCAATCAGTATATTACAGTATACAGTGCTTTCACTATATATTTGCACACTTCATATGAGGCAAATGCAATATGCTGGCTGAAATTTAAGCTGGAATTGGAATATACGTATGGGAAGGAAGTGATGACGAAGGGCAGTGTACAGTAGGAGTGGTAGAGAGAAGGAGGGGACGGCTGATTTATGCTGAGTGCTATCTCTTCAGTATTCACCATGACCAGCCTGCAGCAGATCGTGGCTCTTTTGATTTTATAAGAGGCCGAAAGCAATTTCTGTTTATGTTTCCTTTTATCTTTGAGTGCCGGCCTATTCCGACTGAGTCCAGTCATTCTCAAGAGTTCTCCAGAGAAAGCTGTGATTAAAGGAAACAAAAGGCCGTCTGCAAGACCTTCACAGTTCAAGCTTGACGTATCCTTAGCTCTGCATTCGAAGCCACTGAGGACCAGATATGTATTTGAATATTTACATATATCAAAACAAGCATGAATGTAATTCTGTTCATATTAAATTACAATCACCATCCACATTATTACATGTATGTACTTGATTTGTAGACTGATTATAATCCCAATTTTCCCCTTCCGATAAACCATTTCACAATCTGAAGTGAGTGGGAGCTCGATCTGAAGCAATTAACAGCATGGATGATCTGGTGATAACGTTTGTAGTAAATGATCTCTGCAGATCCTGCACTGCTTTTTTTCAACTCCATATTTATAGCTAATAATACCAATTCACCAGTTCATACTTCTTAATTTCAACATTCTGTTATTATTTTTAGAACATTTTACACAACACACAAAGTACACCACCCCCCGCCCTCTCCAAAATTGCCCCTACAACCTGCAGCCTGTCAAGGTCTGTCACCAGGGAACAGTGTGAGCACGTAGTCATGTGTGTCTCTAAGGAAGAACACGTAGTATCCTTCACAAAACATTGCAACAGTGAGTCGTAGCAGTGAGGACAGTTTGGTAGGATTGGGAGAAAAATGGGGCTTCAGACATGCTTATAAAAATGCTTGTTTACTGTAAATAGCATGCTGGTAAGGAATCTGGATGCAACTATGGACTCAGTGTTCACTCCCACTAGTAAAGATACATCTAGATAGTTAACATCAACCCACATAGTAAAAAAAAGACCAATTTTCTCCACTTTATCCACCTAGCTAACTACTCACATGATGCTGTTAATGATGCTGTTGATGCCTCCCTTAAAGTTTTGTCATCCATGGAGGCTCTGGTTGCAAGCATGCTGCTAACCTTAGAATTTCCTATCACTGATATTGTATAGAGTGTTGTCTGCATCAGCTAATTTTGATCACAGTTTAGACCCATTTTATTCCACTGAAATTTGGCACAGATTGATTTAATGTGAATCAGTACTCAGTATCGTTGACGTAGTTTGGTCGGGACCTGTAAGACTACTGCATTTAGTAGTCAACCCTATGGCGGGTGTACAACAGCAGATTTAAGAGTCTATAAATATGGACCTATAAGATAAAACTCCCAATCTGAGATGCACCAAAATAGCTGACAATAAATAAAAACAGTTGGCATAAAATGAACAATGCCCTATAGTGCAAGACTAGCCTGTACTCTGACTGCCAGATCATCAGTATATCATAAGAGAACAGTAACTGTGCAATATCTATACAATATCTGTGAAAAATCTTTCAGTAACTGTGCAATATATGTATCTATGCATGTATATATATATATCTATATACATGTAAAATTTTTAATTTGTATATTTTATTTTATTGTATTACTTGCTTAATAATAGAGATTTATTTATTTATTGTAATTTCTTATATTTTGTATTTTGTATAACTTTTGCACTTTTGTCTACCTCTTGCTCAGTATTCTGCTGTAACAATTCAAATTTCCCCATGTTGGATAATAAAAGGCTTATCTTATCTTAATCACAGTCTCTTACATAATGCTTCAACGAACTAAATCAACATGCTTCATACATTTGTAAGATATCATTGAAGGTCTAGAACATTAGTACTGTACTGTGCAAATAAAAACAAGACCTTTAATCAGATATAATGTAAATGCATCTCAACACTGTTACAAATACACGGTGATATCTATTTTCCCTCTCATTTGCCCTTAAAGTGTTTCATATTTAGGGCAAAGATCACTCAGTAAGAAAAGCTTTTGTGATTTTTAGAGCATTGAAAGGGGTCAATGCATACCGGGTGGAATAAACTGGAGCATTTCTCATCAGCTGAAGTACCCTACTTTCAAAATGTGCCAGAAGTTTCTCTGAAGGACACGAGACCGTGACAGTGAAATAGCATTTTGTGAAATGCTACTGAGCATTGTGAACATGCTGACAAGGGGGTGGTCTGACTGAAACCTCTGGCCAAAAACACGACCTGTGTTCCCCCAGGAGAAAAAAAACGAGCTGCATTCAACACTGCCTTCCAAACAGAAAATCAATATGCCTCATGCACTTGTAAGACGTCATCCAAGCTCTGACATTTCACTGCAATACGGACGTATTTAACGGCTTCTACAAAGGGTCAAAGATCAGAGTCATGTTCAACAAACAGGGTTTATGTGCGTCTGTGATATGTCCGCAGATTTGTAAAGACATAACGTGCTGTGCAAAAGTCAGAGACCACCAATTATTCATTTAAACTCCAGTCAAAACCGCCAGTATGTACACGTTATTCATTTTTCAGCATCTGGAAAAGAACAGCTAAATACAGTATATCATTTGTTTCAGTATTTGGCATGTTCACACTTTAGTTACAGTTTTCATTCTTCTCAGTACACTTGCTTTCAGTGCTTTCTGCAGGGAATTTTTTCTTAGAACTTGGTTGCATGTTATGCTTCTCATGATCCCAGTAATCAAAAACATTCAGTGATGCTGAGGTCTGGATTCTGGGGTGGGCGCTCTAGTGTTCGGAGTTCAGTAACAGCTTTTTGGCAGCAACACATCCTTTCAGACCCATCACTAACTGAGCTCTCCTCTCACCATGGAACATAGGGATGTCATAATTGTTACATAATTGGCTAATCACAATTATTAGAGTTCATCTAAACTATCTAAGATGATCATTTCCCTCAATCAGTAGATTTCATACAGTCATATTATGGTGTAGCAAATTAAATGTGAGTTGGGTACATTGTGTTAAGGCAAATAAATGAAAGAAAACAGTAAATGCGTTCATTGAGCCATCATGGGGCTTCATCATGAAAATGTTCTAAGTGCTAACTTGTTACTCTGGGTTTGGAGGGCAGCACTGAGTAAGGGCTTTTGTTAGCTATGTCTTGTAGGCCTTTTGCTTATATTTGCACTCTGGTGTAAAACATGTAGCTTTGCTTAACAGCTGCACATAATTCTGTGTATCTGTAGACACTTGTGTGATTGTGCACTCAGTATTGATTGAGCAGTACAAACAGTATGGCCTATATGACACTTTATTGCTGTGCACTGTATTGCCAATTTTGGTTGCTGCTCTTCTTGCTTCTGTTAAATCAGATGGTAATCAAAACTTACACTTGTATCCACCTCCTCACCGCATATCCTCAGAAAAATCTCTTGACAAATGAACAACTTGAATTAATGACTATTTTGAGAGTGCCTTTCACAAATAACCTGAGTTACTATATGTGACACTGATGTTCGTGTGCATTTGAAAGACAAGAACATGTAACTGAACCCTGGTTCTAGTCTTGGGTGCACCAATCGATAACATCACATCTAATCAAGATTCTCTGATAAGAAGCCTCCTCACTGTTAGGAGGAAATGCTTTGTAGTTAAGTGGACTACAATTTGGCTCTCAAGCCTGACAATATATACTATGCATCTGTTTACAAAAACCAGCCTAACTAGATGCACTGAGCCTAAGACGAAGTCTAAGCTTATAAAAGACTTAGAATTTGTCTTGACACAAGTTATAGATCTGACCCCAGCTGAGCCATCAGGTTATCACAACTGGCAGAGTGACAATAAGATTCAAATCACATGTTCACACTTTCATATTCTGGCAATGTTTTGAACAAAATTTAAATGAAGGAGAATGACTATTCAGTTCAGCTAATAAGACAGAATTTTTGCATTAGTAGGTATATCAATGCAGGTGATTTTATCATGATGCCCGTTATCACATTTTTGGATTATGATGTATTGTTCATGTATTCAGGCTGAAAACTGACATTTAATACTTTTATGACATTGGTAAAAATAATTTAATGTCAAAATCAATACAGAAATGGCAGAAAGGTCTAATACATCACACAATGCTACTGGGAGGGACATGCTTCCTTATGTGAATCCAGTCCTGGCAACATCACTCAACAGCTCAACATGCTTGCAGGAGAACACTAACTAACCCTTGTGTTACATTTTGTAATGCTCATAATCACAATGATTTTATATCACCTTAACTGAAGTCATGCACTCTCTCTCCTCATCAGGGTGACGGCTCCACCTTCCTACAACTGGGCTCTTCCATTGAGCAGCAGATCAATGGCATGTTCAAGGTGATGGAGGAGTACAACTGGGACAGCTTTGTGGTGGTGACCAGCCAGTACCCTGGCTATGAGGCCTTTGTGGACTACATCCGCTCTTTCACAGACACTTCCTACTTCCTGTGGGAGCTGCAGGACATCTTGACCTTCGACATGTCGGCTGACGGCATGAACGACCTCCGCGCTCGTCGGCTGCTGCAGCAGATCGATGCTCAGGTGCTGCTGGTGTACTGCTCTCATGATGAGGCCCAGTACCTCTTCACCATGGCCAAAGAGGTGGGCCTGCTGGGACCTGGTTATATCTGGATCATCCCCAGCCTGGCGGTGGGGAACCCCAACATCCCCCCGCCGGATAGCTTTCCCGTAGGACTTATTAGCATCATTACTGACCGCTGGAAGATGAGCCTGAGGAACAGAGTGAGGGATGGAGTGGCCATTGTGGTGAAAGGGGTAGAAAGTTTCCGCAAGCAAAGAGGCTTTATTCCTGATGGACACACGGATTGCCAAACTCAGCTGCGGCCGGACACCAACGACACACTCTTCAAGTGAGTGACAGGAGGGGAGTGAGGTGTTTGGGGGGTGTGCATTATTCCAGGGAGGGCTTGGGAGTGCCCAGTTCCCCACTTGGAAGCCAGGCCAGATTTCTAATCATTAAAAAACATTTTTTCGATGCCATGGAAGTTTTTCAAAGTGAAATGTTACTAAATGTAAGGTCTTAATGGGCTAATAATAAAAGGACTAATATTTTTTCTACCTTAAATAATTAAAAGGTACAAAGCTTTTGCACATTATGAAGTTTTTTAAATCTTCACAAATTATGAGTGTATGCCATCAGCCTGGAAACAATTAAGCAGCTGCATTCTATCCAGAAAAATATGTGAATTTTTTTATGCCAGCCGAAGCATAGCATTAGCTTTCTCCACTGCTCCTCCTAGTGGTGACAGCTAAGCTGTGCTAGTTTTTATTAGCTAATTATCTAGCTAGCAAATAGTAGAACAAAGTTAAATACTATAAAAGGCGAGAAGAACAATGCTATCTTCTGGACATCTCCTGGAAATGCAGAACTGTGGTTAATTAGCTTTTACTGGTGTGGCAGTCACCAGTGCTAGTGACTGAGTGGTTACATTTGGGCATCCCAAAGGCCATAGTGTGAAGGAAGTAGCTATATTCGAAGGTATATGGAAGCGTACGGTCATACGGGTCTACCAGCAGTGACAAAAATCCCAGTCTACAGGAAACTTTCATCAGATTTGTGCCAGGGAAGGCATCCATCACATCTGCCCCAACTGCACAATTCTTTGATGCAAGAGTGACTGAACATTGATGTTGCCTACATCCAGAAACCTGTCCAGTCCATGCAAAATCAAATCAGAGCTGTTATTCATGCTCATAGAGGTACATTACAGTCACATGTAATTATTTTGTTGTCCAGTGAGTTTACTTTAAATCGTTTGATTCACCATAGTTATCTCCATCTTGTTTGTGGTGAGCTCTTCAAATAAGTGGAAAATGAAAGCCATAGATGGAGGGAGAGAGGCTGGGGTGCCAGTAAATAGATTATTTTATTAGCACTGCTACTCATCAGTTCTGCTTATGTGTGTGATACATTACTTCTGTTCTTTTTTATTATTTGGCCATCGTTAGCACAGTCCTGCCTCTCATGCAAAGTGGAAAATGAGGGAAGGGAGGAGGGAGGGAGGGAGGCCAGATAAATTTCAGTTTCTCCAGCACCAGTAGTGGAACCTATTTCTTTCGATCTCTATTACTAATTTACCGGTTCCCATTTGAGAACAGGTATTATGGGTATTTTTACATAACAGTGAAAGATACTGTATACTGTATAAAATAGGCTGGCTTTACACCGACGCTATTAAAACTATGGTATAAATGACAAACACATTAGGGAATTTGGTTCCTGATAAGCTGCCAAACCTAGCACACACTCTGCTCTGAAAGCCACCATGCTGTGTGTATCATATCCTGCTTTAGGCTCAGGGATCAGAGGCAGAAACATAGAATGATAAGATATGTCCTGTCATGCCAGCACAGCCTGAGAAAAAGCAATCTGGTGCCATCTGTGGCAGGGAACACAGAGCAAATCCTATTTAGTCTGAAAAATTTTTAATCAGCCAAAGGGAAGCTGAGGACAGAAGACAGAGAGATGCAGAATCTGGTACAAGTCAAGGTCACTGAGTACAGACACACTGAAACACTGCACACTGTGCATGGCTGAGGAAGCTTTGATGTAAGACACTGGAATACAAAGGTAAAAAGGCTTCTTGACAGCTACAAATCTATTCAGACCCACAGGGTTCAGTTGCCTTTTCATAGTAGAAGAATGGACATAAACACCCGTAGCTTGTTGTCCTTTATCTCTCAAACATGAAAGCTGCTGTTTATCTGATGAAAAAAGGTGCTATTTATCCGATAGTGACAGTTTTGGTGGTCTACCACGTCTTGCATGAACAGGAGTTCAAGAAAAAAAATTCATTATTTTCCTTTGACTCTCCTCTTCCTGCAAGTGGATTATTTTATATCAAGTCTACTCAGAAAAATCTCCTTTCGGCATTTTAGATGCACACAAGAAAAAAATTTGCAAGGAAGGAAACTGGCAAGGTTCCACAAGCCCACCCCTGGGAGTATCCCTGTGTCTCTCCAGAGGCTGAAGGCATATTCTACTTTTAGCAAAATTACTTCAGTAGAGTTTGAAATTAACACTCATTTCCATCATACCCAGTGTGTGAAATACTTTCTCCTATGCGGGGAAACCCATACTGTCACTAATCCAGTGCTGGCTGGCTGCTCATTCGCCATAATCGCATTTCAATGGCAAAAAAAATGTTTGGTTTAAAATTTCTTCTTCTGGAAATACTCTTCTTGTTTCATAATGTGGTTGGTCTTCTTCACATTACCTGAGATCTTGTACATCTCCTCGTCTGTCTTCGGTTTGATAAATAAGTAACAATTCACTATTTCCACAGATCTCTTGGGGAGATTGGTGAGGGTGCCAGATTTACAAACATGCTGTAGAACATTATAAAGTTTTTTCCGAAGGCATTTCAAACATAGTTACAGTTGTTTGGCTATGAAGGACCAACTGGGTGAACCCATTTGCTACAGTGTCACCCTCAGGTAGACCAGTACTGCAGGTCTAGTTAGTCAAGAAAGAAAGAAGTTTGCCAATTTTGGGTGAAGAAACTAAACAAAGGTTGCATAATGTCATAAAATCTTCAGGGATCTCCCACAATTTTGTGACTTTCAGGGGGTCCAAAATGTTAATTAGGGGATGCCAGACTCCCTGTATTTCATACCTTGATCATACCTGTGTTGGCATGTCCCATATCAGACAAATCTCGTGAAGAAGTCTTAAATCACTTAGAGGTGGCTTAATGTGAGCCAAACACAAGATATTGCGTAAATACACTGCATCATACAAATTGACATGCATCACTTTCACAGTTATCACATGTGAGTTTCTAAGGTATAACTAACAATATGGCTATCAATTCTCCATAAATTAATATACAGTCAGGACCAAGTTTGGGACCACTGGTGTTTTTTATCTAATTGAATAAGCCATTGTTCATTACAAATTCTATGATCAGCAAGAGAGTAGAACCTTTAAAACTTTCATATGAATTTCAGAATGTCTTAGAATTTGTCCCCCTTTCGATTTAATGACACCGCATACTTTAGCTGACTCTGACCACTAACAGTGGCAAAGTCTCTGATGAATAGGTCAAATGCACCTGAGTGTCACCTGAACATGAGCATCAATGGAAGAATAAGACTCAGAAAACAATCTGACCTTTCAGTACAAAGGCCTTAACAAGGTGAATGGCACAAATCTGCTACTATTGACTTAGAAGCAGTGCAGAATCTTGAATATTTCTTCTTCATTTTCTTCTATTTTTACTGTTATTTATTACCAGGATAGAAAACAGGAATGAAAACTATCCTAGATTGGTCTCAGACTTTGGAACCCTGTCTTAGATATATACTTAGACCTAGATACAGATCCAGATAAGCAAAAATTGGCTCTTGGTAGAGATTAACTTCTTTTTAATCTCACAGAAATAGCCTCTTGTGAACTGAACTTTTAGAAGTAGAGTTATGTTTGTTTTGCTATATTATTCAGCAGTAATTATGTAATTCCACATGTGATTACATAGCAGCTATAGCAACTACATAGCAATGAATTGCATTTGCATTTAAATTACATTCTGTACCAACAGGTTAAAGGTTTTCTTGTTTGTTTGCTAAAGAAGATAAAAATGTGTCAAAAATATACTTTTTCTTTTTTTTTTTTTTTTTTTTTTGGAAAATGATGTAATACATAAAGCAATAAATTTCAGTCTTAATGCAATAATAGGCTCCAGCTCCCCCATGACCCAGAGAGACCAATGTCCACTCTATGACTTAAGAAAAAGAATAGTAATATACATATATACACTTGGCTAAAAAAATCTTTAAATATAAGAAATGACTATAAAACTATATATTCTAAACAGACAATTCAGCAGTTAGTTATTAAATTTAAAACTTATAAAGACACAAATGTGGTATTGGTAGAAAGTTTGGAATATGCACTTTCAAAATCATTTCTCCACTTGTTTCCAGTGGTATCATGCATATTGAATTCTATGATGCTCTTGGTATCTCTGGCACAGAATTTGATAAAAATGATAATATTGAGCTACTAGACTTTGGTAAAGCTAATACTGAGGATTTTTAGTACTTTGCTTCAGTTTGATTTGGAGCATGAAGATATAATCCCATCACTTTCACCCTCACCAGTCGCTTGTAATAAAGTCTGGTATTAATGATCTGGTGATTTAGTCATTTCACCTGTTAATGAGATTACAGCAGATTACCAGATTACACAGGCTTTGCATACAGATGACACACAACCATGCCCACATTACTCAGGGTGCTCTCATCACTGCTTGGATCAATGTGTATGTATACAGAGGTGAAAAGGCGCAGGAGGACAGGCTGCACCCAGATCCAGACTTAACTGTATTATTATGGTCATCTTGATAGTTCAGATGCGATGCTGTGAGTCACTAAACATTTCAGTACATAAGCACTTTTCTAGTGCAAACCCAGTAATTTAGTGGCTGGTGGCTGGTAATAGGGGGCTAGGCATTGCCCGATCTGCATATGTGTGAGAATTTTACAGCAGGTTAAAAATGTAGTTGAGCTGTATCAATGTGATAATGTACCTATGCAGTTATGCTTTAGGAATAGCCTTTTAGTCTGTAGAGCGTTACAATAACAATAACATTAATGAAAAAAGCTGGACACTATTTAGGCTCAATTTCAAATGACTTGTATGTACTGCACAAAACTCAGATCATTATACACTCATCGTCAAAGAATAGGTGCCCCCAGAAGTAAGTGTCGGATTGCAAAGCTATTTGAAAGGAAGTAAAATGATATGATTGATATGTGCAGTATTTATTGAGCTACACATACAGAAGTAGTCTCTCAGTATGGCGTCGGACCACCATGTTTGCTAAAGCAGCACGTCAGATGTCCCACCATGGAGTTGTAGAGGTTCTTAATGGTGTCTTGCAATAATCCATCCCAGGGGTGGAGATGGAGTGACACCAGGCCTTCTGGACAAACCGCTTATCTTGGTGCTGACCACAGTGCCTCCACACACGGATTCGTTGGTTGTCTCCACCGAGACAAAAGCAGGACTCGTCATTGAAGAAGAGTCACTCCATGGTGCTGGCACTAGCAGGATGACTCACGGAGGGCATCACTGCTTGCTGAATATCCTCCATCATGGCTGTTGGGTCAGTCAGGTACAGTGATAAAGCCCGTCCTTGCTTACGTCACATGTGTGGCTGAGCGTGAAACTCGAATCACTCGCATTCCTTCGGGGTGCAACTATTTGTGCAACTATTCTTTTGATGATGAGTGTATAACCGCATCTTCAGCAGTGGATTAAACGTCTAAATAAAAGTCATTTATATTCAGTCAAATGGGGGCAACATCCTACGTAGCATTAGGTGAACTATACTCTAGCCGTTTTAGATTCAGCCATAGACATCCCCATATGCTAATTTAAAAACACTACCCTTCTTGGCTCCCTGGGCTCTAACTTGTTGTTTTCACCCACAGAAACAAAAAACTTTAATACTAAGTAGTGTTAAACTAGGAAATTTTAATGAGACTGATTATGTACCGGTCTCAGCATTTCATGCTAGCACTTGCTTAATCTTATGACATCATAAAAAGATGTGGGGTACAAATTGGGCATTATTGTAAAATGTCCTGCATTGTACATGAGCATAACAGCGGTTACAAGTTCAATTTGAATAAAAACGTAATGAGTTTTCCTTTGCTATATTGCATCCGTTTTTATGTGCTTGTAAGCTGAAAGGAACGACAAATTTCATATAATGTAGTGGAGTGAAAATTTTTTTTGAGTTTGAAATACAGTGGAGTTAAAGTAAAAAGTTGTCCAAAATGGAAATACTTCAGTAAAGTACAGATACATGAAAAAACTACTTAAGTAGAGTAACTAAATACATTTACTTCGTTACTGTCCACCACTGATATTAACCCATTCATTTTGGACTTTTGGGAGGGCCTGAGCATTTGATAAACCTAGAACACATTACTGAGTGCTAGTTCTCTGCATATTTTTTAGGTGATAGTGCTATTAGACGTGAATGGCTGAACTACTTCTCTGTTCCCATCTAGCTTGCAAAAAAAGCACACTGAGTATCGAAGCAGCAAATGTTCAAAGATCAAGTAACGTAACAGAGAATTGATTACAGATAGGCAAAACAGCAGCTGGTGTTGGGTAGTGCGTATTATACTGCAGGGCTGCTAAACTTGAAGTTCATTTCCACACCTGGGGAAACACACCATGCTACACCAATAGGAGTTCTTGGGCAAGATTCATGCTACATTCCCCAGATCTGTAACATAATGAAATTGCCTGTTGCTCTGAATATGAAGCATGAAATGTGTGTTATCGTTATTGAGAAGAGATCTTTAATAACCGAATGCATGTCGGGGATCTCTTATTTATGTTCAGATCAAAACGTTCACATCTTTTGTGAATTCTTTCCACAGGCACATGTTGAACGTGACGTGGGAGCACACAGACTTCTCCTTCAACAGTGATGGATATCTGGTCAACCCGTCCATGATCATCATCACACTAGACCGGGAGAGGCAGTGGGACAAGGCAAGCCTCACAAGACATTCATATACACAGAAAAGTGTGATTCATAAGGTCCAGTCACGGTCAGTGTAAACTGATTATGAAGTGGTGCTACCTTAGGAGTGTTACCTCCTGAGGGGAAGGGATGGAAACACCCATATTTGCATAAGTTGTGAGGTATTATCTTGTGAGTGAGGCTGAACACTGGCCAGTTCAAACAAGGCATGATAGTAAGTGCCAGAAGGATGGGACATTCGATTTCCAAAGTTGTCCAGGCTATTAACATTCCTCAATCCACAGTGTCACGTGTACACTGGGAATATGCCATAAACGCATTACCACCCACAGTGTACACCCATCGGTGCTTAATGATTGTGACTGATGGCATCTGGCTAGAATTGTCTGTGCAAACAGACAAGCAGCTCTGGCAGAAATCACATCCACATGAAACGCAGGAAGCCCCACACACATATCCACAAGTTAGTGCAACCTAGCGGACCCTAGAGGACCAATTATTTCGGGCTGATGGTAGGGTTAGTTTGTTGTACCTGGTGACCATTTGCAGCCCTTCATGGACTTCATGCACCCCCACAATGATGGGATATTCTATCAGGATAATGCACCACGCCATCGAGCCCAAGTTGTCTAGAGCTGGTTGGAGGAGCATTCTGGAGAGTTACAACCAACGGTGTGGCCTATACATTCACCTGACATGAGCTCAGTCGAGGCATTCCACTATCATTCCTCATTCAAACTCTGATCATTCACGTCACCTTGCCATGAGCACGCTGGCCAGTTCACCTTTTCTCACAAGATCAGTTATACAGTTGTGGGTGTTCCCAAGCTGACTGAAAATCTGAAAATATACACAAATTTAAGTTTATGTTTCATCATTTTTCCCCCAGTTACATTTGTGAGATTCTTGGAGTTTATTATGTACAATTTTCTATTGAATTTAACAAACATGCTTTTTTGCTTTGAGCCCAACGTCTGTTGATGTTAATTATTGTTGACTTTTGCTGGTAACTGAATCTGGGTACTCTATAATAAAGGTTCCAAACCACTGGGCCATGGAACAGTACCAGACAACAACAATGCAGCAAGGGAGAAATACGTAGTAGACTGACTGCTGAATATCACTTTATTAATAATTATAATGTTATTAATGGTGTTGTATTTTTTACATAAGGCCCTAGGGAATCTAAATCCATCTGTGTTTTCTTTCTAATTAGGTTAATCTGGCTAATTACAAATGTGTGGGCACGCATATTATGTACAGATTACTTTCCAAATGCCAGTAAATGGCTGAAGTGTTTTGCCAACATTCTCCTCTCAATGTGAAATGGCCATGGGGGAGGTGTGTACATAAGCAGCATTCTCACAAATCTGGTATGGCATTTTTCACCCCAGTAACAATTAATGTTCACTGTTAGGCAAACGAAAGGCCACTGATGCTCTTTTTATTTATGTGCTGCAACTGCTTATTAAAGATTGTAAGGTGTTTTATGACCTAATTAATAAACCATTAATAAGCTAATTTTAAACCATCCCAAAAGCCTTCATATAGGTGGTCTTATTCTAGGTACCCAAAAACAAAGCTCTTCAGGAGGCCAAACATTTTTGTCTTGGGAATGCAGGCCCAGAACCAGCGTTAATAGTGCATTAACATTTTTTATTTCCATACATTCGTCAGGTTTAAACATGGGTCCGTTGTGGATCCGACAGTTTGAAGGTTAACAGTTGCTTTTGAGTTCTTTAATAACTCAGCCTTGAGCTGCATGTAAGCAATTATTAAGCTATTGATGTTTTTCTCAAGGTTGGCCTCGATTTATTTTGGATGTGCTGTATTCCACCTGAAGGTTCAGCTTGTATAATTGGCAGGTCCTGGATGTGGAGCAGAGTTAAATCAGGGCTGAGACTGTGAGGTGTATGAGATGGAGGGCACTCTCTTGGTGCTGTGAAGAGGAGGGAGGGAAGGCACCATGAAAAATAGAACAAAGCCCCCAAATGAGACGTGTGCCATAATGATTTGAATACATGGGGCGGAACTTGACAAGCACTTCAGACCACGTCTCAGACACACACACACATCTACACACATACCATTATCATTTATTAGCTTTTCTTCCAGACACTGCAGACGGATCATTGCATCAGTAGTCCTAAATCCAATATGGTCCTGCACTTCTGAAACTCTGTCGCTATTCAGAGCTGTTTACAACCAGGGCTGTTTGTTTGAGTGATGTGCTTGTGGAAGCAGTGACTTGAACCTTAGTCGCATGTTGACTCACAACAAGCTATAAAATGACTTGAGACTGAAAACATTTCAGTCTGATAAAGAACACAAAGGAAACTGATAGAAATTAGGAGGTTAATGTGACTTTGCTTGTCAGTTTTGTTACAATCATGAGCAGTCATTACAATAATGCCATTTTCTTGCAGTCTTTCCTTTTTACTGAAAAAATCTTTCATCCTGGTGCTGAGCATGGTGCCTCCACACACGGATTCGTTGGTCATCTCCACCAAGACAAATGTAGGACTCGTCACTGAAGATGACCCGCTGAGTCACTCCATGACCATCGGCCATGACACCATTGCAGTCTTTGGTGATGCTGACGTGGTGTTAAGGGCAGTTGTCGTAATGGTCTGTGTGCATGTAGTCCTGAGTCATGCAGTCGTCTGCCAATGGTGCTGGCACTAACAGGATGACTCATGAAAGGCATCACTGCTCAATGAATGTCTGCGATTACAGTTGTTGGGTCAGTCAGCACACGCCAGACAACTTGGCGGTTCTCCCTCTCCGTAGTTCGTGTAGGTTTCCCAGATCCTTCATGTTGCTGGTGCATCCCTTCTTCTATCCACTTGCACCAACACCATGTTATGGTGATGTCCACACAACCGGTATGGTGCGCAATACGTCAATAAGACCATCCCACTTCCCGGAGCCCTAGGTAGTGACCCCTCTCCAACTCTTCCAACTGCTCAAATTGCTTTCAAACTCTTCTCTGAGGCATACCTTGCTTGCAAATGACGCTACAAGCACAACAGCACAAGTCAGAATGGAAAGCACGAGCAACAGGACTACCTTATATAGTCAGTCAGGTTTAGTGCGTCCTTGCTTACATCACATGCACGACTGAGCATGTAAATTGAGTCATTTCCATGTCTCATGATGTCAAACCTACCCACCAAGTTTCATTCCTGTCAATTGACACCTTCTAGGTGCAACAATTTTAGTGATGAGTGTATGTTGTTTAAAATTCATATTCACAAGGAAACAATGTGCACATTCAACTGGAGTTACTTGTGGCAAAACTGTACTGAGATACGACTACGTATTGTTTATGGAAAATGAAAGTGAGGCAATATACTGATAGAATAGTAATATGCTGCAGCTACAGTAAGATCATGCTTATGGCCTTCTGTAAGCTGTCACATCTGTCGTCTGATATGTTTGAAATGTGTTTATTTTCATAATAAGTCATTCCAGACGCTTTTATAATGTGACGCTATTATAAAGCGCTTTATGTGATAGATGAGTCCGGCTTTGTTAGGATACTGTAACTCTATGTGCAGGTGGAACCTTCAGCAGAACAGCGTTCTTTTATTATAGGCATACATAATGAGACCATTTCTCTCACAAAGGTACTGATAAAACTGAATGCGTTTCAGCCCTGATTTATGCACCATGAGCTAATCTATCCAATAGAATACATTATTTTAGGGTCTGAGTCACATTGTTCATCTGTTTCCAACAGCCATCAAGTTGTTTGCTGTCACCCTGTCACTGATAACTCTCGTACAGACTACTTTTCCTGTCATCTGTGAGGACTGACTCACAGTGACAATAAGTGACAATACCAGAACAGCATCAATCTCTATAAAACCCTTTAAAGAAAGGACTATTCAAGCACTTCATGATTTAATCTAGATTTCCTGCACCAGTAGCATGTCGTCAATTACTACAGACAAGTTTATAGAAATGAAAAGATGTTGACTTAAAACACATTTAGACAATAGATAGCATTGGGCAGTACCTGAGGCACATTTATTTGGTAGACTATGATGAATTCTTCAGTCAAAAGTATTTCTAAAGAAGCTGTAAATCTGAATAACTTGTTATTTGATGGGACTAGCTTTCAAGAAGAGAATCTGTGGAAATGGCAGTGGAATAGCTTTTTTACTGGGTTGTTCCTGTGTTTGAAAGGTGGATAAAACCTCATTTGAACATCTTTCATAAGACATTTTTTATCATTTTCTCATTTCACTGAGTAACGGTTGTAGTTTGAGGAACTTGCATTATACAATCACTCTAACAAACACTGTGTAATCCCTGCATATTACAAACATTTGTTTACAGAATTAGTAACTGTTCAGTAGCATCTGCTTTTACTGTATTTTGAAAGGAGTAATTTGTAGGATAATGGAATTGAATTCATACTCCAAACAAATGGGGCAACATATCACCAGGCAATGCACAGTCCCTTCTCCTCCACCTTCAATTCTTACCCCTCTAGCAGAAATGAATTCAGCATCAAACGTTATCCTTTTGCTAACACCTATGTTAACTATTGTTTTGCTTCTATAAATATCACTTGTTTTCTTTGTAGCCTACTGTGATTCCTGGCGAGAACAGGTGGAGATTGTCATTATAATGGTCACTTATCAAGAGCTCTAGACATTGTTGCAGTTACTCTTCGTTTCAATGGCTGTTTTCACCCAAGTGTAATGTTTAAACAAAGCACATTTGCTAATTACTTATGCATTCACATGTTAATACTCAACTACGGTTCAGATTACAGTATTTGTATTTTATTTCTGCATTCTAGAATGGGAGTATTAGAATGAGAGAAACCATTAAATGGTGAAGAGAATGAGAGTGTAAGAATGAGAGAATGAGAGTAACCATTAAGTGGTGAAGAGAATGAGAGTGTAAGAATGAGAGAATGAGAGTAACCATTAAGTGGTGAAGAGAACAGGAGTATAAGAACGAGAGAATGAGAGAATGAGAGTAACCATTAAGTGGTGAAGAGAACGGGAGTATAAGAACGAGAGAATGAGAGTAACTATTAAATGGTGAAGAGAATGAGAGTATTAGAATGAGAGAATGAGAGTAACCATTAAGTGGTGAAGAGAACAGGAGTATAAGAATGAGAGAATGGGAGAATAAGAGTAACCATTAAATGGTGAAGAGAATGGGAGTATAAGAACGAGAGAATGAGAGAATGAGAGTAACCATTGAATGGTGAAGAGAATGAGAGTATAAGAACAAGAGAATGAGAGTAACTATTAAGTGGTGAAGAGAATGAGAGTATAAGAACGAGAGAATGAGAGAATGAGAGTGACAATTCTTCACCGTCACACATCCCACTTACAGAAATGATTCTGAAAGGTTCTTTAGGGAACCAAGAGAGGATCTTCTATGGCAGCACTCCAAAGAACACTTTTTGGTACCTCTATATTTAAGAGAGAGGGAGAACACTCATTGACGGACTGAGTCATTTTTGTGGCATGTGAAGCAATAACTTTTGGAACTGACTAATGGACCAGGCTGAAGCAGCCTACCTCTGTAGCAGATACATGACTTTCTGGGTTTTCATTCTTGCCGTGTCCTTTGGGGCACAATCCAGTCACAGGCAGGACTCATTGTCTCTGGCTCACTTGAGAGATGTACAGCTCTCTATATATCTCTCAAGCTCATCTATCTATCTGTGTGCTGGCCTACAGAACGACACCTCACTCCACTCTCTCCTCCTGCTGCAGAGGGAATTTATTAGGCAGGTAAATCACCGGATAACTCTTTTCAAAAGCGGTCCGGCTGACAGCCGACGGTGACTCGTTTTTCATAACTGCGTCAGAGTCGTCTCTCAATGACACCTCTTTTCCAAAAAGACGGCAAAGCAACCTCAGGCACATGGAGAGAATATTAAACAGAGAGACAGACACACAGACAGACAGACAGATGAGACTGGGAGCAAGAAAATGAGCGTAAGGTGGAAATTACTGGGTCCATCTCATGCTTTCCAGTTTGATTTAAGGCTGCAAAAAAGCTGCACGTCTTAATCTGCATTTCTCTCTCACTGACGGGTCAGAAAAGGCCCTTTGATTTATATAACTGATAGTGATACTCATAAAATCTGGTTGAAGCTGTTCAAAGCAGCTGTAAAATACTTCATATGCATACATATGATTGCACACACCACCTGTAGTCTGTATTAATGCACCAACATATTAAATCCCACTCTTAGAAAAACTTTTGACCATTTAAGTGGCATGGTGTCCGTAGTCTACTGTTAGTATACTACTACTACTATGTTACTTATAGAAGGAACTGCAATCATCATTTAGAATATTATTTTATTGAACATTGGTGCATTTCATTATTACGTATTAGTCTTGTTTTTGGCTTTGTGATGTAGGGGCTAGAGCAGGTTGCAAGTGCAGGAAGTGGCTTTATTAAGGGCAGTCCTTTACAAAAGGCAAGGATCAAAACATCAGAAACGTATCCACATGTGAAACACCAGGAGACAAAAGTATAGCTCAAAACCAGGGAAAAACAATGCAAAGAAAAGCAGCTCAGAATTCGGGTATGAAACAGGGAAAACAAAGGGGTATATGTAGCAGTCGTCATGGGTCCTTGATCAGCTGGAGTTGTATGAAAGAGGAGGAGAGTGTGTGGAGCCAGGGTGGAGCTAGAAAGAGAGGAGGGGGTAGTTTGTGACAGGTTTTGTTACCATTTAATAAATGCTGGACACCTTTACAACAACTCTATGCAGATACGGCACCACATTCACTGGGGCCAAGCTCATATGAGGTGGTCTGAAAGACAGTGCTCAGACGAGCCCATGTGTCAGCTTGTTTTTGGACAAAATGGACATTGAGTTCTCCGTACCTAAGACAAATAAGACCATTCAGAACAGCATGGCTTTATAGGCAGAGTGTGTGTGTTTGACACATTTCACATCTGTCTCCTATTAAAATGCATGGTGCATCCTGAAGACGAGAATCAGACAACAGTGATCGCGGACTGTTGAGCAGCTTAAGCTTATTTCAGGCAGGAATGTGCAAAGATTCTGCTGGCAGAACCACAATAATTAGTATCTTCAGTTCCCAAACAATTAAAAAGTGTAATTAAATGGAAAGATGATGCGACACAGTGGTAAACATGCATCTGTCCCAAATTTTTTGAGAGTGTTGCAAGCAAAGTCTTTTCTTTGTACTTTTGTCAGTTAGTTAGTTTTGTTAGTTTAGTCAGTTTTGTCATATTCATAAACATTCAAGAAAATCACAGAACACAGATTCTTTTATTGCATTTTACGAAATGTCTTTTTCAGAAATGGGGTTTGCATAACTCCCCCAACTGATTCTGGTACAAATTTGGTAGAAATAGGGAGGCTTCTTCACAGTCCTCTTAAGGTATGTTAAAATGTATGATTATATAACATATTCAATTAATAGTTAATCCAGTACAGCATAAATGAGCATAAATATAGATAAACACAAAAATGGCATAAAGACCTTTTGATTCTGCACAAGCCATGGAAGTGGCAAGTCAAATTTCAAGCAACGTAGGCCAAAACACATATAGGTATGGCTACCACCATAAAACCAAGTCACTCTGTTTGTGTGAGTAATGTAAAATACGTTTAGAAAGGTGGTGTTTGTATGCATTAGGGTCTATCCTGCTCACAGCAATGAAAAGTATGCATGGACGGATGGAGGAAGATGCAGACAGAGTAACAGGCAGAGTGATTACTGTAGGGTACCAGCATTTCATGTGGGGCTTTAATTACTGCCAGATGGACAGAGAGTTCAGTTTCAAGAGGGAGAAAACACTGCACAGCCAGAAGATTTGCTCAAAATCTGTCTTCTGATATTCACTCAGATGGCAACAAACTCAGTTTAGGTTTTTTCCAACATGACAAACCCAGCTGCCTTTGTAAGAAAACCTTCAACTGCCCATTTTTGCAATTGTAGTCAGGATAAAATGTGCTGGATTACTCTACAGAAGCCACCCAAATCCTCTTTGTCCATTCAGAAATTTTCCAAAAACAGAAACCCCATGCATCTACCATTAAAGGAATTCTGTCCGTCGTTCTTTTCTTCTTGTTAACACGTGGCCATAGCAGTGCGTATAGCAGATAAGCACTGCATGTTGCTTGTGAGGACTTTTTGAAATTGATGCCCTGCAGGCGACCTTAGCAGCTTAATTCTGCTAGCAGTGCGGTCGCTAACAAGCCACAAGGCGCAGATCTGTTTCATCTGAGCGCATTCGGATGAGATTTAGGCTCGGCAGCCTTTAGACAAGGCCCATAAGCTGCTCTGAGCTAAACAAGCGCATGAATCAATACAGAAGAAATCTCAGGGCAGCTAGATTTCTGTGCAGAAAATGCAGCGAGAGTGATTTCCTGTTCCACAGGTGAGGCATACACATGGACGAAAATTCAAATGTGACAGCACATTTCCTGTTTGGGCCAGTCAAAAAAAAAAAAAAAAAAAAAAATGTTAGGTAGTTCTTTATTTGCAGGCCGCCAACATCAGGACAACATAACACATAAAATATTCAAAAAATTTTGCTTAAGTATTTATAAACAGCTTATGCCAGGATTCATTATTCATTAAAGCGGCGGACATCTGGTCAATTTATAAAACTGTTATGAAGCAAATTTCAGAGTAATGGAACTTAAAAGAGGCCCAGATAAGGACACTTGTACATTTTTACTTGAGTTAAACTATAAAAACAGAATTTCTATTACGGACACCTACGTGACTACAGACATTTTGCCTTTGCCTATAGCCTCACTAATCTCTTCAGTAGAAATCTGATAGAAGCGTGTGTTACCCTGTCGAAATGTCCTACCATGGAGCATATGTAAAGGTAGCGTCATACATACATAAGGCAAGGCAGGTTTAGAGGTTTGATAACTTACATCTCCGTGTCCACATCAGAGTCACCAGCATTCAAATCTAAGATCAAATAAGAATATCTCAATCAGCTTATGAGGGGAGTAATATTAAACTCAGTCTGTACAGAATTAGCATTAAAAAAGACAATAAAATATTTAATAAACATGCTATACTATAATATGTGCATGCTCATTAGGACCACTCAATGGGTAGAATACTTACGCAACAGGGCTAATAGGCTACAGGCCAATACTTCTCCATTAGTTCATGCTAGCTGTGCCTTGAATAAATGGAAAAGAATAAATACTACCTTTATATACCTGGAGATTTTTTAAGTTTGGGCGGGTGGTTAAAAACACATCTGTGGTGTGACAAAACTAGAACACACTTTTATTACTACAGTTGTACTACTTCACATGGACTATGTGAAGTAGAGAAATAATTGGAAAATATTATCACATGTACTACAATTACAAATTACAAAGGATTTTTCCTTCTCCTGTAAAGTTAACGTTTTGGAGATTTTTGAGGTTTTGTTCTGCAATATAAGACGATATTATGTTCCTAACTAGGCCTCTGCCTGTAAGCTTCAGTGCTTGAGAATGATGCCTCGTAACAGTGCTGTAAATGTCTGTTACTCCAATATAAACACCCTTATGTCAACGTAATGTCATTTACTTTATAATGGATCTCATGTCACCTTGTGAGTGCTGATACAAGCTGCTCATAAATACTGAAGTACTGCTTTTTAGGCACATTATCCTGTGCTTAAGTATGAGTAATGTTCCTTTGAAGGTAGTCCACAAACAACAGTACAAACCAATGTGTGTAGACAAAGACCATCAGATTGAAATAACTGCTACCGACCTTAACTTTTAAGAGTGCAGGTCTTAATACTTCATTGCAAGACTACTTTCTGGCTAGTTTTCGGTTGATTCTCTGGGCTTACTGAATGATTTCTCTGGCTAGCAGACCATACATTGATGAAGAAGTTATACCGAATCAATGAATGCTATTACGTCCTTGAACAAACACAGGAAACAAATAATTAATCCAACTATATACAAAGATTGGTCCATTAGCTACAAGGTAATCAGCAAGTAGTTACCCACATAAAGTTTTTTCTGCCATGTCTTTTCTGTCTCATTTCATTACCTTGATTAAAACTTACAGGAACTTGTCTTATTGCTCATAATGTTCCCAAACATTCTTATAATCTAAACATGATTAACTTAGTTAATGACACTGGGGTGAAGTGTTGGCCCTGATGAGTACTGAAGCACATGTGGCATCATTATTCCTGAAAGTGAATAACAACAGCACAGCACTCTTTATCTCCTTGTATTGTTCTGACAATGATCTACTGAAAGGAACTCATTCGTTTGCTGTCATCACAACAAAAAGGAAATTAACCGTGGAGGCTTAATCCCGCACACTGCATACAAAATGGGCAAAGAGTAAACATTCACTAATTGAAGCAGATGTAGACAAAGAGCCGGGTCTTCTGCAGTGTGCTCACTGGCATGTGAAAACTAGATCTTTGATTATGATTTGTGAGAGGAAACAAACTTTTGAAAGTCAAGCCCTCCAGGGATGTTGCAGGTGGCGTGAACGCCATTTAGCCACGGTGACTTAAATACTGTTATAAAGCCACTGACTGACAAATATGTCCATTTATCAAACAGGATACAAAACTTATCAGCCTCTTATTTATGTACACCTGCCTTGTATTTACATGCAAAGTCATACAAAGTTATCAGGTCTGCTTAAAATTGCAAACGTAAAAAACCTGGGATAGTATGTGAAATGCTAATTAACACAGGCAGCAGTGAATAATCATTTCTGTGGGAACTGTATTAAACGGGAAACAGCACAAAACACAATATTTGACGTGTTTAATTTGGGTTTGCACAATACCGGCATTATATCCAAATTGATAATGATTTCATTTTGTAAAAATCTATTCAGATTTGGCAGATTCAGTTCAAACCGATATTTGATGACAGATTCACTGAATGCTGGTACAGCACTGCTAATGTTAATGCGATGCGGGTTTTTACAGCAGCATGGCTAAACTGTCTCTCACAGCTTCGCAAACACAAGCAAAACCTGCATTCAGCTACTGAGCTGGTCAATCGGCTCCAGAAAAAAACTGCCCAAAAGTTACAACTATCACAGCTAATGTGATAGAATTTATTGCTCTGGATTAGAGGTCTGCAATAATCATGCAATAAGTAGCATATGTATAAGTAACATGAGGGAAAAACAACTAAATAAACCATAAGAAATAATAATAAACTTATCCCAGCTCATTCAACTCATCAACGGCAGTACTGTGCTACAGAAATAGTGGAGCCTTTAGACGGTCTCTCGGTCTCAGCTATTTGGCAGGAGTAGGATTAACAATTTTGTCCTATGTAGACCTGTGCTCGTGACAGACAGGCATTGTGGAGGATGCTGGGTGTCGACAGCTGCTTGAACCAGATTACACTAAACTTATTTTCTGATGTAGTCCTACCAAAGCCACACAACTCATACTGTGTAGTGACTGATATTCACACACTCATTTACAACAATGTGGCATCCATTAATCTTGCTATAGACATTTAAATATCTCCTGTACAGAATGCTGGTAGGGAGAGCTGATAAACTCCAGGTTCATTTTTAAACTCTACACGGATAAACTGAATTAAATAAAGCATTCAGCATTACTTATAATGCTTGGCATCAGTGTACTATCTATTCACAGACGGGCTGTTTTTGAGCTCAAAGGCTAGGACACTATTGTTACTATAAGAATTGGTCTGTTTATCTAAAAGACTGGCTGCCTTCCACACACCTTCTACTGCGGCTTTCTGTGATCTCAATATGAGATATGTTTCAAATTAATGTAATATTGGCGAATTGCTAAGTTGCGCTGAGGAACTGAACAGAGCTTGGAGTTGCTCAGCGCTGGCGTGTACATAAACCCTTTATAAACAATCATTTTACATCTGATGCCTGGTGGCCTTTACAGGAGGCAGTTTTGCATGTAAACCCATGTAAAATATCGAATCGGCCCACAATTCCCATAATGGTGCATTCCTAGTTTTATTATTACATTGTTTGTTTGTTTTTTTGCTTATGTTTTTTTTTAATATACCATTTCCAAATTTGATACCTGCAGCATGTTCCAAAAAAGTTGGGACACGAGTATGTTTACCACTGTGTTACACCAACTTCACTTTTAACAGCACTGACAACACTAGCTGATCCAATTTTGAAACCAGAACATTTTGGCATTCTTCCATTATATAGAAATCTTCATCTGAACAAGCATATGGAATTTTGCTGACTCCCAGACTCCTAATTTTCACGGCCGTGCTGTTGCAACACATGTAAAATGTTTCTTGGTGTTGTCATGTTGAAATAAGCACTAATACCCCATACCATGACAGACACTGGCCTTTGAACTTTATGCTGGTGATAATCTGGATGGGTCTTTTGCTCTTTGATCTGAAGATCATAATGTCCATTATTTCCATAAACAATCTAAAGGGTTGATTCATCAGACCACAGTGTATGTTTTCTCTGTGTGTCTGTACTTTTCGGATGCGCTGAGCCCAGATAAGTTGATGGCGGTTCCGGGCCATATGTTACTGAACTTTGGCTTCTGCCAAAGTACAGCGTTAACTTGCACTTGTGGATGCAGTAACAAATATATTTATTGACAATGGTGTTTGGCCTTGTCCTTTACTCACAAAGACCTTCTTCCTTGAATCTTTTGATGATATTAACCACCATGAAGGGGGAAATGCTCGTATAGGAATATTGTTATTAAACTGTTGGATTATTCATTAATGCATACATGATGAGCCTCAACACATACAGGACCTGCATGCTGCTTTTGTTACTATAACAAGACCACCACTAAGCAGGCATTATTTGGGTGGTGGATCATTCTCAGCACTGCAGTGATGCCAGGGCCGAAGTGGGACTGGGAGTCCCACTCAGACCGGGGGTCACCTGAGGCAGACCAGCCCACCCCAATCTTTCCCCTAAATTTCAAAACATACTAACGTGTAATATCATTGCACCAGACAGCAGTGCAGTCATCATCTACATACTCCAGCACTTCCACCCTCATACAAAACTACAGCAGTCAACCAGAAAACTGGACTCACATAAATGCAACCAACACTGCGGCATCTTCAGTAAAGCCTGCTCACCACGGACACAACATCTGCCCAGAGAAGATGACACAACTAAGTTTTAATCAATCAAGTTTTAATCAGACATCTGAACAAATCATTGCAGGCAAGAACACGTTACCTCAGAGTTTATGTTTTACCTGTAATGACACAGTGCACTGAGGCTACATGCACCCATACAGGCGTCTGAAAGTAACAGCATTTAAGGTGGAACGGGAAATGAAAATAAGAAGCTCTTAATTAAATGCAGCTGTTTTCCAACTTGTGGCTTCCTCTGTTAAATTAATTTTGTTATTTGTTTTTGCTGCATATGACACTGAATCCAAAGGGCTGATAATGGAGGACATAATAGACAAACCTGCTAGTTAGCTAACGTTAATGCTGTGCTCTGTGTGTTTTTTCAAGGTATCTGATTCATAGTTCCCGTCACATGAAAAGCTAGTTCTGAGTAATAGAACATGCTTGCATAGTTCCATTTGCTATGGATGGGGGGTGGGATAGGAGGCAGTCTGAACACTGACTGAACTGCACCTTAGCCACTCACAGAGAGTTTGGAAAACGCTGTACTCTGTGGTCAAGTTCCTCGTATGACAGAATAATTGGGTATATTTGTGTCGCCCTTGTCAACATCCCTGAGTGAAAGCCTGTTCACCATCTCTGCAATGCCGCCAGGCAGTTATTTCCAGCCATGCAAGACTAAGTTCCTATCTCTCACTCAAAACTGAAGGTCAAATTACCATTTTAAAACATATTTGAAATTACTGATGAAATCTGGCAAAAACCTCATAAAGGGTTTGTAGCGTCTGACTTAATAAAACATAATTATTTAGCTTATTCTGGCTACTCCGACTCACACAGATCTCCACAACGAGGAGGGGAGCTTTCCCCACTAGCACCCGCACACGGAGTAACCAGCAAACCGGTTTTCTTGAAGGGCAGGACTTTGTCCGTACGCAGATGCCACATTTATAATGTCTCTTCCATAGCTCATGTTTGTGTTTATATGTGTTTATTCAACTTGCAGTAAGCATCCCACACTTTTCCGATTACCCGCTCCAGCATTGAGTGCCTGTGACGTGTTAGCAACATATTAGTGTTTGTAATTTTTTCCCAGCAGTGCTGCTGTGTGTGAACCTACACACTCTGTGCAGCCAGTACACATTCAAATATGTCTCTTCCATGTCAGTGTCACTGCAGTGCTGGAAATGATATACTACTCAAAATAGGCCTGCTCAGGTAAAAAATTAAGTATATTTGAATGTACTAGAAACGTACTTTAATACCAGCAAGTACATTTCAAGCATATTATCGTTTTGTGTGCTAAATACAAGTGCAAAATGTATATATTACAAATGTAATAATTACAAGTACATTTTACCTCAGTAGTACTTTAGTGTACCTAACAGAAGCATACTAAGTCAGTATATATATATATATATAACATATATTTTAATGTACTAGAAATGTACTTTAATATGTACCTAAGTATCTCTACATTAATCTGGCTCAAAATAGCACAGTTAAGTACAATTCGATCTGTTTAAGTATATATTTAATAGCACTGATAATTATATTTAGCATACTAAGTACATAGTTAGTATATGAAAATAGCATGCTTTCAGTATAGTAATCATAAGTTCAAGGAAGTATATTAAGTATACTTAAGTACACTTCAGAATACTTTTTTTCTCCTGGGTGCTTAGTGGGGGTCCGATGGAGCTCAAACAATTAATGAATGGGGTAAAGGAGGACTAAAAAATTATGCCGCAAAACAGATGGACTACAATCTGTAATTACAGAACTACAAAATGCACATGCATATTAAATTCACTATATCAGCTCACTATATCAGACCTGTGAACTGTGTACCAGGCAACTAAAGTGTAAATTTCACCCAAAACATTTTCTTTCTCTTCTTTCCCTGATCTGTAGGTGGGAAGTTATGAGTCAGGTATTTTACAGATGCGCTACCCAGTCTGGCCACGATATGGAACGTACATGGAGCCAGTGTCTGACAACCGTCATCTGACAGTGGCTACACTTGAAGAGAGACCATTTGTGATCGTGGAGGCTGTGGACCCCATCACTGGCACCTGCCTCAGCAACACTGTGCCCTGCAGACGCCAGTCAAACAAGACTGAGACGTAAGTAACCTGGGGCTGGTTCTTTATGCATTCTTGGAGGGAAGAGTATTAGATTCCCCAGATCACAAATAATCAGAGGCGGACAGAGCTCGTTATTCAGGTAAGAATATTAATATTATTTCACCCTCCTGAGTTGTTCAAATCATAACTCGTCCTATGTTTATTTCTCAGAAAAAGAGTCTAGTGTTAGTCTGTTACATATTAACCAGGTACCTTTTTAGGACAGTTTTAGGATAGGATTTTAGGACAGGATAGTTCCTATGCTGGTTGATTGTGGATCTCAGTACATAAGCAGTTTTTGACAAGCTACTTTTGTATTTCTGCTTATCTGAGTTTTTTGAAAGCATATGGTTAGATTGCAGTTTCTCAGGAACTTCACAGTGAACGCAGTTCGCGCATGGATTGATGAAAAGGTGATTTATTTAGAAATACAAATAGTCACAGAGGGAAACAGTCTGGCCCTGATGCAGCAGAGTAGAAGGTTCTCTGCTGATGTAGAGACAAGTACAGGTTTTATATGGATACAGATGTGACAAAGGCATTATGGCTAGGTGTGAAGTCCCATCTAGATGATTCAACAGTGCATGTAGATTTGGCTGATTGGACACCATGCACAATAGCTCCCAAGGATAGGAATGGCCTCTTGCTTTTATATATACTTTTATATATATACTGTATATTATCAACAATGTGACCAGTCTCAGATATCTCTATCAGGAATATCACAGTTTAGCATGTCATAGTAAAATGTTCATTTGGGACAGACACCCTTGTTTTTTCTGTTTTTGGTCCCCGTGATTGCAAAGTATCTAGGCACAGCATTTCTATTTCATTTTGCACCAGAAATCCTGGCTGCTTCATTAGAGTAAAGCCACTTTCAGCTTCATTGTGGTATTACTGGCAGTCTGAAAAGAAAAGTGGGTGTGTTGAAAGTGTGTCTGCACTCTTTTTCTTTCCTCTATCCCCACAGTGGTCACTGTGGAGGTCAATGTAATAGAATGGACATGTTTAATTAATGATATAATATTGTTTTATAATATTTATTCTGTTATCAGAATAACTAGGATCTTGACTCTCTGTGTGAAATGTTGCGACTCTGTGTTAAGCTGCTAGCAAGCAATGAGGGGGTGAAAGGGGAAGAACCCAGAGTAGTGAAAACAACTTACAGGCAGACATCAGACATGTACAGTACCTATCAAAGGTTTAGACATTCCTACCTTTAAAAGGTTCCCTTATTTTAGCTTAATGCTTTACTTTAAAATAAACATGAAGACATCAAACTTCACTCATTGAATTATGCAGTCACCTTAAAAAACTCCAAAATGGAACTTTACAGGAGGATAAAACAGATTTCTTAACTTGCAATGGATTTTAAAGAATATTTTTTTCTAAGCAATAGTTTTTATATATAATATCAGTTAGAACTTAAACATAAGCCTGTGGAGTCTTTAAGATAACCAACAACATCCATTTAGCTGGGTGTGTCTAATCTTTTGACTGGTAGTGTATGCTGAGAACAAAGTAATTGCCAAGTATTTTTTTCCAATATTGTGCACACCGAATCTGAATACAGCGAAAGCATTTTAATAGACATTGACTGGTTTGCTCACCCAGGAAAATGAAAATCCAGTTAATTTCCAGGTTTTTGTAAATGATACACATTTACACCATCATAACGTAGTACAGGAAATGTGGAAAGTAGTTAGTATTATCTATCAAAAAGAAGCACTGTTGTATGTAGGACAAGTTTAGGATATGTGCCCTTGAAGGACGAAGATACCCTCAATCCTCAACATCAAGTTAGGCTTCTATAGCTAAGTCCATAAGCTCTCCTCCGTGGCCTGTTGTGTTCTTTTGTAGTCCAGATAAGCAGAAGAGCAGAACTGAGCACTCTCGTCTTGAAAGTCTAAAGAGATCTAAAGCAGAGGTTCTTAACCTTTGCTGGACCATGGATCATTTGATACCAGACTGCAACCATGTATGAGTGATCAAGGGAGCGAGCCTGTGGGAAGTGTTAAAATATATTATTTTGACATTATTACATCAGCAATGTAATTAATAAGATTATGAATGTTTTTAAGGGTCAATTCTTCACATTATAGTTTATGGAATTTTAAACACACCAGCATACATCACATCTCTCTATGGCCTTGTGGATGTGTATGTGTTGCTATTGGCTGCTTTCAGCTGCAAGTTAATTTAAATGAAGGAAGTCAAAAATTACTGAACTGACAATATTAACAAACATGTTATTGGGGCTGCAAACAAAACCAATGGAAGACAAGAATTACAAGTATGTGGCACAGCAGAAACAATGAGTAACAACTAGTTAAGTAAACATGTAAGAATTGTTACATGTTTACTTAACATTAGTTAACAATTGTTAATGTATTACTTTATGTTAACTAGTGTATTACTTCATGTTAACAGTTAATGTAAAGTGATTGTAAAATTGCTAAAGAAAAAGTTCAGATGAGCCTTTTATAGCAAATTAACAAATATCTAAAAGTTCAGGAAATGTTTACTGATTTATGCACCCATAACATACAGCACAAAGCTCTCTTTGAGCCCCCCTCATGGACAGAGATACATGTGCATTTGTTGATGAGCTGAGAATTCGACTCCCCCATTTGTGCATCATGCAGGTATATGGATTCTAAAGTACTCTACTCGCAAGTTCGGGTTGTTTCTGTGTGTAAATAACCAGAACTGTAAGTGAAATCTATAGCGTCTACATGAGTGTGTGACATGCATTACAGCAAAGTGGACTTGGATTCTGCCAGGGAGTTCAATTTGGCACAACATCGGCAAAGACTTCAGAGAAAGAACCATTTCGACTTAGATAGAGAAATATGACAGGATTTAATGACAGGACGTTATAAACTTTATGGGACGAAACTGACAAAGACCGAGAACATTTCGTTGTGGGATTAATTTATTTTTTTGCATGCTGCCCTGAAATGAGGTTATATGACTTTTCGAATCTGGAAAAACCCCAAAACTCTGTGAGACAGGGATGACACAGATAAGGTTACAGCCTATAATGCGATCTTTCACTACTACCACTGTGAGGGGTGTACGCCCTGCTGTCGGATTTTCTTTGTTTTCCCATTAGCCATGAGACTGCCTTACATCCTTTTATCTCTTTTAGCTCTCGCCAACGAGTAAAAGCCAATCCGAGATTTACTCTTATCCAGTCTCTCGCTCGGTCACTCTCTCTTTTTTTCTCTTCCTTCGCTTCTTCCGTCAACTTCAAATTCAATCACTGAGATAAAAGCAAAGTCATTTAGGGCTTTTCAAGGGCAAATGTTACCTATACGTTTACTGGGTTTTTACCCTGTGTGTAACTGTGTAATTTTGATACTGGTAAAATACTGCAAATAAGAAAAGACTTTCTGGACCTATATGTCTTACATGTGAATATCCATTATGAATGTATTTCAGAAATGCGTTTTAGGCCAAAACAGTGCAAAACAGCCACAAAACTGGTACAATGTCTCAGGCAGCGTGTTCATAACCATTTCAAGCAATAACGCTCTGTGAGGGAGCTTTCAGAGTGTGGCAGGGGTGGGGTGGAGTCGCTGCCATTCCCTCCAAAAGTGGACACCATGCCCTTATAAACTGGCCCTCACTGTGAAGAAGGGAGGACATGTGGCTTACACGGCACACACTGGAGAGCGAGTGAGGCACGTGAGTGGCCTACATGCATGTTGGAGCGAGCAAGCCTGAGGGGCAAAGGACTCACTAAGAGAGCTGAGTAAGCCTCGTATTTAAGTTACGTTTTGGGCTGCTTGATATTTTATGCGCTGGGTGTTTGTTTGTGCGTCTTTGGGTCTCATTGAGGTTTTCTCAGTCAGTGTGCTCGGCCCAGACCCAACACTTTGAATGTGCGGGTCCTATCACCAACACTATGACTAATTCTCACTCTGTACGTTTCTCTAGAACTGAGCATTTCACATCAAATCACTCAGAATTATGATGTTTACACATTAACCATCCAATTATGCACAGATTTGGAAACCTCTCACTTGTGTTACCAGTCTTTCCCTTAACCATCATACACTATAGCCACTCTGCTGCCATTCCAGTTAGCGCAGGAACTCTAGCCACCTGCTCAGAGCAGAATGCCCTCTTAGGTACCTGCTGGCTCTGAGCTATAGTGAGAGATAAAACTCTACCCGCTGCACTCTGTCGCCGCCTGATGAGAGCAGAGTGATAATTAACGCAGTTGATTGAAGAGGAGCCTCAGCCTTGAATGAAAGCAATAGAAGCCCCTCTGAGGGCTCTCTTAGTCGGCCTATGAACACATACAGACAAACGCACACATAGAGAAGACTGTGAGGCAATTAACTCTACAGAACAGTGGATCTCTCAGGGCTTTCTGCCAGGCCCAAATCGCCTTGTGTGTGGCCCACTCCAGCTGCACGGTGACGAGTCTTGGAAGCAAAGCCTCTCACACATTGTGTGCAGTCACATTAAGATGCCTTTAGAGCCAAAGTTAACCATCATAGCTGAACTCCGCCAGGTGGTGTGATAGTGACAGGGGAGCAGCATGTTTACTGAGTCGGAGGGAGCTGCTCGTTTACGCCCAGCAGTTCATTTGTTTTCTTTTGTTGTTTTCTTTCCATTGACTAGGCCTCGTGTGTTTGTATGTTTAATGCAACCCATTAAGCCCACTCCATGATACTACAGTTCATTAGTCTGGAGGTGTGGGGGAGGTTACAAGGTGATGTGCCATTAGAGCACTTTGCTTTGCCTACGCATCACTCTCACACTCTCTTCTGCCTCTCAAACTTCAAATTTTAATGATCTAATGCTCAAAGATAATCATATAGTTCCAACTCCAATAGATCTTTATCTTTATTGTGGGCTTTTTAAAAGGTCACTGTAGAAATAAATACTTTTATTTTTACAGCTGTTAGACACTGAATGTGATGTAAATAAATAAATATAGAATACCAGAATATCCGGACCTGGGAAATTTGTTTAAAAACACTGTGAATAAATAATTAATTAATTAATTAATAAATAAATGGAGAAAACATCCAAAAACTACAAATGTATACATATATATCGGGTAACCTTACTTTCAAGGCGCATGGGAGATTCCTATCCATGGCATGGAGTTCTAGAAGCCTTGTCCCACCCCATTAATCAAACCGATGCTAAAATTTAACTGAACATTGTCTGTTAGTGTTCTTCTCTAAGCGTGTTGAGCTGTCCAATAATGTAACAGTGGCCATATGAAACGATGCAATGGCTTCACACATCTCAGAGGAACAACATGCTAGCATGGAGATCATGTGATGGGGAAAACGTAACTAGTGGTTTGGGATTACATACAACTAAACTGGGGTAAAAACTGGACAAATAAAAAATACTAAAAGAGGCATTTTGCTGGAAATGTCCCCATGTCAGCCTCAGTAGCAGTCCTTGGATAACTGAGTTCATCTTTACAAATGTTTGAAAAATGAAAGGAGGTAAATAAAATAATGGCACATTTTCTGTAAAAAAAAAAAAATAATCAAAAAATCTGAAAAATCAAGCTTGATATGCAAGGTAACATCAGTAATACACACGTGAATTTGCTCATGTCTAAGTAATTGATGTTCAATGTGCAATAGCCTTTAATGTCTCCCTCAGGACAGGACCAAAATGTTTATACAGTTGTATAGTCATGCTGGTGATGATTTCAGATGTTCATCCTGTTCTCACAAGCTAGATCGCCAGAGAGCCAGATGCATTTTGTTGCTTAATATGGCCAAGAGTCGCCTGTTATGCCAGGAAGGGAGCCCATTTAGCTGTCACCACCAACCACTGCAAATAAAAAAGAGTAAAGGAAAGAAACGTATAGGCAAACTTGCAGATGTATCTTGCTTAAAAGTGTACTAAATGATTAAAACACTTTCCAATAGCTTTTAAAGATGTAATGCCATGAATATGAACATTCTTTCAAATCCAGCTCCAAAAGGGTTAGCCATCGTAGGCAGTTGCTTGCAGTCATATGTTTCCAATTAGACTGACAAAAGGTGCTGCACAGAAATATGTACACATGTATTTGTGAATAACCAATCAGAATGCAACGACTGAGGCAAAGACTAATACTGGCCCATCCTACTACTTTCTTTTCTCCATTCTTCACTAAAGGACACACACACACACATTCACACACATCTCTCATGCTCTCTTAATTATCTGCTAGCTGTTTTGGTTTCCTGCTGCTGTAATCTATGATGGCCAATTAACCTGCAGCACCAGGGCAAAGCCTCTCCCTCCAGCATCCACATACTGAACTGCACTGTCGGCTTACCGCAGGCAAGGGCAAATAAACCAGGCGAAAAATGAAACAAAAGAAATTAAGGGACATGAGCCCGCTGATAGAGATTCCTCACATGTTATATATGTACCATGAAGGCACACAGTGGAAAGCACCCCACACCAAGCAGAGTGTAGCAAACCAAGCAGCCACAGTAGCAAACTGACCAGCCACAGTATTAATTCTGTAATAGAGGCATATGTCCAAAAGGATTTAGGTGCATGATGGAATAACTTACGCTATTCAGGTCATTTGAGTCCTGTTGGCCTGTTTTTGCTATCACAGAGCTGAGAACAGTTTGGTCTCACTGCTGCAGCTCCCATAATCCTGTTACTGTGAAACGTGAGGGCGTTTCACTCACCACATCCCACTAATCCATACGATAAAGCTCTGGAATTGATTCTTATCCCACTGCAGCTCTCACTATCTTTAAGGCAAAACTAAGGCTGCTCACTTGCTTTTAGACTGTTAAAGTCATCTGGCTAAAGTGTGTGTCTGCATGTCCCTTTGGATGGTCAGGAGCATTTTGTTCTTTGTCAAGCATTCTGCTAATGGCATATTACAATGGAGCAAGACACATTTGGTGTCTGATGTCCACTTCTTTTGTTTTGCACTGGAACTGTGAGTAAGAAGTAATGGAAGCTTATACCCTCCCAATTAGCACTGTGGAAACTGTAAGGCTAAGTCATTACACACCTGTCTCAAACTGTGTCAAGTTGTTAGGTAATCTTAGGTAGACTTGTAAGCCACATTGAAGGCTGAAATCTGCTGTTTTTGTTGTTTTGGCTGTAACTTACCCAATTTTCTCTCCAATTTGTGCTCAGTGCTACCCACTAGTTTCCCCTGCCACATAATGCTACAGACACCTGTGTTAGCTAGCATCACATTAAGGGATGGGAAAAGAGGGAGAGCGAAGTCAAATATACTCTCCTAGGCTGCATCCATTAAATAATTTTTTTTTTGTTAGGCTGTTCACATTATCTTTCAAAAGTGACCTGTATCTGATATCAGTCTGAATGGATCACACCCCTAAACTCACCCGCATGTGCAAAAGAACAGTGCTTCATGTGTAATCACAGGAGTGATCACAGAGTTCCAGTGGATGACAGCTGGGCTTATTACCTAGAATAAGTACAAGCTCGCTGTAAAAAGAACACAAAGTCTGGCCACAGCCACTTCTCTGGTTCGCATCCTTGCTTTCAGACTTTTAGCTTTTCTTTGACACTGTAGCCTTGATCTCCAGTGGCCAGAATTGGAATCTCAATGAATATGGAGCAGGTGCGGTGAGTGCCCTAATTTTTTTGTTTAGGTTGATTTTATTGTTTGATGTCTCAGCAGCGCAAGATTATGTGGAATGTTGAATTGGGCTGACATAAAAGATTCAAGATTCCTACCAGGGTACAACGAAATTGTATAGCAATCCTTACAGTGCAGGTTCAGGACATTTAGGTAATTAAAAAAGGCTGTTTAGACGGGGTCACATTGCCTCACATCGTTTTGGTTTTCAGTACCACATATGAAAGTGTCCCAAATCAGAAATGAAGATGTCAGATTCAGTGTGTTTTTGCTGTTAACACTGCCACACAGTTAACATTTCTGTGTCACATATGAATCGTCACATATGAACGGATTTGGGCCACTTTTACCTGCTGTATAAATGTAGCCAAAGTAGGTGTGAAAGCGGCCTTAGACTCCTGGCCATAAATTACTAAACTCATGTTCTGCTGACGATAAGCAATCGTGCGACCAGGCACGTCAGGTTGTGTTCTTTCCTGGCCGGGTGTGTTTAGTTTGGCAAAAAGTAGGAGCTAGCAGAGTTGTAGCCCATGAGAAATTCTAGTCTGACAAATGCAGCTTAAAGGACTGTACCACTCTGGAATATTTTGCCCATACTTGTATAAACAGCAGTATGTCACACTGTGGCAGAAATCACAGACATAAGTCTATTTGAGCGCAAAACTAAAGCAGCAAACTTGTGACAACAAACTTTCCTTAGCCGATTAACTTTATTTAGGTAGATATAATAAGCTCCCCGGGTGAAAAATTAGTCATCTTGTGTGTTTAAGGTGGTAGTAACTTCAGGCTCCTGCAGATGGTAATGCATGAGGATGATGGGGTTATAAATACCTGTGTGGTGTGGGATGGGATTCATAGATTGGGAAGATGTGGTACAGTGCAGTGAATGTCTCGTTCAATGTGTGGAAAATGGGTCCAAAGCAGAATGACTGCCTTTGGGTGTGCCAAAGGCCATAGTGTGAAGGCAGTTGCTGAATTTGCAGGTGTATAGAAGTGTACGGTCATACGGGGCTACCAGCAGTGGCTAAAATCCCAGTCTACAGGAAATTCCCATAAAAATTGTGCCAGGGAAGGCATCCACCAAATCTGGCCCAACTGCACAATTCTTTGATGTAAGATTGACTGAACATTGATGTTGCCTACATCCAGAAACTTGTCCAGTCCATGCCAAATTACAGCTGTTATTCGTGCTCAGAGAGGTACTACACACTATTAGGTACATTTCAGTCACAGGTGAAAAATGTGTTTGTCCGGTGAGGTTATAAATTCGATTTTTTTGCTTTGAAGGCCCGAGTACCCCAAACAAACACCACCAAACAAACACTGGTGTGACATGTTTGATGTGATTGTTTGACTGTCTAGACTGTTCTCTGTTTATGACCTCTAGTTCTGTAGGATTGCCAGTTCCATCTTGGACATTCCAAAGACAACCGCAAACATCACAATGTTAGTGTTTGTTGCAGAATGTTTAGTCTAATGGTGTTTGAATAATACAACGACTATATGTTACATTACTAAGCTAACCTGTGATGCATCTGTGAAGAGGGTAAGCATGTGTAGAATTTGCCCTGCAGCTTTTGTCCAGCATTAGTTAGCCCTCCACCAGCCAGTGCAGTAATCCAGAGTTGCTCTCCTGCCTTTGTTTGCTGGTGATTAATTTGCGTCAGATTTGTTTTGGCCAGGCCCGGCTGTCCTTCCATCTGTTATAGCTATGACATAACACGAGGACCTGCCGCGACGGCCCGGTACCCACCCGCCCACTGCTGACGTCACCCATCCTCTCGCACTCTGCCACTGTCCCTCCATCTCTGCTTCTTTCCATTTGCTTCTTCTTCCTCTTCCCCCTCTTCAACGCTACTGACTGGGTTCCTGGCACTAGTGTACATGTGTGTGAGCTTGAAGGTTAAGAGAGAAAGGCAGCAAATGATGAGCTATAACTGTAGTGGAAGGTGCACCGTCACAGTTTTGGAACATGATGCTGTTCTTCATTTTCTCTGCCGAAAGAGTAGAATGTCCCAACTGACGCCACCAGGACATCTGAGTGGATTTTATAGGCTCTCCAGTTATCAAGTCCTTAGGGCACAATGTGTATTGGATTTATATCATCTATCAGACATGCACTGCAGACTCATAATCAACATAACATGAGCCTAGTCTAGTAAACTGTGTGTCGGTAATGAGGCACAGCCAGTGCTCAGAGTGCTTCACTCCCATTTCACACACAGAAACGGCCTCTTTTATACTCATTCCACAAACCAACAAACAACAAATGACAAATTAGCAAAACCAGGATGTGGAAAGAGAAACTGAATTTGTGTTTGACCTACTTGAAACATCCTGCACAAAAGGCCAAAGGATTAGTTTAGGCAGAGCCTGAACCAGAGACACAGCGATAACATGAACCAGTTCTGACATCCTACAATGAGAGCAGTAGCTGAAAATGGGGAATAAAATGAGGTACTGGCAGTGTTTATGCTAAAGCATTGATTTATTTCTTGGCTAGCTTTCAAGGCTAAATTACAAAAGGACTGAATCATGAAAAAGCATCTGATCCTACTGTATGTGCAATACAGTTCTTCTTTGCATCAGCAGAAGGTCACTGAAACCAATAACAGACTCTTATCAGATGTGTCTCAGAGCTGTGGACACCTGCTATTTCTTCTGAAAAAACAAGGGTATTAATAAGGAAGTCTTTACCCCTGTTTCTGGAACATGGCTGTGAGAAATTGATTGCATTTGGCTACAGCAACATTAGTGAGCTCAGGTACTGATGTTGGCTGTTTAGTTTTAGACACAGCTCCAACTCACCCCAGAGGTACTGGATAGTGCTTTAAATAACATTGTTCTGTTGCTTCCCATGCCAATGCTGAGGGGCTTTATATCCTACTAGATGACACTTGACATGTCAAGGCATGGTGACCTGTGGCTCATGTGTGGTTTATAAGTAGTGTGTTCAAAACGGAACACCTGTGTTAGCAGTAGATAGACTTAGCTGAATACACTGAAGCTTAAGAGGTATCTGGATAAATTTGAACACACAGGGCCAGATTACGTATGTCCAGAAGTATACAGGAGTAACCACGCTATGGCATGCAAAATGTGCCTCATGGTAATTAAGTCCTGTTCACATCACTGCAGTGGTCCACACAGTTATCTCATTTCCATGCCAGTATTTTCTCCATGAAGAAAGCCAAACAAAACCAACATGTTGATGGTGTCCATATCCCACATTTGTCTTGTATTTTATCATTCCCCTAAGATCCTCCTGTAGTGTTTGTGTCATACTATGTACCAAAAATGGTCATAAATCATTTTTATGTGGCCATTTTCTAACCTCACTTCATCCCTTAGAATGAAACAGGCCGTTTTGTTGCTATGCCTATAAGACTGAGCTGTGCTCTGAATGGCTGCCCTGTATTGTGTCTCCTTCAAAAAGCAGTTCATGCTGAAACGCTTCTTATGACTCCAGCTTCAATGGGTGGGGCTAAACTGCTGTGGGCTAATAAGGTGTATATATCTAAAAATGCTGGGACTAATAACATCATAGTCATTGATTTGTTCTACTCCTAAAGTTGCACTTACAATATTGGCCATCATACTCAGTTGAAAATAACTAAAATGTGCCTTTTAAATTTATTGGCTAATGAACTGACTTAACGTGTGACTGAACATGTCTGTTAAATTCTTACTGGGAAATTTATCATCAGACTAGTTCAAGTGTTAAATCTTTGCGGGACGGTGTTCAGTTATGAATCAAATGAGGGGGGAAAGTGCAGGCAGTCTTTGTTTATGAATAAGCACATGTTACCATGACACTATTTGCTCTTAACCTCACAGCGAATCAGGCAGTGCGCTTAATAATCCTGCCCACAGTGCATGTGGGATCCTAAATGACTGGGTGTATGGTTGTGGGAAAAATCCTTCAACTGGTATCGATTAGACCCCTGTTTGGAAGTTGTTTACACTGTAAAGGTTATCCACAGAGGTTCTTTTATTTCATCACTAGCATTTTGGCACTTGTTTACTTTCTTTCTTTTTTCCTAAAGGATCATTGGACATACTGAGCCATATACCAAGCTGTGCTGTAAAGGCTTCTGCATTGACATCCTGAAGAAACTCTCCCGCAACATCAAGTTCTCCTATGACCTCTACCTTGTCACCAATGGCAAACATGGCAAGCTTGTCCGAGGCGTTTGGAATGGCATGATTGGAGAGGTGAGAGAATTTGTATATCGTCACTGTCCAGAGAAAAACATGTATCTCCAAAATGGCAACTTTACAGGAGAGGACAAAAGGCTGATTGAATTTTAATGTAAGTCAATGGAACCAGACTTTTTTCCAAGCAATTTTGGGTCATTTCTGTTGGACCATTCATCATAAAATTTTCACACAGTGTAAACAGCAGTTCATGTGTTTAAACAACGCATAAAAGTAAAAATCGGCAAAAATGGAGATACATGTTTTTCATTGGACAGCGAAGATATGCTGCAGGCTTGTTTAACTGTCTTTTTGATGCATTTGGCCTAGACTATCGGGTTTATGAAAATACTGAAGAAATGATTTCATACACTGATGGATTCCTAGTCTTATGGATAGAGTGAGTTCTCCCTATGACATCAAAGCCATAGGGAAGAATTCTAGCAGAAATCCTTAAATTATGTGACATGTAATTCAGATCAATGTCAGATATATTTTGTGCTCTGAGGGTTGTATCTTTATCTTCTGCTTTTCTGCTTTTCTTTTTTTTTCCATGCAGAGCATCTATTGTGCTTATTATGTTATGATGGAGACCAAAGTAATAACTAGTGCTAGTGCATAAACCAGAAATGCTTAGATGCACACAACAGATCACTGTAGTTGATGTCAGTTAGTGTCTAACAGCATATAAAAATGCAGAACCCGAAAAATTGCCTGAAAATGATGCACATGTAGGCACAGGCAGTGATTACACAAAATCAAATGTTTAAATACATACTACATAAGTTGATGTATGCCACTCCAGCCAGTAGCATTTAACATTAACCTATATTTTGATGTTAGGCTAGTAATTAGTATGTGTATAAGGCTATTTATATATTATATGTACATTATGCATTGTAAGTAAGAGTGAGATTGTGTCAGCGTTGAGGGCGGCAACAAGGATTTTGGGGGGTATGGTTGCCACAAGTCCACCTGGGCCATGAATCCCTGTGCAATTGCCCCCCTGTAAATACACAACTGATGTGGACTATAAAGCTGCTTGAGCTCAAACCAAAGATTATTGCAAATATTAAATAACATACTCACAGGAAACAGAAGAATGAGTCAATGTCAATTTTATGAACATCTGCTCTGAGAGATAGGAGATTTCCTTTGGGGGCAAAATTACCCCCCTGAACTGTCACTGCACCAAATGCCATTGCAGTTATCAGGCAAATTACTCACATCAATCACACAAATTACACCATTTTAGTGAAGACTATGTGGAATCTAAGGAGCTGTGTTCTTCTGTACATTGAGATGGAAACACATACACTCGTCATCAAAAAAATAGTTGCACCCAGAAGGAAGTGTCGGATTGGAATGCTATTTGAAGGAAGATAAAGGTTACCAGGAACAATAAATGATGCTAAATTTAGACTGATATGGACAAAATATATTGAGCTCCACATACAGAAGTCTGTCTCTCAGTATGGCGTTGGGTCACCATGTTTGCTAATGCAAGATGCCAGACATCTCGGCATGGAGTTGTAGAGGTTCCTAATGGTGTCCTATGATAATCCATCCCATGCAGCTTAAATATTCTCACACAGTTCCTGTAGTTTTTGAGGTAGGGGTGGAGGTGGAGTGACACCAGGCCTTCTGGACGTGCAACACCTAACAACAAACCAGTTCATCTTGGTGGTGACCACAGTGTCTCTACACACAGATTCGTTGGTCGCCTCCACCAACACAAAAGCAGGACTCATCACTGAAGATGACCTGCTGCCGTTCTGAGTCACTCCATGACAGTCTGGCATGACACCATTGCAGTCTTTGGCGACATTGACGTGATGTTAAGGGTAGTGGTAGTAACAGTCTGTGTGCATGTAGTCCTGTGTCTGTCAATGGTGCTGGCACTACCAGGATGACTCATGCAGAGCATCACTGCTCGCTGAATGGTCGTGGCTGTTGTGTCACTCCACACACGTCGGACAATCCGTCAGTTCTCTCTCTTCGTGGTTTCTCTAGGTCTCCCAGATCCTTCATGTCACTGGTGTGTGCCTTCTTCTGTCCACTGCCGCTAGCAGCGTGCTATGGTAGTAGCAACACCACCAGTATAGCCCACAATATGATAATAAGAGAATCCCACTTCCCAGGGCCCTATAATGCGACCCCTCTTGAACACTTCCAGCTGCTATAATTGTTTTTGAACTCTTCTCCGAAGCAATACTTTGCTTGCAACACAACAGCACCAGTCAGAATGGAAAGCATGTGCAACAGGACAACCTTATATAGTCAGTGAGGTACAGCGATAAGGCCTGTCCTTGCCTACGTCACATGCGCAGCCGAGCATGAAACTTAAATCATTTGCATGTCTCATGATGTCAAACCTACCCACCAAGTTTCATTCCTGTCGGTTGATTCCCACTGGGTGCAACTATTTTTTTTGATGATGGGTGTATACACATAAACACATGTGAACAGTCAAATTGTAACATAGCACAGAACAGCAAAACCCCCTATCTCATAAAGTGTGTGCTATTTTTCCTCTTTTTAAGGTGGTCTACAAAAGAGCAGACATGGCCATCGGTTCTCTTACTATAAATGAGGAGCGCTCGGAGATCATCGATTTCTCTGTACCATTTGTGGAAACAGGGATTAGTGTGATGGTGGCCAGAAGCAATGGAACAGTGTCCCCCTCTGCCTTTTTGGGTATAAACCTTTATTACACATATATATTAAAGGCTGTGGAACATGTATACATAATTTTTTCATGTTATAATATATGTACTAATGTTCTGGACATAATTTAAATATAGTCTTATACTAAATACTAAATTATACTGCATTTGGGGTAAGACAAACTTCTCAGCATTAATTAAGCAACGATTTTCAGTGAAATGTGCCAGAAATTTGACCTTTTTTTTCATAGTTACTCTCTTGATGTTGAACAGAACAATGGGCAAAATTCCATTGAACCTAATGATAGACATATTGTACTGTACAAGTCATTTTTGTCTAAGTGCCTCATTTTCAAACAAGGTATTAATTTCAAATGAGATTTATTTTATATGTGTGTAAAAGATCAAATTAAATTAAACACGTTTGTTTCTCCTTTACTATAAATTTACAGCAACTAACACTTTTTATGCATAGACGTGTCATGCAAAGCTGTTCTGTACATGATGTTATATAGTAAAGAAAAATACAGTACAAAACTGTGCAAAAGTCTTAGATACCCCAACAAATGTACCTGTTACCTACAAATAATACTGCGCTTCCTCAATTAGAGGTTTGGAAATAGTAAAATGAAGATCTTATTTACTGTATAAATATGTGTATTACAGAATCACACCTTACTGTATTAACATGAGCCGTAATCATGTTATTTGTAATGATGTTAATGTTATGTATGTGTTTTCTGAGGAGCAAACACTTGCTGCTCAAATAAATAGCTATTTCAATCAAAATTTACTCTTGTGCCTTAAATGTGTGCACAGTACTGTATATATTGATTTGATCATGGCTATTTACTGTTCCACTTTGAGGTCAGAAATTAATTTGCCAATGTCTGAGGCTGTTTTATCATTTTTCTTGTATATGTATATACTATTTGTATTTGCATTCAGACTGGAAAGTTCACTTCGGTCAACCAACACAGAACTATGCCCTTTAATAGTGTTTAAATTAATTAACCAGACTTTTGATTCATTTTGATTTCATCTTTCTCACAGAGCCCTACAGTCCTGCTGTTTGGGTGATGATGTTTGTGATGTGCCTGACCGTGGTTGCAGTGACCGTGTTCGTGTTTGAGTACTTCAGTCCTGTAGGGTACAACCGCAGCCTGGTCAGTGCCAAAGGTGAGTGCTCACGATGCCTGATAACACTCCAGAAACGGGGACAGCTGTCAAAGATGGGCCCAATCTAAAGGAGTACCATCAATCTGAAATGACTGGCCTGACAGAACATTAACCTGTGCCTGATTGAAAAGATAATTTTCATGAGCAGTTAGAGAATTTTGCCAAATCTCTCTTCTTAATGTTCTAGGACAAAAAATGACTGTGTTTTTTTTTTCTTTTTAATAATTGAAGCTTCCATCTGGAATCATAACAGAGAATCACTAAAGATAAAACAGGGAGCCATCAGTGCTCTTCAAATTTCAACTTAAGCATTTAACTGCACACTTAAAGCAAATGTATTAACGGCACATAGGACCAGATGTGTGTATGAACGCAGTACAAATGTGTCTTTTGCGAGGCCCTGATTTACAGTTAGTTAACATTTTGAGAATGACTTATGACATTTATTTAAATGAGACTTTTTGCATGCGCTAACTCTTAACAATTTAATCATTCCATTCTTCATTCACTTATTTTCCAACCAAAACGGCCATTACTTATTTCAAAAGATATCCTACATTTTTATGTTTGTCTCTAACCATCTGTAATCCTCAAACTGCATGAAACGACCAGGTGTAAATAAGGTCAAAGGAAAACACCAAGGTGAAAAACAGGAGCTTTCAAAAATCATACAGTTCAAAATGTCAGAACCACCATGGCTTTTAACTTTCATGTTCACATCTCCAGGCTTAGGTGTCATCAAATAATTTTACATTGTGACACAGAAAAGATTTTTATTCAGAGCTGTGTAAACACATGAATCTAACCTTTCGGTGCTAATTCGGATGCATATGCAGTTCTGCACCTTTTGGAAGAAACTACGTTTTCATTGAGGCAAATGCACGAATGGACAGTACATGCTATTTTGCTATTTTTGAAGGATGCAATCCTCTGTTTTCACAAGTTTTTGGCACACGCAAACCTTTAGCAAATCACAGTCATCTGAAATGCATCTGAAATGAATGCCCATGCTGCTTAGGTTGTAGCTAATAACATAAAGGTGTCCGCTGTCACTGTAAAGTCCACTGTCACTGATCTCCCAAAAACACTTTGAAAGAAACTGCCGCTAATTTAAAGCCACAGGGAACCTAACACAGCGAACATGAACTAAGCACTATACAGTAATGTCCCAGTGACCACAAACTGACCAGTATATTTCACCAATGTAGACTGGACAGTCCTAATCTTGGGTAATGCTTCTGTAAGCACTGCCAATCACAAAGCTGATGTCTCTTGCGCTGCCCACACAGAATCTTTTTCTGAGCCAATGAAATGTGGCGAGCTAAAATAAAATGAGCTGTCTATTGCCCGATTATTCATTGATCCATTCACAAACATTGTTAGTGCTTCCATTTCTTCATTCACATATTTATTCATTCATCTGTTCCTCCAAGTATGAGTGCTGGAGTGTGCTGAGTTTTTAAGCTGTGTTTTATCATATACATATCATTTTCATTCAAGCTATGTTTAATATAACAGTCAGGTTTAGTGTCATACAAACATTAATATTTTCCACTGTGCTCCCTGGGACTTGCAGAATATGTAATCAGCCACAGAATGTTAGTTTAACACATCTTTGTGTCCAGTGTAGTTCAATATAGTTTGTTACTTTACACTTTTTAAAACACAAAGTGTGTTAAAATTGTGTTAAAAGCAAAAAGCTACTGCTTATACAGGATAATGAAATGTATAAAATGGAAATGGCCAGGTTTAACTATGGAAATACGCCTGAAAACAAAAATGTTTTTCTCTTAAGATCCTGGTGGGCCAACCTTCACCATTGGCAAGTCCGTGTGGCTGCTGTGGGGCATTGTCTTTAACAATTCCGTCCCCATTGAGAACCCCAAGGGCACCACCAGTAAGATCATGGTACTGGTGTGGGCTTTCTTCGCTGTCATCTTCCTGGCCAGCTACACAGCTAATCTGGCTGCATTCATGATCCAGGAGCAATACATTGACACTGTTTCTGGACTAAGCGACAAAAAGGTAAGCATAGTGAGATTAGTGACTTTTTTCAGTCTTTCTATGAGGATAGTTTCTGTTTTCATTAGTTCCGGTCTGTGGAGTGAAGAAGAGTTCTTTATTAAGACGATAATTAATTGCACATCACTTTCAGAACATCAACAGACCGTCACAAGCTGTGAAATCACCCCCTGATTGAAAATCAAATATTTATATGTTTGTGTATAAATCATGGATGATATGCTGCAATGAAGTTTGGGGGGGTGGTGTATGTTTGGAAGGTAGTAAACAATTTGAAAGTTATACTGCATTTTATGTGTTTTGGTTGCAATAAAAGTTTGATGCATGTCTGATTTTATTAAAATGTCCACGCTTTGGAAAGAGCCATGACTTACAGACCTTTTCAGGTTGTACATCATTTTGTATTTTGCCCAAATAAGCAACTCTGGCTCTAAGGGGGGTCGTAAACAGTAAGCACAAAAAGCGCATCCAGAGTGAAGCCCCCTAAGCTTTTTTCTTATTGAAAAAGACTGGAAGTCTACTAACAGTAACTGTGATTATTAGGCCTTCAGTTTGGGCCATAAAAGTCAAAACAGTAAAAAAAAAAACACCTGTCTATGATAATGTTAATTCCTCCTAGCATCCCTAGGAGATTCCAGTTGTTTGTTAGCGCTAAGCTAAAGGCGATTCACAAGACTAAACAGACATTTGCAGACATTCCATATTTTACTTGAAGTCGCACACAGACGTATTAGCATATGATTAAGTAGCCTGCCACTCGCATTCTAAGTCAGTGATGCATCTGGGACTTCCAGAAGGCTTAGAGTGATGATTTTCCTCACAAAACTGGTCCCACTTACTGGGAAGCAAATCATGAATGATTGATCCTCTGTGATTATGTAGATAATAATTTAGAAAAAAATCTTTCCAAATAAAATCATCTTAAACTTGGTCTGAATATGAATCATTTCCCCTTTTGGGATTGTTGGAATAATTTCAGATTAATTATATATTTTTTCATTTGTTTTGTGTAATTCTATCTACTGGAAGTATCATATTCCATTAGCAAATTTTGCTTACTTCCAGAAATAATGCAGATAATTTAGCTTTTTTTAAAGAAATAAACAATTAGATAATGGATATGTGACATACAACTCACAGTGGCTCTTTCAGAGAGGCTGTTTTAGAGCTGTTAAAGGTTTCGATTTCTATCAACCCACTATTTATTTCTGATGCTATATAGAGCCACCAAACAATTTGGTCTGTGGAGGATTCATAACAAAAGCAGCAAAATAACTCATAACTTATCGCTGTCCACAGCTTGCAGTATTTTTGCACCAGTGAAGATGTCCTTACTCCAAAATCATAACTGAAGCTGAACTATCACCTCACAAATTAGTTAAAGCTAGAGTAGGTCATTTTCTAGAAAACATGTGTAAGCTAGTTTATGAAAAAATCCACCCCAAAAAATGCCTCAAACTGTCATCTCGCTAAAAAGTCACCCATCTCCAGAAACTAAAAGCCAAAACCCACTGTACTCTCAGAAAACCCACTCATATTCAGGCTCTTCAACAAAAAAAGCCTTTGTAACGGGTTACTACAGCCAGATATAAACATTTCTTTTTATGCTGAACTTCTTACAATGCAGCATGCCGACACCACAAAAAATCAAATACTCAAATACTACACATACACAAAGGGGTTACACACAAGATAAACATAGCTAGCTATATATATATATAGTAGTGTTGCTGCTACATCAGTGAACCCTTGATATGACACGATTCTTGATATGAACATGATTGTTATGCATTATTCTGAGCATAAGTATTTAACATAAACTGGATCACATCAATTAAATTTTATTAACAAAAACCCTGTAGAACATTTTAAAAATCTTAGATGGGTCAGGATGCTCACAAGACCAAAAACATTTGGATAGTTGTTAGAGGATCATATAGCCTTTTGCTATATCAACTATTGCAAAGATGAACATTGTAATACCGATTAGCAGACAGTATATTTTGCATTATATATAAGCCAGACCAGTAATGACAAAAAACATCTTTCAGATGCTTTGCTTTTGGCGTGTCAGGATTAGGAACTTTTCAAAGAAGACCAACCTGTCCAGCTTTCATTGGGATTCCTGCAAACTCATTAGAAATTCCCTCTGCATTCGCTATTGATTTGGAGTCCTTTCAGCCACTGAGAGAAGAGGATGTCTCTCTATACTCAGTGAAATAATATTTGCCCGACGGAAGGGTGATTAGAGTTATTAAATGTACAAAGACTTACGTACAAAAGGACACACACATCCTTGGGAAGTTTAACTGCCCTGAGCAATCTTGGTTCTCAATAAAATTATTTTAAATTAAAACACAGCTAATACAACTATAAATTAAATCAATACATTCTTACACAGCGTTGTCCGGTTCTATAATAGTACAGATAACTGCAGCAGTGCGAATGAGAATGTTATCTGTGCCAGTACGTTGCCTGAATATTAAAAACAGTATCTGAAGGTTTCATGCCTCATAGTACAATCAAAGAGGCAGTTAAAACTTCCCTTCACATACAGCACAAAGCTTTTTGATATGACTGAAGTCATCCCCAAGGGTACAATGCTGTCAATTCAAGCTGCTAGAATGATTTGGGGTGTATTTAGGCCTGGGGGGAGCCTGGGGGAACAACTTCAAAAACAAATGGCCTGAGGGCAGCAAGTAGCCTCAAGGCAGATATAGTGCTGAGAGACACGGATTTAACTACTGGGTTATTTGGTCTTCTAAACATGCAAGCGATTCAAGTAGCTGAGCATTTTTATTTGTTTGGCTTGTATGGTAGAGGGACATTACATGAAGGCAGCTAAGGGCTGTATATGTATGTTAATAATTAGTAATGTTACAGATCCTTCTGATATCTTCATTTAGACACACTAAAAAAAAATCAGGTCTTGACAAGTGAAATCCAAAATCTAGATTAAGTGTAGGTTTAATTTTGAGACTGTTCTGAAATGATATTATAGATTATTTACAGAGCTATAGCTTTTTTTAGCAATTTCATATACTGAAAGCTGTTATTTTACTGGAAACATTTTTGCTTATTTCAAGAAATAATAGCTGATCCTATAATATTTGACAGCAAGAATTATCTGCAAATGCAATAAAACACATTCAATGCTTGCTGGTTATCCAATTACCATTCTATAATAAGGCTCATTTTGGTAGAGCCCCTTGGTAGGTGGGCAAGCATTTATGCGGAAGATCTTTTTTGGCAGCTCTATATTCTATATCATTTATTTAACGCTTATAATGTTAATAACAGTCATATGCAAAAACTAGGCCCCTCTGATTGAATGGCATTTTCTAAGTGACTGGTTTTGTTAAAATACATAGAACATACACCTTCACATTTTAAAGCAGAATTACGGGCTTTTGGCACATTTTATATTTTAGTTTATTTATGTATTTCCAAAATGGTAAGCTCAGCACCTATAAGGAAACTGGGCACTAAAACATGCAGAAAAATGACATATATTTAAGTTTGTTCCTTATAGAAGATGTGTATACTTATTTTTAACGTTTCCAACAAAATGTTAACAATGACCTAATTATGAATAAATGAAAATTGATAAAATCTAATTCTATAAAATAACGTTTAGTTTCCAGAAATCATTAGTCCACTTTAAAGCCAAAAGGACCTTAGAGTTACTCTCTGAATTGATTTTTGCAAGAATATTATAGGATTATTCAGCTTATTTGCCTGTTTATTTATTTATATATTTGAACTTCTTTATAATCTCACCTTGTGATATGATCTTATTCCTTTGGCAGATTTTCTTTGTTCCTAGATTTAAGCTGAGATATCTTATTAGAATATGTTTTGCAGTGTACTCAACTCTCTCTACGAAGTAACTAAACCGTTCCTCCTGCTTCAAGTTACGCTATTTTGATTTGTTTGACGATTTTGGTTCATTTGATTCATGCCGTCACACCGTGCTTTAGTAAACATGGGGCAACATGACATACAAGCATATGAGAAGAGGTAAGCTGAAGCTCATCTTAAATGGAGACAAAAGGAGCAGCAAGCAATAATAAATTGTCTTGGAACATTTGGCGCTGCAGCAGAGCTCATTTCTGTTCATTGTGTGGCCTAATCAGAGATTTGGGTGTTGGAATTAACAAGGAGGGAAATTATTGTGAGCATAACCTTAGCTGACCAGCTAATTGACTGAGGAGTACTCGGGGGGCAGAGAGACTAAAGATATGATGACCAACTGTCTTCAGCCTGATTTTTATCTCTATATTACTTTTTTTCCCCCTCTTCTGTGGCCGCTCTAGGGATTAAGCCCGGTTAAATTCTCACAACTGGTTGGATTTAGCTTTGCAGTTCACATTTGAAGTCTAGAGATATGGAATCCTGAGAAACCTTGGATGAAAGGCCAAAGACAAAAAAGTAAATTTAAAGTAAATCCACATAAAGAAATCCAGCTTAGAGTGAAAAATCAATCTTTCTCCACCAGCTCAGTTTAGCCAACCAAAGCCACTATGCTTGGGACTTTTGTGGGTTTAAAATCAACTTGGCTTTCAAAGTACAGCCTTGTATGTTCCCTGTGTTCCTTAATTTTGTAACATGCCTTGTCCAACTCAGTTCCAGAAGCCACAGGAGCAGTATCCACCATTTCGGTTTGGTACAGTGCCTAATGGCAGCACAGAGCGAAATATAAGGAGCAACTACCCCGAGATGCATTCACACATGGTGAAATATAACCAGAAGGGTGTGGAGGATGCCCTTAACAGCCTCAAAACTGGGTAATGTTCTACTGTCTTTACACTGGGCGTTTCCCAAACAGCCCTTATTCAAACATGATGAGTAATAATATAATAAGAAAGTATGATTTTATAGTGCTGTGCAATCATTCGATAATAATCTATGATAACTTTTTCTCCATATAATATTCCCCTGTAATATTGTGTACTATTCTACACTAAACGTGTCTTGTTGGAATCTTTTATAAATCCTTGTAGTATTATTACACCACCTTTTCTTAAGTAATGACTCCCATTTATTCTAAACAGCAAGCTTGATGCCTTCATCTACGATGCGGCTGTGCTGAACTACATGGCTGGTAAAGATGAGGGCTGCAAGTTGGTGACCATCGGCAGTGGCAAGGTTTTTGCTACAACAGGCTACGGCATTGCCTTGCAGAAGGGCTCGCGCTGGAAACGTCCAATTGACCTCGCTCTTCTTCAGTTCCTTGCAGACGGTAAACCCCTACAATTCTCTGAACAATTTGCATCAAACTTCACAAACTGTAATGAGCGTTATATGAGGTGATTGTTGCAGCTTTATTCACTGCAGTTTACTGTCTAATGTTTGTAAGCTGAAGACAAAGTAGACTGATGATGACAAAGTATTGCATTTACAGCAGACTGCTTCATTCTGTGACTCACTATCAAGTTAAGGAAGACAATTCCCTGGAAATAACATTAATATAAGAAGCCACTCATAGTTTATTGACAGTAATGCATTGACCATTTTTTCTTTCTCCCTCACTTTTTCGATATGTGGAGAGTATTTCCTAACACAAATATATCTGCATTCCAGGCGACACTCAGAAGCTGCAGACGGTGTGGCTGACTGGGATTTGCCGCAACGAGAAGAAAGAAGTGATGAGCTCCAAGCTAGACATTGACAACATGGCAGGAGTGTTCTACATGCTGCTAGTGGCCATGGGTCTCAGCCTGTTGGTCTTTGCTTGGGAACATCTGCTCTACTGGAAATTACGGCACTCTGTACGCAGGTCTGAACGCCTGGACTTCTTACTGGCCATCAGCAGAGTGAGTACTGTATATGATTCCAGTTCTATTCTTTATATTCTATCAGTCTGTTATTACTATTAGTTGCAACAAACCATTGAAATACAATGAGTCATTCATAAGAATCATTTGTTGCTGTGACTGTCAAGTTTATAATATGTTCACTGTGAATCCCAGTGAAGGCTTTAACCCTCTGTCGCCTAAGGATAACAAACCCGTTTTCCCTCACTTTACACCACACACATTTAATGTTAATGAAAGGGGCAAGAATGATAGGCACTTACTCATTTCGACACATCATTGGGATGAGCATCATGCCTATGTTACACAAGTGTCCACTCACAGCAAAAAGGGAGGACTGGACAGTAAAGGAGCAGATGATTAATCCGATAGCTTATCAACTAGCTATGCAAACATTTCAATGCAAAACTTGAATTACTAATTTTGACACAAGATACATAAAGTATGTGAGTTATTACTTTGCCTGGCTATGAAGAGAAGTGTGGCATAATGCCTGCCTTTTTTGTTCTTGTTAGCCATATAGCCCGCCAACAAGCCAGCTAGCTGAGGGAGGTGAAGAAGTTGTGTCAGTTGTGTTTGCAACTTAAAGCCCAGCAAACAGAATGTTCTACACTGAGCTGTTAAACACTTATTTGATTATTGCTTAACTTAAACATAAAACATAAAGAGTTTTATCCACCATTATTTTGTGGCTTGAAAAGAGAGGCGTCAGGTCACAATAATTTCTGGGTAAGTTTTGCTGCTGGTGTCAACATTAGTGTTCGCACAATCCCTCATATCTTCAAGGGCCCATCTAACATCTCCCTCACTTCAGCTAATACAGTAACAGAGTGGTCCTTTAGAAGATGCTGGGGATTCCACTGAGGAGAAATGATAAGGTCAAGTGGACGAGGGCTTGGTAAAACTGATGAAACTGGTAGAACAGGGTGGACTATCTCCTGATGGTCATTAAATCCCTTTTTGGCAAGGTATTGCTGATGACATACATTTGTTCAAAGGACAATTCCTCTCTGAAAAGAGATTTTTAATCTTTTTTCATCCTTTAAAAATGTCATTCCTATCCTTTTTCCTGAAAATGAAGTTTTTTAACATATTTGTATTTGTATTGTTTTAGGAAATCTAACTTATTATTAAATCTAACTTGGTATTAGTATATAGACTGGATTAGTGTCCTGAAGTCTATTTTAGTAAGTTCTGTCCTGTCACGGTCAGCATACTGCATATGTCATCAACTTTATATAAAAAAGAATTCAAATCTGATTATTTAAAAACTGATTCATTGTTATGCTTTGGAAAGGACTGAACTATTTGTGGTTTTAAATGTTTGGTATACAAAAATGCTAAAATTGCTTCACAATGTTTTAGCAGGCTAACATGCTTTTGAATAATCCGGTCCATTTTATTAAAAAATATATATATTTAATCAAACATTTTGTAAAGCATTGCTCTCCTGCATGCTGTGCCTCTATTCACTCTTAGTAACACACATCACATAAAAGCTAATTCGTAATGCCTCAAAAGCCCAGAGGACTCTTAAGCTCATTAGTGTATAATATACTAATAAATAGTGTTAGATAAGGCATTACCAGTCTCATCCAGAAAGAGCCATTGTGGCACAGGTTTTCATCTCAAGCAGACAGGAGCACACCCCATTTAACTAAGCAGTTGTTTGACAACTGAGACCATCTGAATGAAAATCTGCATGCTGGCTCTAAAGTGTGCACCAATAAAATAGTACACGAGTGAGCAGTGGTTCACTCTTTATGTCCGTAATACAATTTTCATAATTTACTTTTATGTGTTTGATCCTGACACATCAGATATTCACACTGAGTAGTTAGTGGGGAAATGGGAATAACACAGACTTACAGCGACAGGGAGTTTTTTTATAGTCATCGTCAGAGGACCACGAAGAAAAGGAAATGTTTTTCACTTCTTTTTCTTGGGGATTCTCAGCATAGCTGTGGTGTTTCATTTTTAAAAATGGAATATTAATAGCCTGATTGAGAAAGTCTCATCTGAACACACTGACAGGTGATGTGAGATTTAAGCATTCCAGTGTGGGATCGAATTTGAAAGTGAAATTTATAAGGCAGAATAAAATAGCAGAAAATTAATATCACAAATGCATGGTCAGCTTTTTTCACCAGCATCCCAATAAACAGTTGCAAGCTCTTTTATAAGCACCTTTAATTTGCTCCTGATGGTTCGCCAGTTAAATCCATGCCTCATTTGATGAACGAGCAGGCAGAATGTTGATATGATCGAAATGAATAAATCACCATATTAGATATCATTTCATGAAGACATGAGACAGAATGCATACTTTATGTAATACCCGTGAAGACACGGACACTCACCGTTCTAGATGCTTGACACCTGGTTCATGCTTCCTTGTTGTTTCTCTGCAGGGCATCTACAGCTGCTTCAATGGTGTGGAGGATACAGACCACAATGGAAGCATGCAGAGTCCAGATGTCACCACCAATTACACCCAGGCAAACATGCTAAAGATGCTCAAGACAGCCAAGGACATTGTATCCTCTGCCAGAGTGGAGAACTCCTTGGATAACGCCACTAAGACCATTGAGAATTGGGGCCGTCGAGGTCCAGATGCTACTAAACCTTGCCTTCCAACCCGCTTGATAAGCACGGATACTAGTCATGGCCGTTTGCCCTACATCTCCAGCGTCACAGACAACCATGCGCCATACCCTCAGACTCCCACTTTCCCCTTGCATTATGGAGACAGTGCCACCCAGCCTTTGCTCGAGAAGCCTCGGGTTGTTACTAGGCCTACCCCTTTACGCTACACTCTACCTGCAAGGACCAGTCACCATCATATATATGAAAGGACACTTCCTATTTCTAGTCTAAGCAGCCCCCATATTGCTATGAGAGACCCACCACCCCCTACAGCACCAAAACCCCACCACAGTAGCAGGTTTTACATGGACAGCCAAGCGTGCCATCAAACAACCTCCCCCTTCCTCCCTTACCGTGAGTTCCATGTCCCTGACATCTATGTGGAACACCGAGAACCTCCTGAGAACCGGAAACTGTATGCTGAAGGTCTGGGTCGCAAAAAGAGGTCCCACAGCTATGTGGCTCCATCACCAGAAACTCGTCGCAGGAATGACTACGATGAACCGACATCTTGCCTGGCTGAACTTAGAGCTAATCATCTCCTGGATAGCCATGCCCATACCACACCTTGCATGGGAAGCCACTACCAGAGACCTGGTGCCAGCTGCAACTCCTGCATGAAACCATACCTGGAGCCAGAAATGGATGATGTTCCTCTGTTGGGGAAAGAGAAGCTAAACCGCCGTGCCTCTTTCCTCAGGGCCACGTGGGGTGGTGATAGGATCCGGCACCTAGATGAAAAACCTTCAACTTCTGCCTCCTCCTCCAGTCGCATCAACATGCCTGACTTGTTCCCTCGTGTAGTGGTAGCTAATCCCAAGCCTTCAAAGATGTATGCTAGCGCTGGTAATAACCTCTGCTACAACATGGCAGTTGAGCCAGCCTATCTGGACCCGGCCCATATGGGCTCCTACCCGTACAAGCCTCAGAAGCTCAAGTACTCTCAGTCTACCCGCCTCCCTTCTTACCGGGAGGCGATTCTGCAGAATGCAGCAGCTCTGCGTCGATCATCCTCCACAGTAGTGCACAGACATTACTCCACCTACCTGAACTCATATACTGACCTTCCAGTATATGTGGGTCCACTGGCGCAAGGACCTGCACACTTCTATGATCACCCCAAAGACATGTGCCACCTGTTCCCTTGCGTCAACCACTGCCCAGATGATGCCGCCCTGCTACCCCGGTTAGGTAGCAGGCCTGTAATGTACCAAAATACTGCTTTTGGAGGCTACGAGGGTGCTGGACGCTCACGCAATGAGCCACCACTGCAGCCACTGCACACTTTGCCAGCTTCCTCTGGGAACAGGGACCGCAGGCAGGTTTTGGTGGCGCGAAGGGTTAATAGCCCCTATGTGCCAAAGCCCTGGGGCAGAGTGTCTAGCCTGGAGTCTGAGGTCTAAAGCCCTTCATATGGGTGTCTTGAGGCTCAGAGACTCGGCTCCCTATGAACTTAAAGGGAGATATGTCTGGAACAGCCAAGCAGCCTTTCAATCTTGCAAAAATCTAAGCTGTGCTGAAGATGGATTAGAAGATATTCTCAGTGCAATAATATTTAGGGCAGCAGGGATGGGAGAGAGGGCACGACTATGTGATTACTGCTGGGACATCAGTATACTTTAAATGCTAAAGAAGTAAACACAATATTGAATCATTCTTAATATATTAAAATTGAGCATATTAATTATTTAAACAAGTTTTTAAATGTCATTACATGATTACAGTCATTCTCTACAGACGGACAGATGGACAGCACGTTGTAAGGCAGCTTTAGACCACAAGGTTTAAATTTAGTTCTCTTTGTTTGTTTTTTTACTTTTGTTTACGGCCAATCCAGCATTCCCAAATTTTGAAGTCAGAACTACAAAGCACTGCAGAATTTTATAAATCAGCCACTCAAAAATGTCTTCCAATAATTTTTTTAAGTACAGGGTTTTGAGAGGGATATCTGTTTGAGGCTTTTTACCTGTTCCAATGATGTAACCTGGATTTTAAGACTGCTTCAACTGAATCTGTCGTCTGTATTTCCACAATTATTTCACTGTTTAATAAACAAATCGGTGGCTTCAAGAGCCTTTTGGAATGGGCTCAGTTGTGTGTTCTGTCCAAAAATCCCTTCCACGTGTGTTCGTTCATCCAACTGATTAAAATATCTGCAATATTCATGCAAAAAGATGTTCCATTAGGAAAAACACAGACAGAAACAAAGACCAACCTAATTCAGCAAAATGTGGCAATGTTTAAAAGCTCCTATGTATTAGAGAAAAATCAGTAAAGCATATTATGACAATATTTTGCACGGCAATATCATATTGATAAGTACAAGTAATAAAACACCAAGTATCAGTGTTTTATTATGTGAACTGCAATTACTAATTAAGTTTTTGCTACTACTATAACAAATTCATTTGTTTTTGCAGTCTACTAGTTTTTCTGCTGAGGTCAGCAGAGGTCACAACTTCACATCCTTAGGAGCCACATTCACAGAACTCAGCACCAAACAACACAGCATCTACGAAAAGTGAGAATGTTCATGAAGGTCATAAGCCTGTGCTTTGACACTGATTGCATTACTAAATTGAAGCAAACGACTTTTTGACCCTGTTTGCTTTTCATTGTTTTGGTGCTGTGTGAATGCGCACACCTGCATCCATTTTATCAGAGGGAACATGAATTTCTTAGGGAACTGAATTGGATGCAACAACCGTGAACAATGTTGCGGTTCCTATTTTCTAGCTTCATATCACGGGGCCTTTGTCAATTTTTACTACTAGTTACATCATTTTCAAAACCACAAAGAAAGAAAAATATTATCCTCCAACACAGTTGTGGCTAAAGCCTTTCACCTTGTCACCATACGCCATGGCCACTCCCTTTGTTCTCTTCTTGAGATTTTGTTTACGAAGGCAAACAAGTGCCTCAACATGAAGGTGATACATGCAAACAGCATTTGTGTGTTCTTTCTGTCGCGACAGCAGGATTGATGGGGAAGACGGCGAACTTTCTCCCTGATGAATGATTCAATGCATGCAGATATAATATCACAGGGAGAGGGCAACTAGTACAGGATGATATCAGCAGCAATCCATCAAATTCCAAACAGAGACAGCAGAGTATGCACAGCCAGTTATAAGTCAAGCTGGGGTTACACAGGCTCAAACTCTGACATTCAGCTGTGGCTGTGATTGCTGTTTACATTATCTATAGCGTCAAGGTTACTGCTACACACTGATGTAAAAGACACTGGCCTATTCCTGAGATAAGACCCATTTATTAATGCACTGCTTCCCTTTGCAGCTGTCATTATCTCTTCCAGTTTATAACTACCAGTTAGCTAAAAAAAAGTACAAACCCATATATACTGGATACACACACACACACACACACACACACACACACATCATCATTATCAATAGAATAGTTGCACCCAGAAGGAAGTGTTGGATTTCAATGCTGCTGGGAAGGAAGATAAAGGTTACCAAGAACAATAAATGATGCTAAATTTAGACTGATATGGACAATATTAATTGAGCTACAAGTACAGAAGTAGTGACTCTCAGTATGGCATCGGGGTGCCATGTTTGCTAACGCAACATGCCAGATGTTTCGCATTGGATTTCTAGAGGTTCCTAATGGTGTCCTGTGATAATCCATCCCATGCAGCTTGAATATTCTCATACAGATCCTGCAGATGGTGCGGTAGGGGTGGAGGAGTAGTGACACCAGACCTTCTGGATGTGCAACACGTAATAACAAAGCGTTCATCTTGCCGCTGACCACAGTGCCTCTACACACAGATTCGTTGGTGGTCTCCACCAAGACAAAAGCAGGACCCGTCACTGAAGAAGACCTGCTGCCATTCTGAGTCACTCATTGACGGTCTGGCACGATGCCATTGTAGTCATTGGCGATGTTGACGTGATGTTAAGGGCAGTCATTGTAACCATCTGTGTGCATGTAATCCTGTGTCATGCAGCCGTCTGCCAATGGTCCAATAACAGGACGACTCATGGAGGGCATCACTGCTCGCGGTCATGGCTATTGGGTCATCAGGTACAGCGATAAGGCCCGTCCTTGTTTACATCACATGTGTGGCTAAGCGTGAAACTTGAATCAATTGCATGTCTTATGATGTCAAACCACTATTCCTGTCAGTTGATTAACAATTTACTAACAATTTGTGGAACTATTTTTTGACAATAAATGTATATATGTGTATTTAAATATATATATATACAACATGTATATATATGTAACATGAGCATTGAACAATCTTGCATCAAAGAATTGCACAGGTTTGGTGGATGCTTTCCCTGGCACAGTTCTCATGAGACTGGGATTGCTGGTAGACCTGTGTGACCTTATGCTTCAATACACCTGCAAATTCAGCAACCTCCTTCACACTATGGCCTTTGGCACACCCAAATGCAGTCAATCTTTCACTCCTTTTTGCCAATCATTAACATCTGCTTTCCATTTTCCACACATCAAACGAGACATTCACTGCAATGTAGCACCTCTTCTCAATCTATGAACCCCGTTGCACACACCGCAAGTATTTATAGCCCCATTATCCTCGTGCAGCGTCATCTGCATGCACACAAGGTGACTAATTTTTTGTCCTATATATATATATATATATATATTTATTAATATTGAAACAACAAACGACTATGACTACATCTATATCTATGATTACGACTGTGTATGACGAACTATTACCAGTAGCTGAAGCATACTGCACCCATGAAAAGAAAGTTGATTGTTGAGTCCAGCTGCGCACGAGTAACCATGTCGAACATTCTGCAGTCGAATAAAACCCAGGCCATTTCCTCAAGGCCATTATGGGGTGATGGATATACAGAGAAAGGTGCCATCTTATCCTCTGTGCACCAAGTTGTGAAATGTACCCTGCCATTCCTGAGAAAGGGGTGAATCTGAAACTCGGGAACTATTGCGGGAAATGTGATTTCCAACAGAACAAAGAGAGAGATTAATGCCTTTGGCACTTAATAAGTGTGAGAACTACTTCATAGTTAATCAAGTCCCAAAAGTGAACCCTAAAATAAAAAGGCTAACTTTGCCATGCAGCTCCCCAACCTACTTCATTCATTTCACACTTTAATTAACAGCATTTACTCCATCATTCGCTTTCTTCCCAAAGTGTTAAATTTCTGGGAAAGCGGAAGCACAAAGAAAACCAGAACCTGCAAAATCTTGCCCCAATATTCCAACTGAAAGATCACCTGAGATTATATATGACCTAGGGGAGATATTTTATGAACACAATTTCACTCTTGATTCCCTCTGCCATGCTGCCTTATACGTTACTATTCAAACTCACCAAGAGGCAAAAACTGATTACATCTGCAGATCCTGCTTCACCTGGAGTTCTGCAGTTATGTATCAATTAGTGAGAATACTGCGAGTCAAGACAGTCATTTAGTACAACACGGAAAGGAGACTTAGACAACAAGTAACCTGCCCCAGCACTAGGACAATAATATGTCACGACAATAATATTCGAGGATATGAAAAACTATTTTTATATTATTAATATTATTAGTTACTATTAGTATTATAGTAATAGCTTGATATTATTATTTTCATCACTGTATGGTTTGTATGAACTAGAATTATGAAAATCATTTCCATAGGGTGAACACCAGTTTCCAGTTTTACAGGCCGATCAGATAGCTCTTTTCCACTGACACCATGCTGGCTGCTCGAACCATTCTGTGCTTTTCCAACATAGAAAACTGGTTTGTGCCCGACAAAATTGGTGCGGTTCCAGCCCCAATGAACTCGCTGGTCTGAAACCATGGCACCCACGATGCACGTGGCAAGGGGGTGGCACTGCCGTCACCATGAAAGTTGTTCACGTCGCCATTTTCCAAAATAACAGGAGAATTAGTGAAAACAATGAAAGCAGCAACAAAATGCCCCATCAGAGGTCTGCTGAGGAAAGGACACTTCTGCCGCCCGACTAGGAACCGCCCACATCCGTATACGTAATCGCCCTGCCCTCAAGCCAGTGGAAAAGGGGGTCGTTCTTAACTGGTTCCATGGATCCTGGGAACCAGTACCAGCTCTGGCACGAGCACTAGCACTTTGTTGGTGGGAAAGAGGCATAAGAAACAGTGAGTAAGAGATCTCTGAAAATCAGTCAGTGATAACAGTGAAATCCTGTGACTGCTATTAAGAGTTTATCAGAGTGAAAAACCAACTACATTAATGACTACTGTTAGAAGCTTACAGCATTGACCTGTTAGTCAGAATACGAGAAGAGCGAGCTCTTCTCGTATTCTGACTAACAGGTCAATGCTGTAAGCTTCTAACAGTAGTCATTAATGTGGGTATCGTGATGAAAGCCTGATTTGTTAAGAAAGCCTAGTTGCAGTAACACTAGACATTCATATAATATGTACTTCACAGACAGGTATTGAGATAGATTCTATCAAGAAGCAGGGCAAGGGGGAGGAGAAATCCGTAGCTCAGGTACTTTGATGTGTGCTATTCACAGAGGAGAAGTTATTACATTTTACGGTCAATAAAGCTAACTGAAACAAAGTCTGAAGAAATGGCTAAATCTTACAGAAGTGTGTTTTGTTCATTACGGCAGTGAAAATTTGAGTAAAAGACGTTGTTTGAGTCTTATTTGAACAAGTATCTTCATTTACAATCCGTTTAGCTCTTTTTGGTTTCTGCTGTTCACTTCAGTTCACTGTGATTCTTGTACAGAGCATTTAAATACTGGACAGACTAGAGAGAGACCTACTGAAGCAGAAAGGCTCAGAATTGTACCTAATTCACAATCTTTTGCAGTACTAGCAAAGATGGCAGGTAAAGGCAGACAGGTAGAGGCAGACAGGTAGAGGCAGACAGCAGGTCAGACCATTTATTTTTATTACAGCATACAGTTTCATAGATCATACATCACTTAAGCTCCAGAAGAACATGAAGACATAAACTAAGCCTGTAAATAAATAAGTAGTGTTATTAATATTTGTGTATATATAATGTCTTAAAAATGAAAACCTTTGTGTGTATCTGTAAGTAGTCGAATGCAGTCAATGGGAGAAAATGGGGGACTTTAATTTTGTTCTTTGTTTTGTTTTATAGCTGATGTCTTCACCCCTCCCTCCATACCTACCTAAGCACCCAAGAATATCCAACAGGGTATATAACAAGGCATTTACAAACTGCATTTCAACAAGTCAAACTAGGAAAAGGCATTGCTATTAATAACTGGTCACTGATAGTGCCGTCACCTCATAGCAAGAATGGCCTGGGTTCAATTCCTGGCCAGGTAGTTCAGGGCCCTTTCTGTGTGAAGTTTGTACATTCCCCCCGTGTCTGTGTGGGTTTTCTCCAGGTGCTCTGGTTTCCTCCCACAGTCAAAACACATGCAGTCAGGAGAACTGGAGATGCAAAATTGAGCCCCTAGGTGTGTGTGACACCGGAAGTACTAAGCAGACACTCGCAGATCTAAAAGCTATCTCAGATTTTTTGGACAGAGTCAGTGATGGAATGAAGCATAATAGCATTAATAGATAGCCAGTAGCAAGGGCGAACATTACCAATAGGGAAGAGACAAAGCCAAAACCAAAAGAACAATCCTAAGTCAAAAACCAAAAGAGACAAACCAAACCAGCAATCAGGCCAAAAGAGGAAGACAAAAGCAGAAACCTAAAAACAAGCAAAGATCAAAAACCAAAGCAAACCAGAAACAGCATGCCCATGAGATTGACAATACCCTGCAAAGAAAGCACAAACAAAGGAGTATATGTACAGACATGTGATGAGCTATATGTGAATAGAATCAGTACTCAGGGGAAGAGGATCGGGAAGGCAGTTCATGATTGGTGGATTGTGAGCACGTCGTAATGACATAATGACCAGGTTGTATGGTGGGAAATGTAGTCCATGGAGTTGAGGCAGGAGGAGAGCCTGGAAGTGTGACAGTGTGAATGTGCACATCTGCATGTCTGTCCTGTGATGGACTGGCAGCCTGTCCAGGGTGTTTCCTGCCTTCCGCCCATTATTCCCGCTCTACACACACCAGGCTGCTACTCCCCCAGCCCTTCACATTAAAAGTCCTTGACCCAAAACTAACATCCAAGCATTTTCTGAACACGTTACAATACCATCACACTGCCTAACCCTACAATGAATAAACTTTCCCCTTCATCAAAACTAGCATGAAACAGTTTTCAGTCTACCAAAAGAACTATCCCTTTGAAGTACAGCACTGTCTTGAAATGAAGAGCTGAGAAAACAAGCAAGCATTGACCCTCTGCTTTGAAGCAGCCCTTGCATGGAGCAAACGCATGGAGAATGAGTTTAGATACTGATGGAGCATGGTGGTTGCACGCTTGAAGGGAACACTCTTATCTCCTTCACCCTCCTGTGTTCTTAAGACGTGATGTGAGGAGCTAACTTCCATCCTCTCTCTCTCTCTCTCTCTCTCTCTCTCTCTCTCTCTCTCTCTCTCTCTGTTCATGGTGAGGCTCAGCCTCCCCTTTGCCCCTGCTGGAGGGCTGGAAGGGCTCCAGCTCTGCTCCCAGAACAGTGCAAGAAGGAAGAGGAGAAGGGTGTGGAGGTCAGCATGCTGAAGGGCAGCTGAATGGACTGATTAACCCCAGGGGATGGCCTGTTTAATCATGGCTGCTCAGGATGATGCGGGACAGAAGAGCGAGCCAAACGGCAGTGTCGACCTGTAGTGCCCCTGATCATTCAGCATTCCAAGCTGGAAGGAAAGAGCAAAATGAAAGAAGACATAGGGTCATCATAGAAACCTGATTCAGCAAGGTCTACAAGGGGCAAATCCTTGAACACTCCTTCAATAGCTGCAGTGATGGATGCACTAGGGTAGAAAGAAATGAACAGTTTGGTTAGGGTACTGGTTACATAGGAAGCACAGGGCTGGGTGTGACCGAATTACATCCGTACTACTGAGTACTTACTCATGTTAGATCACACAGTCGGGACAATTAGACTGCTGAAAGCAGACTAAAGTGTAGTTACACTTGTCAGAACTTAGTGCAGACAACGCTGTCTACATTATTTGTAGTGCAAAAATGCAAAGCTGGCCATGGTAGCACATCTAACTTAAGGAAACACCTGGTCAAACTCCCTGCAACCGCTGCAGCTAACATTAGCAACATACCTGCAGCTAGCATCAAAGAAGTTGAAACATCCTTGGACGATTAAACTTTAAGTGAGGCACTGACATCTTCAGGTAATTAATTAGTTGGGAAAGCTGTTGCTCGAGTAAATGAGGCTTTTACACTGTGTTGGTTGAAGTTAACCAGCATTTTTACTAAAGCCAACTGAACGATTGGCTGCATCAAACTTCCTCTAGCATGTTGTTTACAGGTAAACAAATAGTAATGTTATGTGAGATTTACTGGAGGATATCACATGTGCTTCCTCCAAGACACATATGTCTATGTGCTCACACTATACCCTGGTGACAGACTACAACAGGCTGCAGATTCCAAGGGCGGTTTTGGGAGGGGAGAGGATGGTGGAGAGGGGTTTAATTTGGTGTGTTGTGTAAAATGTTCTAAACAAATAACAATGTTGAAATTGAGAACAATTGTAGGACTAGTTTTTGTTACAACTGAAATGACATTTTTGTGATTACAGAGAGTGCAAAGTACCCGAGAAAAAGTACCGTCGGGTACCAGTACTGTGTTGCAGGTACTGATATTAGTTCCAGTGTGAACAGTACCTAGCCCTAGTCCTGAATAACGAAAGACAAACACACAACAAATGAGAGATGCAAATGTGGACACACAAGAGTGCCAAGTCCTGCTTCTGGTGCTCTACCCAGTTTTAGCCTTTACTGAACACTTTCTGATTCGGTAGGTCAGGTGCTAGATTATGGCCGGAGATGAACTCTGCAGAGCGAGCAGATAACCAGAAACAGGATGGGGCATGATGATCCATGATCCCAGAATCATATGTCCATGCCAAGAACTATTTAGAAACTTTCACTTGTAGGAGTCTGTGTGCAGTGTGGAGTCCCTCTGCCCTGCATACCTTGTTTTTCGTCTGTACTGATACGCATCAACCAACCAATTAGCTATTTAACCCTATCAAATCAGAGCTTTCCTTGTGCTGCAGTGTTTTCTTTCATTATAGTAAACATGCATGAGGTTTCCTTTGTTGTTGGATGTCCGTGTTCTGAGAGCATTCAAAGCTACTGTAGAACTTATTTTAAACGCTCAATTTGTTTAATCAGGGTAATGATAAAACCTATGTGTGATTTCTCCTTCTTATTCCTAGTCACCCGGTTAGCTTGTAAAACAAATACACAAATGACAAAAAAAGCCTTTTTTTACCCAGGTAAAAATTAAGTATTTTTTAATGTACTAGAAATGTACTTTAATACCAGCAAGTACATTTCAAGCACATTATGGTTTTGTGTGCTAAATACAAGTGCAAAATGTATATATTGCAAATGTAATAATTACAAGTACATTTTACCTCAGTAGTTCTATGTAAGTATATATTTACTTCTATTTAGGTATATATTTAATAGCACTAATGATTATATTTAGCATACTAAGTACATAGTTAGTATATGAAAATAGGATAAGATTATAAGATTAAGGAAGTATACTAAGTATACTTAAATTAAGTATACTTTTTTCCTCCTATACATCAACAACATCACAGAGAAATCATGGTAATACTAGAGAATAACAAAAATAAAAGTTAAAAAAAGGCCAGTTTAAGTGGGAATGTTAAAGCAGAGAAAATAAAGAAATATGCAGGGCAGGGACACTTTAGCACCAGAGCTGAGAAGCGATGCTCAGTTTTCATTGTTTCTTCTCTCTCTCTCTCTCCTCCTTTCAAGTTCATCTGATCCTTGTAGACCTTGCTGAGGTTGGAAATCAGTGAATTAAGGAGACTGTATCCTTTATAGAAGCCTAAACTGTCATTCAATCTTTCACCCTCAACATTTTGAAACAGGATGCTGACAGCAAAGGATTTTCATTAAAGGAGCTTTGCTTGGGTTTGCGCAATTCATCTCCACAAGCATTGGCTTATTTCTGGACCAACTAGACCAACTTTCTCCCTCAATTCCCGCTGATTTATCGTCTTACCTCAAAGACAGAATTCTATCAGCAAAACGGCGGAAGCAAGATGTTAAAGGCTCATGTGATAATCCATCCTCCCACACCTGTCCCTTATCTGCACACTCTGATATATGTTTTCCAGTGACAGCTTCTGAGACACAACATACATAATTGGATAGAAGCAGACAAATGTGGGCGCTGGTATGGAGAATGGAGAATAAGCTTGAGTAATCAGTGTGTGCATTAAGTGTGTGTGTGTGTGAGAGAGAGAAAGAGAGAGAGAACCTCATCAGCCTTTTCTGATGGGCGGTGTCCCAGGACAGAGTGGGTGGGGCTGAAGGTCAAGAAGCTGAAGATGAGATTAATTACTGCCTTGTCTGGGAATTGGACCGCTTTCAGGCCACAAATCTAAATCTGAACCCCCAATATCAGGGTGCAAGTGCTAGGACGGAAGGATGACAAAAAATAGATTCATTTACATTTAAGATATGACAGATGGATGTTCCTCACGGCGAGCGATCAATACATAAATCTATATCAATTATCATTTTTTTATGAGTGCACTGACGCACATCCTGCTTTCTAGATGCTTAATGGCTTGGGCTGGCATTTTTGACAAAGTGTTTTTCAGGCAGATTATGCAACAACGATAAAGGATTTGACAAATGAAGACTATTACCGTCAGTTGCTGCTACATTCACTAATCCATCCTCCAACAATTTAATTTTAATTGAAGTCTAGTGACAATAGCAAGCCAGGCATTCCCAAGGCTTGCACATCATTACTACAAATTATGGTCGATAGGAATCTGAAAAGCAAAGAGATGTCCAAACAGACTGTGGGGGGCGTTTTCAAGACCTACATCTCTATGTTCATACTCTAAGCCTTTCACTGGGTTGCCAAATTGATAGTTTATCCCTACAAAAAGATTCAGCAAGGGTTCTTTAGTAAAGGCAATAGTTACACACATAACTGTCAAAGGTTAAAGTCAGCATTACTTTTGAATGCATAAATGTTGTTTTGCAAACTATTCTACTCTATAAAGGAAACACTGTTATATGTGTTTCTTGGTTCTAAATAACAAAAGAGTTCCATTATTAAACAGTACCTTTTTGATATTGTATAAATCCCCTTTTTGCTAAGCGTGTACTGTTCAATTGTAATTACATAATTTCATACATACATACATTCTGGTCTCGATACATTGCGTTAGGGATGCACTGATAAGGGAAATTTGGGCTGATGCCATTATCCCATATTTTACACATACTATCAGATAATGTTGACGTCTGATATTTTGGATATCTGTAACTTTACATCTTGGGCACGCCAAACTGGCCACCACACACAGGACATGCTAATCATGCTCCAATTTCAGTTTGCTACATTAAACTATTACTGTGAGACTCTCTGTTCGGCTCTTTATCTGTAGGGTGCATGATGCATGCAAAGGTGAGTCGCATTCTGCCAGGCAGACATAATTTGGCACAACACTGGCACTGTTTAATTTCTCAGCACATCATAACATGCCACTCAGCGTTTCCACCATGCATTAAAATAAAGCCATGCAAAGTCACAGTGGATGACATGGACCTTGAAATAGAAAGACGGCCACTCTTTTAGATAAACAGAGGAACGCTATATGTTTAAAATCACCCAATACTGATATGATTCTATTATCACTGTGCTTCCGTACATAATGTATTAATAGTTATGAGCCAGTATTTCCGCCTTTAATGTGACTTTTATCACAAGAGCCAATATTTCTACCTCATTAAGCTAATATCTGTTGAACGACCAGATTTCAGGCTCACCTTATTCATCCTTAGCCTTGTCATTCATAAAATTCCACTCATATTTACCACAGGAGCTGGCTGTACAACAGCAGCTAGCCAGGCTTTAACGGACAGCCTCTGGCCTCTCTCCGGTCACTGGCCTGGCTTTGCATTCACAGGCAGATGCCCTGACATCTGGGCCAGGCCATCAGTGTGTGGCACGGTGGGTGGCACACGGGTATTAAAGTCACGGAGGGTCTATATAGTCTGCAGTGGCAGCAGATTGTGGACCATGATGGCATCTGACTCTCTTCATCCATTATCCCCGGGCCACAGATGGCCCCAATTTCCCTAGGGAAGACCCTCTAGAAAGGCCTTTCAGTCGCTCGCTTATAGCACAACACATGCAGCGAAGGGCATGCATGCATTAGAGCCGGGGCTAAATGAACTAAGAACTACCAGTTACAAGTGGCGATTGCTTGCAATACTTGTGAAGACTGATAATATACAACGATGACATCCATGAAGCCCACTTATTAGCCTGATATTTCCTCAGGTCTACTAAACTGACTTTTGGACCTGATAAATTGGTCCGCCTTTACCCTTCACTGAAACGGGCACGCTATCAATTAACAGCAGTTTCATCAATTAACCTGTGCAGTGGCTTCAAGTAGTCATCTTAATGACTTAGCTTGATCTAAGAGACCCCCCTGATGATCTCATCATCTCTTGCAAACGTTTATGTCAGGGACCACTGATAGCACACTCATACACACATGCATAGCTTGATACTATCTACCGTGAAACTATGAAACAGCATTCTTTGCACATTCCAGCGCTGAATAAATGAGCTCACACTCCATAACTTTACCCAGATGTTCAGAGTCACCTTGAGATTAGGGCTGTGGATCCTATCACTGGAGAGAAGAAGGGATGAGAAGATGGAAGGAAAGAAAGAGGGAGGGAAAAAAGGCTGAATAGAGACAGAGGCAAAGAGACAGATGATAAAGATCAGAAACAATGAGTTGGGTGTCAGTCATGCCTAAAAAAAAATAGTGATCCTTCAAAAAAAAAAAAACTTTGAAAAGTTTGGCAGACACAAATTCAGCTTTGGTGCTTAAAGGCCAAAACCACACATACACTTTTGGGGGTTTTTTTGCATAAGCTAAAAATATGGATCCGCAAATCTCCCCATTATTTACAGTTAACAAATCGCCTTTACATTGGAAGCATTAAAATGATCGAAGCGTGGCGTAGCTACACATCTAATGGGGCCAATGATTCATGATGCTGGAGCGAGTTTTGCACACTGAGGCCTGTTCCAAATCCTACCACTCTCATTCTCATGCCAAACGGTCATGATAATTCACTTGGCAACACTTGGTTCCTGTTGTGTTTACCACCTCCCATTCTATACTGAGACGTAGGGACAAAGATGTGCACTCTGCAGTACGCTGCAAGCAATGGTTCAAAAAAGAGCTACAAAAAAAACCTAGTAAGTATGCATCACGGCTTTCCAAGCATTATTTAAGGGTGTATGACATATATCTGCAAGTGATATAAAATGGCACACTTTAGTTTTTATTATTGGTCATTACAGCTGATAATGACATCCACCAAGCTTTGCCAGAAATAACCAAGCCTCTTCTGTCTATAATAAACTCTACACTTGGTCCTGGCTATATTCCAAAATCTCTTAAATTAGCAGTAATCAAAACTCTAATTAAGAAACCTAATCTTGATCCCTCCGAGCTATCAAACTAAAGGCCCATCTTAAATCCTCCCTCCTTATTTCACAGGTTTTAGAGAAAGCTGTGGAACAACAATTATGTGACATACATGAAATTTCAGTCTGCATTTTAACCTCATCATAGCACTGATACAGCTACTGAGACATCCTACTAGATAGGCAAGGAAACCTTGTAGGAGTAGAAGGAAACACTCTTTCATGGTTCAGGTCTTACCTGAGTGACCATTATCAGTTACTGTGAATCAGATGTAAAGTCTGGGGTTCCACAGGGCTCTGTTTTAGGGCCTATTTTATTTGCCTTACAATATGCTATCACTAGGTACCATTATCAGAAAACATGGCATACATTTCCACTGCTATGCTGACGATACACAGCTGTATATTTCAGCCAAATCAAGGATACATTTCCACTTAATAAGATAGAGGACTGTATAAAAGACTGGATGTCAAGTAAGCTCTTCATACTCAACTCAGACAAAATAAAGAAACAAAGAAGTTCTTCCTCTTGGTCCCAAATCTACTAGATGTCATTATGGGTGACAATTGTCAGCTAAAACTATGCACACTGGATTATTTATTTATTTAAATGTTGTGCTATTAAGGAAAAGAAAAACTTACAAACAGCAAAATGTCTTTAAGTGACATATACTCCTCATAAAAACCCCAAAGAATCCCTGGTAGGCTATTTTCAATCTTGCAAGAGAGTAGTTTGCAGAGAGTTTCAACCCCTCGTTTCAGTGTTTTTAGATATAGCTTGGATGTCTGTAGCCCAACTTCAGCAGACTTCGGAAATGTATCATCATACCTGACGAAGTTTAGGAGAAACATTTTGATGTTTCTTTCAAGGCGGTGGAACTCAACTGTCCAATCAGCTTTGCTGCCTCTTTGGCAGGTGAGACCTTAAAAAGTGTACAGGACTGAAATTTAAAAATTGCCATCTGTAAAATCACATTTGGTGAGCATGAGGGCTCTGAATGTAATCCTGCTAGCTGGGTGGGTAACTCAACTCCAGACAATAAAAATTCCAGAGAGGATTTTTGAACATTTTATGGCAAATAGACGGAAAAATGTGTGTTTACACTAATGCAAATGAAGAACATGTCTTTCTTCTCTTATCAACCATATACATTTCTGGACACACACCGTTATGCTACAATAGCAACTACACGGAAACAGCAGTTACAGGTACCCACAAACTTACAGATTTCCTTACAGCATTAGCAAGACATGTAATAGTGCACACAGAGTTGTCGTCCTGGAGCTGAGAGCAGTTAGAGTCGTTGGGAGTTGACAGCCAACAGTTACAGGCAACAGTAATGTTCTTAGCAGGGCTGCTGTCTAAGGCCACCAACTGTTCCAGTGACCTGTGGAAGAACCCAAAGCAGCCTAATTCCCAGCTGCTTCACACCCCACTGCAGGCCTAATCCAAACCCTGTGTGTGGCTGACCACAGCAGTGAAAAGGGTGGTGTGCCTGGGAGTGTGTGAGTGGGTTGATTCAGGGACAAGTGTCGGTAGTGTGTGTGATGGGTGGGATAGAGTTTAATGACAGAAACCATCATCTCTCAGCTTTTCAATCCACTTACCTCCAGAACACACGAGCGCACGGTTTGGTAATTACTGAGAGCTGTCCTCAGTTTCATTAAGGGGACTAGATTCAAGGTCAAAGCAAAGGAAGCACCTCTCTCCTGGTGGGTGCTAAATTGGGAAGGAACAACCAATGCCCATGTGTTCAATTTAGCAAACAACGGTGAACAAAAAACATGATATTTTCCCCTGTAGCCCAAGAGCTATTGGACAGATGGAATGTTCCCTATCATCAATAGCAAATATATAACATCGGGACACTTGGAAAGATTTTCATGACATGTATTACAGTTCTCAGTTTTTATGAGCATCTATGGAAAGCTCACACAGGGATGATGGCATAGGTAAATCAACCTCAGACATACACAACATACACATAGATATAGATACAACAGACATACACAGAAAGACAGACAGCTGGATAGCTGGAAAGCTAACCAGATAGCAAGCATATATACACCCTGCTGACCCTGGTTGCGTTAGCAACTTACATAGTTGGAACGATATTGTGTGTATAGGTGTTTCCCAAAACCATGGTTGGAACTATGGAGGTAACTATGTTGATAACTTACATAGTCCAAACCATCATTAAGCGACACAGGTGTTTCCCAAAACCACCAAAAGTTCGCAAACACTGTCGTTAAGTTGTGTAGTTGCAACTACAGCTGTAGACCTGTGGTTAGAAGCTTAGTTCCTGGTGATGACATCATCGATGATGCTGGATGCAGTAGAAGGAGACATGTCAGTATGTTAAAACATTTACATCAGTGTTCTGGTACATTTAGCAGATCAAATGCTGTAGACATGCAGTTTTTGATGTATGACTTAATATATATCTGTGTTTATGAATACAGCTGCATTTATCAGCTCACTATTACTCATGTGGGTCAGCTGTGTAAGGTTAGCCTAGGTCTACGAAAAAAGATGTCATCAAGTTAGTCTTTATTACAGACATATATCATAAATGACAATGTGGAAAACTTTACAGCAGTTTAATAAATCAGTTCTTAATCACTGAGAGCTTTCATTACCATTACGGAAAAAAACGAAAAGAAAGTCACCTGGGTTTCGACCCCGCGACCATATGAGAAACTCCATCTTCGACACAGTGCCACATTATAATCACACATTTACCCAAACGTACTACTCAGACATGCTGTCCACGGGACTTTTGTTTTAATTTTATATTGCTAATATAACTATTTTGTTTTTGAAGAGATGTTTTTATAAGTGTTACCTATTAATATTAAATTTATAACGAATATCAACATTATCATTGTTTTAAGTGTCAATATTATTTTTGCTTTATTTACTTTTATTTTTTATTATTTTATTATTATATTATTTCTATTACTGTGACTGGTAGTTGTAGTGGGAAGTTATATGTTTACAATATTAATAAATATGAGAAGCCTAAACAATACATTAATTACGTATATTGATTATCATATTTTGGCCTTATATTACAAGAGTTTTTGCATGTTTCCCGTTGTGAAAGTCAGACCAAACACATTTGGAACCATGGTGATTCGAACTATGGTGGTTCAAACCAACATGGTTTAAACTACTGTGCTACTAACAAGGTATGACAGTTTCGGGAAACAGTCGTACTTCAGATGTTAGTTAGCTGAACGATGCATTGTACCACTTTAGTTCAGTGCTAACCTCCATCGTTGTATGGGAAACGCACCCCCTGCTGATTCATCTCTCCACGATGTCACACAAGTCACATGCTCACAAGCCACCAATCATGAACTTTTCTCCCGTTCATCCTTGCCTGAGTGCTTATGTCATTCACCTGTTCCTAATAAATCTGTCTGTACACATACCTGTTCAGTTTCTACCTTTCATTGCAAAGTATTGCCAGCGTTTCCAGTTGTGTACCAAGCAGTCTCCCTGTGTTTGTATAACTTGTGTACTGTCCCTACTTTGCCTTTTGGTTTACTCTCTTGGGTATTTCTCTGGTTTTGGTCGCCTGGTTGTTTGTTTTTCTGTTTTTTAACTTCTTCCTGTTTCCTGTTTTTTTGCCCTAGTCTTGCCAGTGTCTGTTTTGATTACCTTTGTGTTTGCTTATTGGTTTTTGACTGACTCTAGAACTACTCTCTCGCTCCTATTCATTAAACCAGTTTAACTGTTACATCTGAAAGTATCTAGTTAGTACATCCAGCGTTACAACATGGCGGTTTTAAATGAGTTAACCTGCAGTCATAGCTTATGAAGTCTCTTATTTGAGTATTTGATGAAAGATGAAATACGTCAACCCTGCACCCACCGATAAAGTGACGACACACATCTGGGTTATTTCCTTCATGACTTATTACCATGACTGATGGAGATGAGATAGGGACTGATCCTGAGTTGTGTGTCGTCAATTATTGCGTTGCTGTTATATATTTTTTTCTTAATCACAATGCAAAACAGGATAATGGACAAGAAGAAATAGCTGTACTACAGAGGATATGCACTGGCATCACTTTCCTGTCAGAATACACCTCCTTAGTTGGACTGAGAGGAAAAACGTCCTGTAACAAGGCTGCATTTATTAGAGGAAACTAAAAGGGAATAAAACAAGTGACTATCTGTGTAAATTCAGGTAGCTGGATTTGACAGTAAAATATAAATTCTTGTGATCATTGCGATCTTTAATGTCCCTATTACAAGAATAACCTCAGTCCTCTCTTATGAAGAAAAACTGGGTTTGTTTTGGCTGTCTAACACAAGGATCATCATCATGGATGTATTTATGGATGGAAAATTCAGACTTACACAGAATAGAAACAGAACTGAAAGTACGTAACTGATGAGCAGTCAATACTGTATATAACGTATGGTATGATTTTACTACCGCACATCTGACACAAAATGGCAAGTGCAAATCCAGTGCCTGGTTTCTAATTGTTTATGCAAGTTGCAGCAATCAATATGAAACTGAAGTCAGCTTCCACAGTTGTCCTATTCCACCTTAAACTGTACAGCAGTTACAATCATACCTGAGGTGCCTACTGCTGCATGATTTAAGGATAGCACTTTACTTTTCAGATCGGTAATAAGTAGGTAAAGATATGGTAATTTTACAGTAACAAATTGTATTTAATCATTAATTAAATGCCAATTTCCTAGTTGTTACTAAATAATAAATCTTTTACCTGCTTATTTTATAGCTCTTTATGTATAATAACAGTAAGTCTTTCTGCCAATAGATGCAGAAATAACCGCAGTGACATCACATGCATACCCTCTACACAGAAGTTGCTAGTTCAAAAACAGAATCGCATGAATGCATGGTAGCATGTTAGGGCTGTCACAATCGTGACATGGCATTTTTGCTGATGATTAAGTGTCATATAAATAATTGTGATAAGCAGTTTAGTAGTTTTTCTTGTGGTGAACGACTTGGCTGAGAACCCCCCTTACTTACTAGCTGTGTTTACTTAGTAGCTGACATTAGTTGTACCTATGAATCAATACCACGCATTTCACACTCACATAAATGTCTACAGTGTGCACAGAATTATGGGTAGAGATATGTAAAGCTACATGGTTTTTATGAGAGTAACAAAATAGCTACACAGCTAATAAAGAAACAAACTTTATAATCCCATATGACATGGATTTACTGCTTTCTTTGGTTTACATTTATTTACCTCAACCCAACAAACTCAACCCACATTTTGTTTGTAGCAGGATGATGCGACTGTGAAATCTAGTGGCTGTGGATAGTTGTTCAGCCAGCAGAAATAACAGTGATCATCTTAAGTATTTGCCATTATGTAATAACTGTGATAGGGCTAGGGCCCGTGCACACACAAACACATTGTCTAACCATTGCTGTATACATGTTGTTTTTCACACTACAGTTAAATGAGCCTACTCTCTGGTTACAGAACATCGGTTCTCTCTCTGTCCCCCATGCCACAGATGGTTGACTCCTGATCATTTCTGCCATCGATTTCTCACACAAGGCCGAATCCAGCCGGAGACACGCCCTGGAGAAATGGCCATATTAATCTAGTGCGATACATACAGCCCTGGTTCTGCTCCATAAAGTTTACACGTACTGCTCAGCAGGACAAATGTACACGAGACGCGCAGGGTGATTTTGGATTGAAAAATGAAACTGACTCCAAAGCACAGCTTCTGTTAACATGCCTACGGAGCCATTATCATCACAACAGTTTACCATCTATCTATCACTACACCAACGGGACAGGCTTTTATAGACGACAGATGTCACAATAAGTTGTTTTGGACTTTTTGGGCCTATCCTTCAATGAGCTAGTCATTTTATATTGAGCACTGGCCGACAATCAGGCTGGCCCAAAACTGGACTACATAGATCTCAATGCAAGTATGTTAATGTTAGTAAAAACACTGCACTTTAGGTAGGACATGCTAGGCTGCTGAAACCTACAGTAAAATCACTTTTGATTGTGAGACACACTAAACGTTTTGAGTGACGTGTAGGGGGAGGAACACATCAATTTAAAAACAAAGTGATATTGAGGGAAAATACACAAGTGTATCTAATTGATTAGCCACTAAATGCTTTAAGGGGTCAAATTTCTGCACAATACATTTGCTAAAATGTAAAGAAAGTCATTCTGAGTCGTATGATATGAAATGGTGCATTGTAGAGAAATTTCTTTACAATGTCTTTACATTTCTTTACAGTGGTGGTGATAGGAACCAGCAATTGGGATGTCTACAATGCTAATAAAGTCACTTTATTTCCTTTCTAAAATGAACAGTCAACGTAAACCTGTCTTCTGAATTTAATATGTCATGTTGATAAGGGTAAAATCTGGTCTGATTTTGCCTTGTAAAGTCTTGCATTCATCTCAGTGCCTTTATTGATTGCAAAATATAATTTTAAAGAGACATCAGGTAGCATTCTTGTAACCATGTCAAGTAATAACTTTGTCAGGTAGCTTTAAACACTGCAGACTTTTGGTTCCCATTGCTGACACGTTTCAGACTCTGCAAGTTTCTGTAGAATAAAGTTTTTTAACATCAAACCAACAACTGAATTTACATCTAAACTAGTTAGCTATCCAGAAAATGTTCAAATAACAACCTTTTAAATAACCCATTTAGAGACGTGATTCCGAAGTTGACAACAGGTTTTGTTTTATTTCTTGCTCCAGAGGTCTCACTGTGAACTGCTGTGATCAGGATTGCCAGTAAGAATGTAATCCCCAAAACTGTGCTCTCCTTAGGGTACAATATACATCAGACAGTCCACCCAGGGGCAGAGAGTCTGACTCAGCAATTGTCCTTTAGTATCACTTCTGTAAGGTTGTGTAATATGGCTGCTCCCATGGTAAGAGATTTCCAGCAAAGAGAGAGTCCTGGCCTGCCTCACCCTGCCTGAAACGCAAAAGTGCCTCTCTAGTGTTCTGTGGGAGAGCTCTGGGAAAGTAGGGTGTCTCTAATTAAGCAGTGCTTAAGCTTCTACCTCCTGCAAAGAGAGCACCAAAAAAGGCATGCTGCACCTTCAGGAATCGGCCCACTCTAGTCCAGAGGACACGCATTAATTTCTGGACTCTGAGACAGAGCGAGGCAGGGGGAAAAAATCCTATTATTTGCGTTGTGGGATCAACTAGTTTTCACTCTGCCTCCTCATCCCCCTTTTTCAAATGAAGTCTGAAAATGGGCTAATAAAAGCATGACCATGGGGAGGGGGGAGTCAGGAGTAAGAGACAGGGAGAGAAAGTGAGAGAATGAGCATGAGAGAGAGATTTTAGGAGTCCTTGTCCCCACCCCAGTGGAAATCATTTCAAGAGAGAGATCCATTAGAGTGTTCGTGCCTCCCTATCGCCAGGAAATGATCAGATTCAAATCCCCCACACGTCACAATCCAGCCACTTCCACCGTGACCTTCATCAGACACAAGACACCCCCCTCTATCCACTTTCACTCCCCCTTACAGCCACTCTCTCACTTTAGATTAACAACACGGGGCTGCTGTCCCTTTTTATATCAGGTTCATAAGTCTGCACAAGCACTAAATATAGATTCATGGGGCGTGGTTAGAGCTTCCTGCTCTGTTCATCCCAACATCCTGTTCTAAAGTCACCTGTAAAGAGATGAGCTTGATAGGAAAAGATGGCACAACTGAGATAGTGTTACATCTTAGACCTAATATCAGTTCCACGGTCAAGTTCCCTCTCTGTAAACTCTAACAGTGCATCAGGTATCTCTCGGTGAGCCTGCAGTGACTGAACTCTGGTGTCTAAAAGAGAAAAAAAGAGTCATTAGAGTCATTTCTCACCCAGATTCTGAGCATAGAGCATAAATCCAATTAGAAATTTAGAAAATATAGAGAATGGTATATAATAACATTCTATGAATGCAACCTACTGCACCAAATGAGTCTGAAACCAGATGTAGCCCAACAAAACTCTGCCTGACTCCTACGAAGATCAAGTTTCCGGTTTGGATAAACTGCCAAGAATATGACTGAGGAACACTGCTCTCATTTTTAAGATCCTTTGAATGTGGCTTAGAAATGCATCTAGACACAGCTATAATAAACAGGCAAACACTTTACTGTAGCATGCTGTTCATAAGGCTACATGACACCTGCATAAGCTTGGCATATAACTAGCATAACCATAGATAAATATTTATTAATGCTTATCTGCCTTTATGGCAGATGACACCAACTGAAATAGACATTCATGTAGGGTTGTGTCGGTTGTCATGACAAGCTTATGTAGATATCATGTAGCCTTATAAACAGTATCCTGCAGTGTTACCAAAAATAGTTCATAGCATAGAGTATGTTTTGAAGAATATAACAACATTACAACATGCAAGAATTACACTGCAGGTGTATTCGTGTTCTTCACATTACTTACATCAGTAATCCATGATATACATAAACAGAAAGAGCTCACATCTTAGCTGCAGCCTTGACTTGGAGACATAACTAATATGTATGGCCTAGTGGATCTCAGTGGACTTTGCCTCCCACAACACAAGCGCCTTCAGCAGGGAAGATTAAGGTAATAAAATAGAAAAGAGAAAAGCATAAAAACAAAAGCAGTAACAAATGCAAGTAAAAATCAGTCAGATCCAGGAAAAAGTTCATTCTCGATCAGGGCTGTGTATGGGCAAGATACATTGCAATACTCTAAGCAAAGATGATATATTTGGTGTATATGTATACGCTGTACAAGGTGGTGTGTATAAAAACACACTGTCATATACATAGGCTTGCTAAATGGCAAAAAAACCTGCTATCTAGCCGTTAGGGGTTTAAATACAGCACAAAATGAGTCTTAATTAATGCAATATCACAAAACATAATACATTCACATTTAAGGCATTTAGCAGACGCTCTTATCCAGAGCGACTTACAACCGTGCTTAGTGTTCCGTCGGATAATGTTTCCCAGCTAATATATGAAGGTTAGAGTCTCGCCATGAGCTCAGACGCTGCCCGAACAAGAGCAGTATCGCAAGAGTCATTATATTCAATGTTTTCTTATGCCCCTAATTTGGACACAACCAAACATAAGCCTATAAGAACCTATAAGAAATGCTGTCCAACCAAACCCGCTGTGAAAAGTAGCCAAATATGTTGGACTGCTCCTAGAGTAAATAAAGTCTAGTTCCTATACAGTGGGGTTCAGGCAGTGCTCGTATGGAGAGCTCTTTGCTGTGCTAGACAGTACATCCTACTTTATCTGATGGTTCTATTGCTTTGACGAACTGGCTGTGCTAGTAACTTTCACTTTTTCACTTGACCCTTCATTTAGTGCCTTTTCTGAGCAAAAAACGTTCTTCCTTCAGTCTGCATCCTACACAGCTCCTCCCTTCCTTCTACTCATTGTGTTGTTATCATGGCTAATCACAGGACACAGAAACTTAGAAAGAGAGTTCAAGTTCCATTGTTCCAGAAATCCAGAGAACAATTCCTACCAATTGGCAAACATGGAGAGGCATAAGTGGATGTTCCAGATTTGCCCCAAGAACCCTGCTGGGCATCAGTTACCTGGCCTATCTCCTGGTCACTTTCTCCACCTTTCGTCCAGCTGAACGACCACTTCAGGAGCGAGGCTCTCTAATCAGAATGGATGGGCATGGCCACAGGCTGCCCACCACCATTTGTCAAAGTACCGCACTGTGCTTTGACAAGCAAAACAGGAATAATCATCTTCCCTTCTGACATAATGAGAGGTTTGCAGGGGAACAGGGTAAGCGGGTTGGGGCGTGGATTGCCAGGTTGTAGAGGACTTCAACACTGTATATGGGTCAGAAAAATGAGGTTGGCACAAGTAGCCGAAACCACAGCTGCTCAAGGGCCAGACACACAGTCAAAGCAGGCATCTCACCTCCGTACCATCTATCAAATTTCCCACCCAACAAATGTAAGGTGAATTACATTTTCCTGGTTGTTCAATCAGCACCTTTTTGCGCTTTTAGTCTCTCTGATCGTCTGCTCTCCATTTATCCGAGAGTCATTAATGCTTTAATTACCATACATCACATTCTTGTTGCAGAAAACTTTCTCTGTGTGGCTGCCAAAACCGTGGCCATCTGTCTTCTCTCGACCACTGCTGGTGCCACAGAACACAATATCCATCTACCGCACGCCAGGCATGTGCCAAAGCCAAAGAGAGACGAAGAACAAACATAGGAGAGAATGCACAAAAAAATAAAGCCAAGAAACGAGAGTTACCTCAATGTTCCTCTTAGTACTGCCAGTGTACCGATTACTCAATTAGAATGAACACAAACAAACAGCGAGCATGAGCATGAGAAACACAGCAGGGACAGAGTGCTTAGGCTCAGAATCAGGATCGGTGTAGCTCTGAGCCTCAGAGCGTTTGACTTCTAAGTGGCAAAGAAAGCAGACGACTCCGGTTCAAAGAGAGAGTGCATGATGAAGGTACAGGAAACAAGGTGTCTGGGAGAGAGCAAGCAGAAACTCCTTGATATTTATTCGGCAGCAGCTGTTGTGCAGCATGCAAGTTTTTCCCCCTCTGAGCATCTGCCATTGCAAATTGATTACCCTGGGGTTGGCCAGGCTGCACCACCCGCTCTTCACTAATCGCATCTGTTGCTTTGATTAAGAGGCGAACAAGCCTTGTCCAGCCGGTCCTTGGCCACACTGGGACAGGAGAGTGGACAGGACAGTGGAAAAAGAACATAAAGACAAAAGGAGAAAGTGGGGAACGAGGAGGATAATGAGAGAGGTATGTGAGGAAGTCCTTTCGGATTGGGTGACTCAGAGGTCTACAGGGAGAGCCAGAACTGTACTCAAAGGAACAAAAACAAGGTGGAGCCCAGTCAAGAAGTTGCCAGTATTCCTTCACAGTTTCAACAAAATCCTCATACTGCGGTTCTATACATATTACAATTGAAATGCAACTTACAAAAGATTTAATTTATTTAATGGTTATTTACAGATACATGAGCACTGGAAAGTAGAAAGAATTCTATGAATGATTTAAATCATTTTAAAATATTATATCAGGCACTCCAATATTCTATAATGATAAGAAAAGTCATGTTATTAGACATGTTAGACATGTTATTATATACGTAAATATTAAATAAAAAAGCGGAATTTTAATGTTGATATTATATTTGCTTTCTGTACTACTGCGCAAACTATATCCATCATATTTATGCTTTTATTTTTTTTAAATAACTTACTCTGACAGTGAGCTGGGAGGTGCCCACATTTCTATATGACACAAGTTTTCAAGCGACTCATGAACTTCTTGAAACCAGAGCTGAATTAGGCTTGATGTCAGACTTCACGCCTGTGTAAATAGTTTTCTTATTTCTTTAAAACTGTTGCTTGGTTGTACATTAAAACTATTTCTTTAGTTTTGCATGAAAGGCTCATTGTTTCACAATATGAAGGCATAGCAGGCAACTGTGTGCTGACTAGCTAGCATTTAGCTTGAGAAACAAAACTCTGTTTCCCATCTGACTGATTAAAATGCTTCATGGAGTGCAAAGTATCATAATACAAAGTGTCAGTTATTTAAATGGTACAGGTTCGATTTGTGTTCCTTTGTCAAAGTTGTCCAATTTTGCTGATAATTTGTTACAGTCCTAAATAATAATAAAGGAGAAAATGATTTACTAATGCACTCTTGTATTGGTATTTCTTGTATTGTAGAAGCCTCTGAGAATGGCCAGGATGCCCTCTACATAAAATAAAACATTGAGTGACTGGTTAGTTGCAGTGGTTGATCAGTTTGCGGCCTGAATGATCAATACTGCAAATGCCAATATTGCAATGACAGTTCACAAATATACTGGATATCTGTACTAGTTCCTTACAAGACAGATAACCGATCTCAGTCCATTCAAGGAAAGGGCAGAATTCCCCACAGTTGTTTTCTGTGCCAATGCACAAGCTGGGTCACGGATGAGGTATAGCTCAGCCTTAAAAGGTCCATTAAAAATAAAAAATAAAGACCAGGGAAATAAACGCAAATATGCTAGTGCCTTCTGGACCAGGCACAGTGATTTCCTCAACTCTGCATTTAATGCCTCTGCCTACTTGACCTTGCTCACCCTCCTACTGTATAACCATAATTCACATTGTACTGGCAATGTTCGAGTCATATGGTTGGCCATATGGCTTGTCACAATATCTAAACCTGAAGTAACTCCACTGTCACCCCTGGGTTGCTGTGAAAAGATTTCCCCCAGCTTTTGAGTGAATGCACTTCCTTTTACAATATTACAATCCACACCTATAAATTAATGTTCATTACTTCATGTTAATTTCACAATATTTCATCATACTAGAAATCTAGAAATTTAAGATTAGTGAACCTGCCCATGTCTGCATAATTGCCAGACCAAATAATACTTCTAATCCCTCGGCTGTTCTTTTGCAGCCATCAAGAGACGATATGTTCATTCCATGTGTTCTTTAAATCCACTGGCTCATCTTTGCCAAAAAGGCCTCCTAATATCAAATTTACTGATCCCCCACTAATCTGAAATAAACTCTACCTTACCCCATAGTTTCATCTGTTTACAGAACTGTGGAACATTCGTCTAGTTGCTATGAACGTCTCACAGTTCTACAGTCTCACTCAAGGCCTTATTGATTCAGTGGAATTAATTAACTCTCTAACACTCAAATTTTCTCTTGAGAAAGAAACAGGAAGAGCAGGCGAAGACAGGACGTTAGACGCTGTTGTTTACCATCAATATCAGCGAATTAGATCCTCACACTCCAGTGAAGGCTTATTTAGTTAAACACTTGAGTAGTTTAAAGGAAATAGGCCCTGTCAATGGAGAGACACACCGGCTCCGACTGACACGACTCATTTTAGGGTTTCCAGCTGAGCTGTGATGGTACGCAGAAGCCCAGTACTAAAAACTCACGAGATTTGTAAGTGTATTTTGAATGTGCCTGCATACATAGGCTGTCTTGTATTGGTATATGCTTATGAAAATATGATTATATTACAAAACATGAAAGCAAATCTTTGTGCAAACATCTTAGGGGAGCCTAAGTCCTGTCTGAGTGATCGATCCTACTCTGGCTAATAAAGGCCTTTAGGAACCTCTGAGACAGGTTAAGGAGCTTTAATAATGAAAATCCCAAATTTCTGCACATTAAAAGCCATAAAACCATTGCAATATCAAGTTTAATCTGGCTATGTCAGTGCTCGCCAGATTAATTTGAATATCATTTTATCAGTCAATCTCTTCCAGTCACTCTCTTATAGCCAGTCTTGATGGGTAAATTGCATTCTGTTCGTTTGTGGCTAATTCTGGCTAGTTGTAATTCTGGCTAGTTGTTCCACAGTCACAGCTGCCAACCGAAGAGCTTGTTTACCAATAACGACAGATTAAGGATTTCATGCAGTCCTGCTGTCACACTCTGACCACACAGACTGCATGTCAATTTTTATCTAATGTTTTCACTTTCTGTTTCGTTTGTGATGAAGACGTGGAGACACATAGTAACAATTGCTTGCACCAAGTTAAAGCGAGATGTTAATTAGCGATGGTGCTCAGTTGACTATTACAGTTATTGCATAGTTATTATAAAAAAAGGCTTTTTAACCTTCAGATTGTGCCGTCTCAACTAACTTAATTAATGCTGAACATGCTGTGGAAAATGTAAAACTAGCCCTTGAACAAAAGTACTTTAAAAACATCAGATGACTTCACAATGCTGCTGTCTCCCAAGCTGTTTTGCCTGACTCTTTCAGCTGCAACAAACAACAGGTCTGGCTTCAAAATACAACTATGGACACGTCTGACCACAGCACAAATTCACTGTCTTTCAGATCAACCAAGATGATCAGGCCCTGAGAATCTGGCAGCGTTTCTACACAGAATTGACGTATGGCTTTTTTCTCATATTTCAAGTTCATATCTTGATGCAGTAACAGTACATGTGGTTAGCAAAACAGTTATATATATGACTATATGGCTTTATATTGTATAGAAAAATTGGATACTGAATATGAATTCTCTTATTTTAATATAATTAAGAAATTTATTAAAATGTCTTTTCGGTAAAGAAAAGTATGGCAATGAAAACAAAAAATGTTTCCAATATAAAACCGATGTACTTAATAAGAAGATGACGTTTTATTTTCATATACTGATCTCCTCCAGATGTGCCCTCAGAAACTGCAGCAGATGACCAGGACCAGGGTTGAACACTCTTGGCCTAAATTATTATTTGCTCTCTAAATCTTCCAAATAATAACCAATATAGATAGATCTTTTCCTGAACTACATTAGCTCAACCCATTTAACAATGGATCACAGCCAAATTGAATAGTCTAATGTCCTGTAATGGTTTCTGTTTGAAAAGTTATAAATCAGAAAATATTTAAAGTCATTATTTGGCTCATGTGTTTCTATGAACTAAGTGACACTCATTGACTGATGCTGATGTCCGAGTTAGTGGCAGAGCTGCCCGATATTTGAAAGGCTATAGTTATATTTAGGTTAAATGAATTCATTTATATTTCTCAGCTGACAAATCTAGGAGCAGTCAAGCTCCATTTTTCTACTTAGATTTTATTTGCATGCTTGAAATCAGACATGTATTGGATTACTGTGACTACATGCTTTGAGGGGGGTTGAGTGTTTTCATATTCCTTGTGATACCAGCCAGATTTCATTTCGCATCTTGAGAGGCACAGACAGATAAATAACTAAATATTGATCCTGCGTAATTCCAAGAATGACTTTGCAGGGGGAGGGAGGTGGGTCAAGTGAGAGGATGTGTGTAGAGGTGAGGGATGCGTGTTGCGTGCTGGGGAAATTACCTCTCTAGCTGACTGGAGGGAAATGTGATAGGCTATAAAAAAGTTACTTTCACTGTGCTTTGCTGAAAGACCTTTTCTCAGCTTTTTATATAACGCAATAAACAAGGCGGCGCTGTCGCCAAAGCAGAAATGGATATTTAATCTGCTGGAAACGAGGCCCCCTCAAGCCCTCTCTCCTTCTACACTAGCCTGGTACTCTTCTTGGCCTAGCAGAGGACAGACATTTGTTCATACAAGATTTGACAGAATTTGTTTTGTCTGGCCTGACACATTACCTAGGTTATCTGTTGTATATAGCTGCTATGAGAGATACAGAGCCACTTCAGTGCAAGGAAATGTGGAAAGATTAGTAATTACGTTAGTAATCATTGACCAGGAAGTCTGAAATTAGGTACCCAACCTATTGCAACACCTATAAAACAGAAACTTACACATCTAAAAGCTGATTGGCCGAGCTATGTTTCAAGCCATAGTAAAATACCTGATGCAGGAAGTCTGAGTCAACTGAATTTTGTGTTAATGCATTTGTAAGTTAATGCACTATGTAAAGTCATTTTGTATGGACTGTGGAACTCATTCTCCTCAAACACTCTGGTATGAAAAAGAATTCACTGTCAATTGTACCACCATCATGCTTTACAGCTGCCAATGGGCTTTTCTGACCCCATGTTGTCTTTAGATTTTGCCAAACATGGATTCTGCTACTGTGGCCAAACATCTCCATCTTTGACACATCTGTCCTTGGAACACTTTTCCAGAAGTCCTGATCCTTAGCTAGATATTCATTAGCAAACTTTAGTCTTGCCCAGACGTTCTTTTCAGAACACTTCCTCCTGGCACACCTCCTCCCATATAGGTCAAAATTGTGCAGTCTTTTTTAATGGCAGACTCATGTACTTTTACATCAACACTGGCAAGAGCTATCATCAGACCCTGTGATGAAATTTCAGGTTTCATAGACACTTCTTTTAGCATCCTATGGTGTGCTCTCTGGCTAAATTTGCTCAGGCGGCCTGGGTGGATAAGTTGGCAGTGGTTTTAAATCTTCTCTACTTGCAGATGATCTTCCGGACAGTGGAAGGATCGATTTCCAATATTTTGGATATCTTCCTAAACCCCTTCTCTGACTCATCTACAGCTTTCTTCTTGAAGTCCTCAAGGACCTCTTTTGATCTAGGCATGTTGTTACTCCTAACTCCAATAATAAACAGCAAACCAGGCCCAGTATCTGAGGTTTAGATAAAATAAGTTCCTCCAAGATATTGCCTAATGGTGTTCTGTTCATTAGCACCTGATTTCAATTTTCAATGTTTCAAATAGTGACACATGTAAGGATGAACTTACTTTTTCCTAAAAAAGAAAGCATTACTGCTTATTTCAGTTTCAGCTTATTTCAATGTTCGAGTATCGTTTGTTATATTATCACCTTTATGTATCAACACTGCTTAAATGAAGACTTAGTAAACATCTCCTAGTATGTTAAAACATCTAAGCTTTTCATGGGGTGTACTTACTTCTTCACATGACTGTACATATGGATTTAACTATCTCTTAATACCGCTACCCCTGGAAATCAGTACTGCTGTGCCATGTGTATGCCAGTAGAGCCAATACATATTATATTCATAGCATCATAACAGCAAGACCCATCAGTTTCACAATGCCATGAAATTTGTTAGCACATCTTCATTTAAAGAGCTGTATTTGAAGCTAGAAGTCACTAGAGACTGTCTGCTTGAAGGAAAAGGTGAAAAACTGTCATCAGTTCGGAGGTGTCTCATTATGTTCCGCTGAAGGACAGCTTATCAGGGTCAGAGCTTTCTAGTCTACCTTTTGCAGCTGACCTGACATTATTGCTAGCATAAAGCAGTGCAAAATATAACGAATGTAGTAATATACACCAGTTCGTCATGGTTCATGTCACTCACCAATCCTTGACAAGTCCAGTCTGAAATCATATCTTGTAATATTATTAGCAACCTTGCACTCCACAGGGACATCTGAGCCATATAGCATGCCAAATGTGCGAAATGTGTCAAAAATACTTCCATGTATTACAATGTATTGTACTCCCAGCTAAATGGATGTTTTTGGTTATCCTAAAGACTCTACAGGCTTATGCTTAACAGTTCCACTGATAAGATTTCTGAAAAAATAAATATTGCGATATATCACATATACTCTTCATGTATCACAATATTATATTATCAGCCATATCGGCCACCTCTAATATATATTTTGTTGTGCAAAAAATGTTTACCTGTTTTGGGGGTTTTTTTTGGTGCTATTTAAAAGCCTTTCAATTTTGTGAATATCCAGGATGGCAGACCAAAAGAACTGGTCCAAGATTGCTTCAAAAATCTTGTTTTATCAACCTCCATAGCAAGTTTTGAGTTTTTTAAAGTAACTGCATAATTCCATGAGTGCTATTTTATAGTTCACATCTTCACTTTTATTCTATAGTAAAGCATTAAGCTAAAAATGAGGAAAAACCTTCTTTGAGTAGCTGTGTCTAAACCTTTGACTCGTAGTGTATGTGCTGTATGTTTTAATTAAAATATGCACCATGCATAAGTGCATACATATTTCCTGTTTTTGTGCATTACTATTGGTAATAGGAACAAATGTAGGTGAGAACAAACAGTACAGAGAATAGAGGCTGCTGATGTGTGTAAAATCTGTCCAAGGAATTTGTTGGAGACAACCATTTAAATTGTTCATTCAGTCCATCACGGTTACAAATGCCTGGTCGCTTAACACCATGTTGCTGGCTTCAAACGAAGCCACAAACTGTCTATTTTCAGAAGAAGTGACAGGTTAATCACACAAAGACATTCCAAAATACGGGAAAAACTAATCAATACATTTCGTTTCTGAAAACGTGGTTTACGTCTGAAAGACATTCCTGTAGCATAGAGCACAGGTACAAAGTAACTATGTATACATTACCTACCTTTATGCAAACTGAAATATCTTTCTTATTACAAAAACAACATTGCTATTTTAAAATGCATAGTACAAGCAACGCAACAAAAACTCCCATGAGGGTCTTAAATCATACTAACTTCAATATTTGTTATAATGATCCTGTCATATATCAGCCAAAAGCACAGCCGTTCCATTCCCCAGTAGTGTTACCCCAGCAGGGTAATTACATGTTCAAAGTCATAAATATGTCCTTATGCCATAAAGCACCATTTCGACACAATGTATGTAACTTGTGTAAATATCATTCCACTGTAACCAGTGCGGTAATGATGGCTTTGTTCTCCTCCCACACATTGGACGTAACTCATTAAAGGGCTTAATTTATGAAGAGCAGCTTTCATTTATTATGATAAAGTTTGTGCGGCTGAAATGAAGATGTGCTGATAAACAAAGTCGAAAGTGTTGAAGACAAAAAGAAAAAATTTTCTAAACACAAACTTTCACAAAAAGGAACCTGTGTGTTTTCCAATGACCACAGGCAAACAAGCGAACCTTTATATTCAAGCCACAATCAGATATTTCAGAATAAACACAATGACAGTCAGAATTACCAAAAGTGAAGAACTGGGAACATTTTGCCTCTTTAAAATTCAAGGACTGAAAGAAACAAATGTCGATGGTATAAATATCTGGTGTGGGCTTCAAACAATGGAATCGGAACCTGTGCAATTTGGCTCAGACGGTAGAGGCTTTGTGTTTGGATAGGACGTTTATACAATAAACAACACTATATTGTATACAATTAATTGCTGTTCAAATGTCTAATTGTGGGTTTAAAGATAATTTTAAAAAACAGAGGTTTGAGTTTCTTTTATCTCTATGCTTGCCAGCTTTAATCCCTTAAACCCAGCTCAACCTGGTACCGGGCCTACTTGCCTATTCACAGATGTACATAATTTGGGTGTGAATCTCTGAAATAGACCTGCTGCTATTATCACATAATCATCTTGTTTAACTTATTATTTGATTATATGATTATACGAGCTGACTGCAGTTATCCTCCACAGCAGTTAGATTTCACTATTATGTTTGCAAATTAGATGCATTTTCACCCGCTGAGCCGAGGCAAATGTAACTGATCAGCAAAGACATGTACCTGCTGCACCATTTAAAGTGGAACTGAAATATTTAAATGAGAAGCTGGATAAGTAGCCTAAACTGTCAGAATGTAATTGCAGTGCCATTTAAGGCGGAATGGGAAAATTCAAACAAGAAGCTGGCGAAAAAGAAGCTGACTTAAGATTTATATCAGCCACAAACACGTGGTTAGCACAAACATACAGGCTTTTTCTGGCTTTAGCTAGATGTTGCCATCAAAAACAACTTTATCCACTTATTTATGATGACATTTAGCAGTTCCCGTGATTAGCTCTTAGCTTCCACATAATTCCACAAAAGTGGCACATCTTCACGAAGGAAGCTGTGGGTGGAAATACTCAGATGTGGTGGTAATCTAATGATCCCAGAGTAGATGTAGGAAGGGGAGCTAAATCTATACGGCTTGTTGAACCCCATATTTTCTGATCTGGGTAGTCCTCAAAAAACTGACTGGGCTGTTTTATTTCACAGTTTGTGGGTTGCCAGGGACTCCAGTTACCCAAATGTATGTGTACAAGCACTGAAACAGTGAGCTTTTAACAATATGTCCCATTTAAAAGTTTAAAAATTAATCGAATCAAAGTCAATGTACCAGTACTGGTATTGATAGATTATGATATTTAATATATATCTTATTTGTCTTATCTAACTCTTTAATAAACTAAACTGCAAACAAATGTTAAGTTTTAAAGTGCTCCTAAGTTCAGTGTTCGGTAAGTGGCATTTGTTACAAGCTGTGTGTGTGTCTGACATTACAATACAATTAGCCTACGATAATAATGGCAAAATAGAGCAAAGACCTTCAGTAATCATGAATATTTCTGACAATTAACTGCTAAATAAAATGTGATGATTGTGACAGGCCTAGTCTGAAATCTCCCTCACTATGCACAAGGACTTCTGCTGTGAACGTTACCCAGCACTGTAGCTGGCCACTGAGAACAACCAGCTGAGAGAACAATAAGCAAATCCTCATGTGTAATCAAGAGTGTGTTCAGGTTAACAAACAGACTGTCCAGCTCACTGACCTCATCTTCTGCCTCCAATCGTTCAGCTGTAGAGGCTCAAAAGATGCATCAGGAGAACAAAGCTGCCCACTGTTTCCACTCAACACACTGTAGAGAGTCAGCCAAAGACAACATGCAAAGCAAACGCTGGAATTCTGAAGTCATGCTGTCTAACTGAACAATGTATTCAATATAGTAACATCACCAGAAAAACATGTGACTACCATCTGAAGTACTTAACATTCAAAAGGACCATGAAATACTAGTTATTTTTTCATCATTTCCAAAACAGAAAATTACACAGACCATTTTTCAGCATTTAGTGTCACTCTTTATGAAAGAAATGCTTTCAGTTTTTCAAAAACATCTCCAAAATTCAATATTAGAAGTTTTTAATCCCTTTCAGTCCAGAGACTGATCCACCACACAAACAATAGTAACAAGTTTGTACTTTACAAGTTTGTAGGAGTATAAAAAGTTTGTACTCAAAGCTGTTTAGACTGGAAATAAACTAACTGAAGCCTCTCATATTCCTTATGGAGCCAGTCTGATTATCCTTGTACAGCTCAGCACAGCAAACACCTGCTAATATCTCACTGACATCCACACTCCACTGTGAGCTCTTTTAAGAGTGTGGCAAACTGCATAAGGAATGCTTCCATTACCCAAACCATCAGACCACAGAAAATGCAGGACACTTAGCACACTCAGCCAGCAACCAGTCAAGTACCTTCGTGGCCTTGGTTTATGTGTTTATAAGATGAGGCTGGAGACCGGCGATGGAACAAGGCCATTTCTGCCATTAGTTTGAGGAAGCGCCTCATGCCTCTGGAAAATCTACAGCAAAACCAAAGAGCACAAGTTTGAGATTACAGGGTGAAAACATTCTCTCCAAAAGCTCAGACCTCTTGAGTAAGCTCCTCAGCAGGGATGTAATGACAAACAAACAACAAACATGTCTTGATTAGTTGATTAGTAGGGCTAAGTATTGTCAGCAACTTCATAATATGATACATACAAGCGATATGGTATATGATATGATATAACACACAATACAACAGACATTTTGGGTCAATGTTTACTGAACACAATACATTCTAAAACTACAGTAATAACAAAACTGATAAGAATTACGACATTTTTGTATTAATCCTTTTTTAAAATTAGGCAAGCTAAAAAAAAGAATAATGCACATATTTACAATGCTGGGATGTGGTTCACTCTGAGGTTGTAGAAGAGGCAGAGGACAACTTTTCTTTTCAGTCACTGAGACAGCAGCAGTGCAGCAGTCAGTACTTTAGGCACATATATGCAAGAACAAGAAAGCGCTCAGTAACACGTGCCACACAGTAATCTACACAGGGGAAAGATTTTCAGCAATCAAATTTTAACTCTTTCTGATTATAGATTAAGACTGAGGTGTTTATATGCACTCTCTACTCAACAGTCCGATGCTAATCTGTTACACACAAACTACAACTGATCAGATATGAGGTAAAGGCACACTGCTAATGCTAATGGTAATGCACATCGCTATCTGCACAAACTAAACCATGACTGTGTAGCTGTGAAACTTGCTTACAAATCTATCAAGGAACATACTTGTATTAACAACAACTATTAGTTATTAAAGGATACTTATTTCATTTATGCACACAACAGCAGACTGTTATTCATGAACTACTTTATAAACTAGTTCACTAATAAACTAATAAATAAACTGTATTCTCTTTCTCCAGAACATGAGACACGTAAAGGGACATGTGAAAGCAGACCAGACTTTTTTCTCCAATGCAGCTCTGTATAGAAATTATAATCATGAAAAAGAGTTAATGGGAGTTTATGTTGAATATACCATCATCCAATTGCTCCCTTCTGGTAATTGTCTGTTGGGTTTTGGCCAGGTATGGTAGGCAGACAGCACCAGAACACCATCGGAGCATGTTTATGGGAAAAAGACTCATAAATATGGACAGCAGGCTCCTTCCTCTAACAGACTGAGGATCTTAACACCTGTGGCACCTCGCTCCACTAACCTGGTTCTACATGGCAGGCGGTGATAACATCACATTAACTGATGTGCCTGCCAAACTGGAAAAAACAAAAACGCTCTCTGGTCAGAAACATTGTTCTTTCTGATTATGCATTGCAGTTGTGCATTGTCATTTCTGTTTTTAATAACTGCTGTAGTCACAACCTAACAAACTTTTAAGCCCCCTGCTTATGATTAGTGAGAGAGAGCACTCAGTTCATAGAAGACTGAAAGCTCTAAAATGCAATAGATGGAAATTATCGGCAACTGACAATACTATTACAGAGTGTGTTTGCCATGCACTGGATTCAGTAAACCACAAGGCTTTGACATCTAAATATAGTGTCAGATTTAAGTAAATTTAAAAGCATGTAAGTCAATTAATAAATGCTGATACAATCATTACTGCATTTCCCCAATTTAAACCATGACATATTATCACACTGATATTTTGAACACAGCCATACAAATCTAGACAAAGCATAATGTGATCGTTTTCCCTCCCAAACTATCACTTTAACACGGAATTCTTCTTCCTCCAAATTCAAACGCCTCCACAAAATGCTGGGTCTTTTTGCGCTGATGGTGTAAAACCTGTAAACACCCTGTTAGTTGCTCATAGCCTCTTCCGGTAGTGTCCACTAGTGTTTGACCAACCAATTTTCAGTTCAGGGGAGTAATAATACCTTCTAACAAGCTTAGTCTGCAGGAGATAGGTGTCCTGCTGAGAACAGCTCTCAGTCCTTTGTTACCTTTATAAACTTTCCAATAAACTCCCACTGCCCTGTTTCTCTCTCTCTCCGTCTCACACTCACCTTGTTTTCATAGATGTCTGTGGTCAAAGACAGACAAATGATTTTAATTAGGTCAGAGTTTGGACTCAGAGGGAGGGTAACCAAAGGCTAATGGCCTGCATCAGAGTGGCGCGAAGGGGAAACGTTCGAGACTTGAGACCTCCGGAGGCCTGGGGGATGTAGACGGCTGAGGAGACTGAAAGGTCAACAGTGAGAGTGTGTGAAAGGGCTTTGCTGCAGAGAGAAGACACAGAGGAGCAGAGTACTTTCAAACTCCACACACTAACAAGTAAGAGGAAAAGGCAAAGAAAAGCAGAAAAGGAGGCCGTACAGATGTTGGCCTATGTTAGTTTTTAGGAATCTATAGCTGTTACTAACATTCTGCTATGGGAATGTAATTACTTAAAAGCATAATTAATGTGACAGTTTTGTATGCGATGAGAGAAGTTCTCTACTGACACCCAGCAGTTCAAATGTTGTTTCTATTTCAAACATTGGCAAGAGCAAAATATAAAAAAAAATTATTCACAGAAAACAAATGTTAACAATGTTTCATTAAATTTACATTTTTATTTGTGTTATTCACAAATACTAATATATGTATTGATTAAAGGTTCAAGATATTTGTCAAAACATGATACAACTGTAATTAATTCTAACATGTTGACTAATACATTGACTAAGTTATAACCTGCTTTTTGTATCACCAGCAATATCGCAGACTTCTAAACCTGAATGAGGTCAATTACCTACAGCAGTTTTTGAGAGGCAGTCTTGAGGAGTCTTGGGAGCTTCTTGGCAGAGTTACAAACTACGCCCTTAGTCTCTTTCTGTTGCACAATAGAGGGGAATGTAATTAGCGTCTGACTGATACACCAATTAGCCCATAATATCAGACAATACTGATGAGCCATGTCTTTCTTGGTATTGGAGAAAACACATCAATAATTAGAAGCTCTTTTTGGTTGTGGCATTGCATGCATTCAAACTCACAGTCTCCTATTGACAGGTCATGACCTTACCAGCCAAAACAATTTTCATATCAGTCAGGTCCTTCAGTTGATGTCCAAATTATACCTGGTTCAATTTGGGGAAAGTAAATTACATCTGGCAAAGGCAAGAAAAGACATGAAAGGCTAGCCGATAGAACAGAATGCTGAAAATGCCACAGAGTGCATTTATTTATTCAGCATTTTTAATTGTTACACAGAAGGTATGTCAGGGTAAAAAATGCCCACATGTGGTTTGACACACCCTTTTACAACCCATATGATTTGGCCCTAGAATAAAACAAGACGTCTCCCTGCTAACTGCTAAAACCGTATAGTGCTCTGTCAGAGCTAATTGTCTGTGTGTTTTCTTTGCTGGAGCTGAGCTACTGCCCAAACTCTGTGGTCTAATGCGGAGCTACTGCTCATCCTGTGCGCTGTGATGCCACTGCTTCATCTTCTTCAGCTGGGTGCCACTGCCTGCCTGCATTGCTGACCAGTTTGTCTACCATGAAGCTTCTCCTGGTCTTGTGCTGTGAGGGGGCCTCACCTGCATCCTGTGCACCCATCCAACGATCCTGCTATTTAATCACAGGCTGATCAGACATTTCTTCATCGGCCTCAAAAATACTCAACACTTCTCCTATTCGTTCAAATAGACTGTAGTCCATCTAACAGTTACTAACACTGTTCTTCTGTAATTCAATATTGCCTACAATTATGAACTCTGATCCTTTTTGTGTTTGTTGCGACCTGAAGAGGATGGGTTCCCCTTTTGAGTCTGGGTTCCTCTTGAAGTTTCCTCCTCCTGTTCTGAGGGAGTTTTTCCTTACCACTGTCACCTTTGGCTTGCTCATTGGGGGCTTGGACCCTGATTCTCTGTAAAGCTGCTGTTGTAAAAAGCACTATATAAATAAATTTGACTTGGAATCTGATGGTTTCCCTGTTTATGTGAGCTCATGAACAATTTGATGAGCTCTGCTCCAATTTGCTAGTCTACAGAGAAGTATCACAATGATCACACAGAAGCTAATACTGTTTACCTACAGTGGTGCTGCAGCTGCACTGGTACGGTGGTGCTAATTGGTGGTGCAGCTTCATTGGCATTACTTGTTAGCTATATTAGCCTCATAGCTCCAGTGGGAAAAGAATGACGTGTCCTGGTTCACTGATCATATTGCGAAGAAGGGCAAAGGCTGTGTAAATTTGCTTTGCCAAGCTGATAAGTTAATGTCTGAGGTTTTGGTCATAGGATAAGTTGTGACCTTCACCTAAGCAGAATACAAATGTTGTGAAAATTCTAGGTAGCTATGCGGAACACACTGCCGTGGCTATTTGGCATTAGCTTGACATCCAGATTAAAACTGTCAGACAGGAACAAAGACCTTGAAATGCACTTTTAAGGTCTGCTTCAAAATTCATTAGTTCGGATATAAATATAAGACAAAGGGGCCAAGGGTTTTTTTCACTCCAGACTACTCTGGGAAGGCAAATGGAGAGAAAGGTTTAATTCTTTTTTTTCCCTCCATTCTTTCCAGAGTGACTTTGGTCACTTAGTAGAGCGATGAGCCATTCCCGGTGGCCTAACAACTGTGCTCGGCAGGCTATTAGAGAAATAAGGCGCCGGATTTATGGGTGTGAGCGCGTGACTGTCGCTTGCGCTGTAAAAGACATGTTATGGATTAGTGTTGCCCTGAGGGAAGTGTCAGGGAGGAGGAGCTGTGTTTGAGCAATGTGTGTTACAGAACTACACTACACTTCAGAAAGAGAGAATGAAGAGTACTTGGGGATTGGTGGAAGAGTGGTAGTGGAGAGAAAAGGGAGAGTATCACCACTGGTGTTTGTTTACATGTCCTAAATAAACTACCCACTGGACAAACACAGCACTCTCTTCAAGCCTTAAAGGTTTTTCAACCTAATCTCTATTTCTATTCTGTCAATATCATTATTAGTTGCATTATTAGCATACAAATTATTAAATGGTCAAAGACATGACACGGTTTTGGTTACCAAGTCTGTTATTTTCTATTCAATTAATAGATACATGGTATCAATACTGATTATTAGTAATCAGGGACCGATAACCAATATCCGGGGCCATTATTTATTCCCCCTAAATTTGTAGTGTGACAATTTTAGCTCTTTAGCTTTAGCTTGCCGAAACAGTAACTTAAACAAGCTGTCTTTAAACAGATCAAAAATAGGTCTACACTAGCCAAACACACAGCATAAATATAACCCCAGTAAAAATGTACATTTAAATATGACTACGCAAAAATGAATATGCAAATATTAAACATGTGAGCAATCATGCAGTAAAAATCCTCACTACTTCATAAAAAGCAACAACAGTGAAGGAACAAAAACGTTAACATGCTTATTTGATTTTGTTGTAGCAGCAGTTGGGCATGGTGAGTGTTCCAGATGTTTTCTGCGTTGCATGATTCGATGGAAACGGCCTGTTTAGTCTAAACAGAAGAGTGACATTTACCAGAAATTATGTATAACTTAGAAACAGATGGACTACAGTCATCTACACAATCAGGACAGATACATGGAGGTGTTACAATAATTTAATATGACAGTGTCACATCCTGTCTTGTCCCTGTTTGTCTCTGGCTTTCTCTGTTTCTGTCTCTGTTTCTCTTGTTACTTCCATGTGCTTCTGTTTGTTTTGGTTTATAGCTCCTCCTGTCTCTGCCCTCTTGTCATGCCCCTCACCTGTCCCGAGTTTGCAGCCCCGCCCCTTCCCAGGTGTTCCTGGTTAGCCGTCGTGTATCGAGACTCCCAATTGTTGCCTTTGTGCTTGCTTGGTGTTATGTCTCGCTGTCTGTTGTTTTGTCACTCTGGTTCTTGTTCTCAGTAGTCCTTTGTTTCTTTTATTTCTAGTGTCTTTGTTTTCTGTTTCTAATTATATTGGTCCTTATTAAATAAGTTATACTTGCACTTCCATCCTTTCTCCTTGTTACTCTCCATGTTAATATACATATATATATATATATATATATATATATATATATATATATA
>CM067477.1:7800013-7822540 GCA_034552555.1 Semaprochilodus insignis | reverse complement strand
GAGGACATCAGATCTGAAACGTATGCCAATTGATTTACTGATTACTAGATAATGTATATGGAGAAAAAACATGAAAGAATAGTCGAATCGTCGGCCAGGACGGGCGAATCCGATTCGACTGACAAAATTCTGAGTCGGGTACAGCCCTAATCATAATATAACATTTTTACCATATCGCCCACCCCCACAGGGAGGGTCAGGATGATTTCCACTAAGAGTCCCTAGTGATGAACACTTGGCCATGTGAGTAAAAGCAGCATGGTGAGCGGTAGAGTGGTGCTCGATTCCACCATAGAGGGAATGGACTGGTTTATGGGACATAAAAGTAACCAATGTCCTCATAAATGGCCTGAAGAGTTGGGTGGACCCACTGGGCAAAATACATGCTGAGTATTTCCAAGTATAAGTCAACTGCCTGTCAATAAGCGAAGACAGCTGTCTGATGGGTCTGCTGATATTTGAAGCTGCTCTTTCCAGCAGCTCTCATAAAGTGAAGGCCAATACGATGTCTAGAAGCAAAGCTATTTGCCTCCTATCCTGTTTATTGTTTATATAATTGATCCCAAGTGTGCGCCCACACACATACACACGCACACAGTCTAAACGCAAGCTAACTGTTGAGTAAATTCACTCTCAATTAAGAAAACCTCAAAGTCCAAACCTACACCTAACAACTGCTTAGTGTAAATTCAGCGCTGATCTTTAACGTCTCTCCCCATCTGTGCATACCAGACCAAAAACAACACTTCTTCAGAAAAGGACACAACACGAAGATTAGGATAATGACCTTGGATAGTTCTTTACAACACACCTTTTCCGCTCCTGGCTGTGGTGGTGTGTCAGAGTGATGGAGTAGAAGTGTATTCTGATGCTTGCTTGCGTAGGTTTGTGACTAGGCGTGGGAATAATGACGATATATTATCACTACCATGATAAATTACAGCCCGCCTTCCTTGTCCAAGTATGTAACGGGTATTGTAAGTACAACACTGAAGAACTGCACGTGTCATGAACATAAATATTTAGACCAATTATAGACTGCCTATAAACAACAACTGCAAAAATGTCATGGTAACAAACATGGTAAGTTTATTGTTCTTCTGCTTGTTATGTCATTATCTTATTTTATTCATGCATTTTCTTCCTGCTGTTTCTTCTTAAATAATATAACAAAGAATCAAAAAATTAAAAAATAATCTGCTTGTCCATTGTATTTTTCAAATTGGCCTTAGGGAGGTGAATTGAGTCTTTTGATTATGCAATTGACTGCAATTACATTATTATTACCTAGAAGTCAAGTCACTAATTGGCACTAATTGGTACTGTTTTGTTCGTTTCTGTCTTCTTTGCATACCTTAAAAAAGTTAAGTAAATATCACGAGACATACTGTGTATTATGAAATATCTTCAAATGCCTTCTACAAGCCATATATGCCTGTCATTGAGCTGGAAAGCTGGATCACTGATAAGAACTATAACAGATCCAGCTGTGCATGGGGGTGGGGTGGGGGGTGTGTGAGGGGCAGAGACTGGTGAGGAACAGATGGCTATAGCAGGGTGTGTGTGTATGAAGGGAGCTCTTTACTACAGTATTCAGGCATCTAATCAGCTACACTGGAAAGCCACAAGCCTCCAATCATGCCTCCATAAAACTTCGAGAAAGCTGTGGACAGACTGGATACGGGCCTTTAAGAAGAATCTGAAGTGAAGTTTAATAGAGAGCATATTTATATATATATATATATATATATATACATGTGTGTGTGTGTGTGTGTGTGTGTATGTGTGTGTGCGTGTTCCATTTATTTCTCTGCAATGCTAATACAGGTGGATTTAGTACCACTATAAACATGTTACAATGCAATGTAAATGTAAATGCATTTGTTCCAGCATCAACAGATATCTGCATGAAAAATACTGGTTCTTAGCCAGGTCCTGTTTTGCTGCATCCCTAGTTATACCTTAATAATTATGTGAGCTTCTTTTTCTCAAATAACATCTCATGGTGGTATATTTCATGCATGCTAATGATTCAAGTATAGACAAACACTTGGCACAGTAAAAAAGACCTCCAAAGCTCCAAAAAGGGTCTTACCTATCCCCATTTCACAATCACTACTGTGTAAGGCAACATAAAGCCGACTCAGCAAAAACTCAACTCCATAATTGTGCAGGTAATTAAGTACATTAGCAAAACAAAAGGAGATTAAAGTCATGGGTTAAATGTCCTTGTCAGGGAAAGCATTTCGATCAATAAAAGTCAAGTCAGCATCTCAACCAAGTTCAAAGGCGCAGTGCAGGATTGTACATGAGATCACAGAAAAAAACAATTAAGCAAAATACTGATGTTGACTGATCTGTCCAGATATTCCTTGCCCAGCCACTTGCTTATCTGATAGCTGAAATGCAAAAGCACGCTACAGATGCAGTCAGAGATAGTCCTTAATTTGCGAAAACAGATTCATTGTGATCTAATCTCATTAATTATGGGTTCCACAATGACATCTAGGTCAACACTTGAAAATTTAGTGCAACACACACCACACAGTGCCACATAAGGTATTGGACCTTTGTACTGATGCAGCTGGCAAATGATTTTGTAAATCGAGCACTACTGAAAGAAGGAATCTGTCTATTCATTCTTACAAACATAACATATTCCTCTTTATTTTTAATTATTAAACGTGTCAAGGGACAAGGTCTCAGAAGTCAAGTCCCAAGTAGAAGCTCAGTGACAAAACAATATATGACCATTTTACAGAGCCACATGCAGTATATGGTACAAGTGCAAAGAGTTCATTCGCATTATATACTTATATTCCAAGTTGATAATGTCCCCATACACACTCATAAACAAACAAAATAATATCAATAAATCCCAAAGGACTAAGATATGCTTTCTATGGCCTTGAAAAAATACAAGATCTAACCTTTATAGGAAGTTCCATGACTGTCTGGTGCACACAGCATGATGCTGATTACTGCCAGCTCCATCCCTCAAAGAAATGAAAGCTTTCTTCTTAAGGAGTGCTTCATACTCCAGTACAGAACTGCACTGCAGTATAGCAAGGAGAACTGTAGACTGAAAATGTTCTGAAAGTAAAAATATTAATATATTGTGAGTTGTTTCTGTTATTTTCTCCACCACTTGTCTCCAACTTCTTAATGTAATCTTACTAGTTAATCAGGGAATTTTTTGAAAAGGCGTCAGGTACCTAACTACCTAACTGTTACGCAGCAGACATGCCCACACTTGGCCAGTGAGTGCCCAATGTGGGTAAACACAGTTATGGGCCTTTGTGGGCATCTGCGCATCATCTGCCCCATGGCATTGTCCCACGGTGGGCAGCCCGCATTGTACGAATGGACATTCTGATTATAGCACGATGCCTACTGTTTGCAGCCCACATTGGGCCAGTGGGCATTGGAGCATTGTGGGCAGACAATCATCTCATCAGCTCATCAGTGTGGCATTGGCCTCATGGCGTTGGCCCAGTTCGGGGAGCCTTTCATGGGATTTGAGTGGGCATTTCAGTGTGTAGGCTGCCCACAAAAAACCCATGTTGGGCCTGTTTGGAACTTAAATGGGTTAGCCCCTGGCACGGTGCCCACAGCTAACCCACAAAGGGCCAATGTGTAGGTGTTTGCTATTGCATCCTGCTCACCTATTAACTTACTGTGATTGTGTTCCCATTTCTGGGCACCTGGGGACATCTTCAGTAAGAACCGTTAGATATTTAAAAGGTTGAAACTGTCACATCCTGTCTTGTCTTGCCCGTTTATCTCCGTTTTCTCTGGTTTTCTGTTTCTGTCTTTCTCTTGTCATTTCCATGTGCCTTTTTGTTGTCCTGTTCCATGTGCTTCTGTTTGTTTTGGTTATTGCTCCTCCTGTCTCCGCCCCTTGTCAGGCCCCTCACCTGTCCCTAGTTTGTAGCTCTGCCCCTTCCCAGGTGTTCCTCGTTAGTCCTTGTTGTTTTATACTCCCTGTTGTTCCCTTTGTTCTTGCTTGGTGTTTTGTCTCCATGTCAGTTGGGTTTTTTGTGTAACCTTGTTTCGTAGTAGTGTTTGATTCTTATTTTTTCTGGTGTCTTTTGTTTTTGTTTGTTCTTATTGGCTTTCCATTAAAGACTTGCTCATGCATCCTGTCTCCCCAACCTTTTTTCACAGCATTAATGGTAATGGGTAATAGGGTAATGTCTTGGTGATCCGGCAACACTTATGTTTCCAACCAACCAAATATGGAGAACCACTGAATGTTAAAGAATAAATTCACCAACATTAGACAATTCTTACTGTAATTCCCTTGCTGAAAAAACTGAACAAAGTCATTTTTGATGTGTTTTGATGTCACATACTTATTGTAAAGAAACTTTCAGACCATCACTTTTCACCACTATCTACAATACAAATGTTGTCACTGTTCTGCAATTTCCTTCGGCATCAATAAAGTGTTATCTCATCTTATTCATTGTCCAAAATGACCATTATTCATAACCATTTCATTTAAAAACTTTCCTTCATCAGTGAGTTTGGATCACAATGAATCAGCAATCTATGATAAGCTAGGAGGCCACCCCAACAGGGATTAAGCATGTCAGCTAGATAGCAAGCAAGCTTTAACATGCCCCCTGCAGTGGCTGTGGGAGTTTGTTTAAGTCGAACAGTGCCATTAGAGGGCTATTAATGTGCGGATCAGCTCCGTTTCCTGCTTCACATTCCACCAGCGTGTGGCAGCGAGGAGCGTGAGGGTGCCTAGTTGACCCTCTCCATCAGACCACATCAGTCCGAACTTTACTTCTTGCCTGCCAGCCCACTCAATGCTCAGGTCTAGATGGGGCGGGGAGTGGGAGTCATGCACACTCCCACACATCAAAATATGTCCGCACACAGTCTAAATTCACCAAATGTTTGTATGGTGCGGACGTTTTTACAAGCTGTCATTAAAACTGATGCTATGACAGCCCCTGGGAAGTGCAGGTCGTCTGTGTGCTATAGTCTCTTTCCCTCCCATTACGTTTTAACTACCCTGTATATTATCATCCAAAAGCATTTGCATCCGACACAGCAGCCTACTGACCAATAAAGTAAACCATCATTAAAAGTAAGCAGAGATGCTTTCGGATATGATGCAGTAAATGTGGGATAGGAATGGGAATGGAAGAGGCTAGTAAATCAGTTTTACTTCACATTTCTCCTTATTATAAAGGCAAAACCCTGGCCGCAGAGTCAGGCTGCTAGAGTCAATAGCTCGCAGCTCGTTATATACCTCTTCCTTTGCCGTGGCTTGCGCAGTGGAGTGAATGTTGATGGGAAAGAATACGTGTCATTGAGAGTATGCTGATGGAAATGGCCGATACAGCCTGCCTCAGATGCTGCTTTGTGATTTTGAATGTTACTTTTCAACGACAGTAGAGAAAGTGCCTGCAAAAAGGTTTTGTGGACTGCTAATCTGACTGAAAATGCATTTTATGAAGTAAGCTACAAATGCAATACGAGCTCATCCTATTTAGTGAAAAGTTTGCCTTCTTTAGACATTTAAAGGAGCAGTATGTACAATGTTTAGTTAAAAACATTCCAACATTAAGTAAAATTACACACTATATGTTAAGAAATAATGGTATGTCTGAGATGTATCACGTTGTAGACATATCTACTGAAGTTAGCAGGCTGATCAGCCAGCCCCAGCCTGTCTGGCCTTGTAATCTACTAAACTAGTAAACTACTTCGTACCTCAAGATGTGCTAGTGAGTCATTGTAGTCACGAGCCTGATATCAGCTCAGCATGAGAGGATAAAGCAGTAGCACTGCCCCAACAGCGTACTGTAACCTCTTGTCAATTGTGTTGAAGGGTTTGCTCCCAGTTCAATCATTTAAGGACAGGTAGCCAGTAAAGAGAAGAGCAAACACAATGACGGCTAAAGCTCTTGGCAAGCAATAATTATCACCACTGACGCTCACTCTCTGCAAGAATCCATGCTTGGCATTGCACCACTGGAGGCACTCTTGACTATTTGCAGTTTTCTTTTCCCAGCTATTTTTCAAAACTTTTGCCCTAAAGATGTTTCAAACCACTAGAAGTTCTGAGAGGATAAAACAAAGATAATGTGTGTTTTTATTGTTATTTTTACATTTTATAATGTTGCCTTATTAAAAGTTTTGATCCCAAAAACCCTTGGCAGTTACCTAATCTAAACAGCTTTCTGATTTAATATGACATTGCAAACTAATAAGCATGTTAGAAATATCAACCCAAAACGAATCAAAACATCAGACAACACCATCCAAGTGAATACAAATACAAACACAAATACATAATGCCCAAAAGAAATGATCAAAGCCACCCCCCTTTCTTTCCATCCCCTTTGGATTATGATATCAATTAAAATGTTTATTACTGATTTTTCATTGCATCCATATATAAGATTTCCCCACAGCAGAGTTCTTGATGTTGATTAAAGGTTGTGATCAGTTATGCTTGCTGTAAATAGCTATGTTAGAGAGAATAAGATACTGCTTAAAGACCCAACATGTTGAGAGGCACCAATAAATGATCAAGCATTTTTTATAGCGAGCAGAGCTGAGCAGCTCATGTCTAAGCATATTATGTATCCTATAGACAAAAGACAACTGTAATAAATAAATGTATATACAATAACAAATGCATATAGTTAAATTGCTGAGATTCAGTGACAGAGGCCAGTTTAATGCAAAGCTTGGGCACCATGACCAGATTTAGTTGAATTTGTAAGTGAAAATAGATGAACACATACAGAGAACAGACTTCTGCATTCTTTAATACACAGTAAGTGTTTATTTGCTGAACGTAACATATTCAGGGAAAATGCATAAAATGTTGCATCAAGAAAATCAAGAAGGCATGTTATCCGACTTGTGCAAATAACTGTAACTGGTGCCTTCTGTGTGACTCAGTGGCTGCTCAAATGACCCACTATTGTGTAAGCAGTACTGATTTAACTGAGCAGGTGAAAATGCACGTTTCTAAACTGTTGCACTTTTATATATGCATAAGAGCCACTGGTATGTGTTTAACTGTACGTGTTAACATGTGTGCAGTTCAACTGCAGCAGTGCTGCCCATCTGGCTTGCAGAGCACATAAGCGTGGAGGTGTGGAGTGCAGTGATGGATGAGGAACGAGGCTTCAGACAAGGAGTCTTATCATTGCCATCAAATTCACCTCCCACCTTCCATCTCTACAGCTTCAGTTCAGCAGCCCGCCAAATCCTGCTCAGAACAATGCACACAAGCTCCGCCTGATGAAGAAATGCCTGCCCTGCAAAAGTCGATACCAGCCCATAACGTAACAGCAGCCAAAGCTACACATCTTGTATGGTGGTGAAAGACCAAATGAAAAAGCTATATGATATTGTGAGCTCTACAAGTACTGCCAAATGAAAACTCGCATAAGCAATCTAAAAGCAGCTCTATTACAATTCACGCAAGGAGTTCTCACCTCAGTGTAGCAATGTTTGAGTCATCAAATAAACAAATCAATCAAAGGAACCAGTTTGGTTCAATAAATCAGTCAAATCCATTGATAACCGGTCGTTTATAACAAGCCAGCTGAACAGATTTTTTAATGGGTCCTTTGCAACAATTCTATCGACCTATTTCATCACTGAGAATGTTTCGTAACAGGATTTCCTTGTTAAGTTACACAATTAAAATATACAAACCCAATTCCACAAGTTAGAACAGTATGCAAATAAAATCAGAAGGCGGTTGATTTCCACTTTGACATGTATATATACACTCATCATCATAGGAGCAGTTGCACCCAAAAGGAATCAACCGACAGGAATGAAACTTGGTGGGGAGGTTTGACACCATGAGACATGCAAATGATTCAAGTTTCACGCTCGGTCGCACATGTGATGTAAGCAAGGACGGGCATTATCACTGTACCTGACTGACCCAACAGCCACGATTACAGGCCTTCAGCGACATGAGTCATCCAGTTAGTGCCAGCACCATTGTCAGACGCCTGCATGATGCAGGGATACATACACACAGACCATTATGACAACTGCCCTTAACACCATGTCAACATCGCAGAGACTGCAATGCCAGACTGTTATGGAGTGACTCGGCAACGGAATGGTGTGAAATAGATGGCATCTATTTCAAAGACGCCCATGCTTATTACAACATGATCATACAATAAACATTTTGCATGTGTTACAACAGCATGGCTGCAAAGCCAGAGAGTGCAGTGGCTAGATTGGCCTACCTGTCTCATTATGAAGTGACATTATAAAAATGTACATACATGTTGCATGCATCAAATTTAGAATGAGCGGATATATTGTCACTCTCCAAAGAAAAACATGTATCTCAATTTTTGTTGCTTTTTACTTTTATGCATCATTTGAACACAGCAGCTGATGTGTACATTGTGTGTAAGTTTCGTGATGATTGAACCAACAGAAAGTGCCCAAAATTGCTTGGGAAAAAAGCCTGGTTCCATTGACTTACTTGATCAATATTTACTATAATTTGTATCCTTGTTCTGTTTGTGCAGTTTGAATCTAATTCTCTTTGTGACTTGAGGTAGCTGATATCAGACTGAATCCAAAGTTATTGTAAATGGAAGGAAAGACTTGTGAAGTGAAGTTGACTTGACTATTTATCAAATTGACTCACTGAGTCAGAAGTTCGATTCATACACCTCCACACCTTCAGTCCAGTTCCCAGCCAAGTCCTGCTCAGCACAATGCACCCAGCGTGATGAAGAGAAGCCTGGACTGTGAAGGTCAACACCCTCTTAAAGGAACACCCCAGCATTTTTCAACCCAATATCTATCTGTAGCAAAGTTGGTAACCATGGACAATCATTTTAACACACTCCCCTGTGATCAGCAGTAGTTTTCCAGAGGGAAAAATGTATTACACTATCCATAAAAGAAAAAGAAAAACTAACCGGAACTACTTTTTTGCTGTCTTGCTCTAATATTGGAAAGATAAAACGTATTGTAGTTCCTTCTTTCAAATGTTTATTCATGGGGCAACTGCCCAGTGGATTCTATTAGAAGTGAGTACTGAATGGGTTTTCTGTTCTTATCAAAGAACAAGGAAATATGTTTAATGCATTTATTCTAATTTATGGTAATTGAATGTATATTACAGATGTTGCCGATAGAAGCTGTGTTCCACAAGCTGGGCTGCAGGCCAGAAAGGTAGGTCCTCGGTAGGACTGTCCAATGAAGGTCCCTTGTTTGTAATGCATAATGCAAAATCTAATGGTCTCCCAAAGCCACTTTGTCATGTCATCAAAAAGGAGCTGGCGCACAAAACCTTAATGGAATGTGAATGAAACGATGCTGAGGAAAATGCTGATGTTAATGATATGCAATATGATGGCAGGCAAAACAGTTCAAATTAAATGCTGCCCTACAGCTAAAAACTCATGAACTCACTCAACATTTACTCACAGCTTGCATTCAATTTAAACCCCCTTAAAGAAATTGTATACTGAATGTGCACACTCTACATTTTACTGGTCTTTGTAAACAATGTGCAGCAGGTGGTTTCATCCTACCGGCTTTTTATCGCCTCCTACCGGCTTTTACTTTCATGGGATCAGGTGCATGGACATAGAACAAAAGGCTCTGAAAGTTACTTTGGCAGCGTCCTGGACACAATTGTCAGAGTGAAAAATGTAAACATGAATTCAAGTGCTCTTGCTAGCAGAAACACTGGGATACAAATGACACCATAACGTGCGACACGGACACAAACGGATGTGCTTAGCCATACTGTAATTTTTAGGACAGGGTCATTTTATTAAAGTTTTACATTGAGACCCAGATACAGTCATGTATCAGTCACACACAGCAATGTTTAATACAATTAAGCCTTTCTTCATTCATTTAACGACTCTAACCTAATGCTAACTTCAGCAGGCATTGCTGAGGCTAAGCTTGGTTCACCTCATAGCTAAAACACATTCACAAAACACCATTCATTATTTGTTGAATGCTTGATTTGAATAAATATCTATTTACTTTTTAAGATGTGGCAAAACACAGGTTAGCGGATTAGCCTGTTAGCATCTCCGACTTTTACAGCAAGTGCAAAAAAGACTCCAGTGAGGTTATTGTCAAAATCAATCAGTGGACCAGTGTAACTACCTGACATGTGAGGAAGAGATGGACTGTGTGTGTACATCTCTCCATCGTCGGCTGACCCCCCCTCACAGCCTCGCTGTGTGGTAGATAACTTTAAAACCGTACAAATACTGCCAGATGTTTGAGCTGCCTGATGTGTTTAGAGATGAATGAGGTTTGCCTCTATGAACAAACTTAAATAACTCATAAGTGATTATTTACAATCAGTCCAAAGTTAAGTTAAAAGTAAAAGTGAGAGAGTTTAGTGACAAGAAGAACACAAGTTTTCTGTACCCAGCTATCCAAATGAAACAGCTCACATACATGTACACACAGTCAGGAATGTAAGTGCTGACTGGAGTTTTACCTAGCTGATGGATGGGGATGGTGGAAGGGGTTAAAAACATGCTAAGATATGATTGGTTAGTAGGATGTTTTTCTTGGCCACTGTAATAAGGTAACACAGCCTAACATCAGAGTGTGTTTAGAGGGGGGCAAAGTCACTACACTTCAATCAGTGATTGGGGAAAAACAAGAATTTGGGCTTTTGAATGATATGACACAATGGGTTCTGGTAAGAGGTCTGTTTAAAAACGAATCCATTTTGAATTCAGGTTGACTCCCTGCATATGAATATATTTGTTAGGAGGTCAGCCTACTTTTATGTGATATTTTGTTCATCAATCAATGAAGTGCAAAAGTAGACAGAAGTTAGTTTACACCACATTGTCACGTCCTGTCTTGCCTGTTTTGTCTCCGTTTTCTTTGTTTTTCTGTTTGTCTCTCTTTCTCTTGCCACTTCCATGTGCCTTTTGTTGTCCTGTTCCATGTGCTTGTTTGTTTTGGTTATTGCTCCTCCTGTCTCCGCCCTCTTGTCAGGCCCCTCACCTGTCCTTAGTTTGTAGCTCCGCCCCTTCCCAGGTGTTCCTCGTTAGTCCTTGTTCATTTATACTCCCTGTTGTTCCCTTTGTTCTTGCTTGGCGTTTCGTCTCCATGTCTGTTGTTGTAGTAACCCTGTTCACAGTCGTTTCTTAGTTTGTTAGTTTCTTTGGTTTTGTTTTCATTTGTTCTTCATTAAAGACTTGCACTTACATCCTGCTTCCTTGTCCTAACCCCACATGACACACATTAATATTAACACCAAAACATATATGTAAAACTAGATCAGAGACAAAAGCAACTGGTCAGCTAAGTTAAAAAATAGTTTTAAAAAATAAACCTTCTATGTGCTTTCTAGGTGAAGAGACAAGTGAGAACACACAGCAGTGATGTCCAACCATTGGCCTGGAGAGGCCAATTGGACCTGATTGGACCGAGTGTTACAAACTGTGGTTGGGACTAGGCACTGCAGGAAGGTAGCTCTCCAGGGCTAGGGCTGAAGTCCACTAACATAAAGCATTCATTCTTCATTTTAACACATTCCAAAAGTCAAGCAGGAGACACGGCTATATTTCTGGTCAGGGAGTGCAGTGACCAGTCGGTGCTTATTGGTTTTTATGGCACACTGTGTGCAGCACCCTAATGACTAAACTAGGGAGCTTTCTGAGACACAGACAGAACTTAGGCTGTATTTCTCAGCTCTTATTTGAAAGACCCTCCTGACTGCAACAGCTTTGGGTGGCGTAGTGGTCTAGAAAAGCAGGTCCTCTGGACTGCAGCCTATTCATTTAAGCTNAACTAGGGAGCTTTCTGAGACACAGACAGAACTTAGGCTGTATTTCTCAGCTCTTATTTGAAAGACCCTCCTGACTGCAACAGCTTTGGGTGGCGTAGTGGTCTAGAAAAGCAGGTCCTCTGGACTGCAGCCTATTCATTTAAGCTGCCAGCAATGAAGCAACAGAAGAACTGCACATCATCTTCCATCTCACCTGCAGTTCTACAGGCTCTGAAAAGTGTTACTGTCTAAAAAATAATCGATGCAAGACGACTCAAAGCCCTTTAGTATGAATCCTCTCTGGCTGCTGAATAGGATGTCCTGTTTGCAGATGAAGAGCAATTAGCGTAGTGAACACGGCTCCTCTGTAAACACAGACAGAACGAGCGTTGTGTGTTTAATGTGGCGGCACAGTGCTGATGGATCCTCATACACTTCACTCATGGTAAATCCTGCAGAGGTGAGACGGCACGTTTCTATCCTGATTGGAGAGATAGAGAGGATGAGAGAGATATGCAATTTCTGTATGTTAAATAAGAAACCGTCATATACATTTTAGCTCATTTATGGGCCTTCATTTAAACACCTCATTGTCACTGCTGGACTGAGAATCGTCCACCAACCAAAACTATCCAGCCTATGGACACAGTGTTTAAACACTCCAGCAGCACTGCTGTGTCTGATCCACTCACATCAGCACAACACACACTAACACACCACCACAACATCAGTGTCACTGCAGTGCTGAGAATGATCTACCACCTAAATAATGCCTGCACCTATATGAGTGGCCGGTCAGCGTATATGGTGCCATAATGTATCTCAATAATGATAAAATATCATCATATTGCCTGCTCTCTATATATACTTTACACACACTTCTAAATAAAGTGTTGAGCTACATACACTTATCATCAACGGTAAAATAGTGTGACAAAAAAATGTTCATCTTGCCGCTGACCACGGTGCCTCTACACATGGATTCATTGGTCATCTCCAACAAGACAGGACTGATCACTGAAGATGACCCGCTGCCATTCTGAGTCGCTCCATGACAGTCTGGCATGACACCATGGCAGTCTTTGGTGACACTGACGTGGTGTTAAGGGCAGTCAGTCGTCGTAACGGTCTGTGTCCATGTAGTCCTGCATCATGCAGTCATCTGCCTTGGTACTGGCACTAGCAAGGCGACACATGGAGGGCATCACTGCTCGCTGAATGTCTGCAATTGTGGCTGTGGGGTCAGGTCATGGTTCAAGTTTCAAGGACGTCACATGCGTCACATCCTTATTCCTTCTGGGTGCAGCTATTTGTGCAATTATTGTTTTGATGATAAATGTAATATCAGTTAATATCAGCTATCCTCCATTAATATAACCAAATTATACTTCATGCGTGAAACTTTTTTATATCCCATTCATTAAATGTTATACTGATATAAACTAAAATAAAACAAATAAAAAGAAAAATAAACTCTTTATTCTAATAACAGCTTTTGTAACAGCACTTTTGTCTGTACGGGATGTGTTGCTGAGGGGCAGGGTTGAATCGCAAGGCTATGTCCACTCATTCTTTATATCTATATATGAGAATTTTCTCACACAGTAAATATTATTTCAAGAATATTACAGTGTAAAGTTCAACAGAGTTATTTTTAATCTACTGTCATGAAGTTTATGATGGACATAAATCAAGTATTGACGGATCTGTCAGCCATGTGTCCAGAGAATATTCCAGCACCAACTGTCCCTATTCATCAGTAGACAATGCAAGTATCCCCTCACGGTATCCTTTATTAGAAACACCTATCTTGTGCATTCACTCGGTGTATGAGTTCCACCTACCATATAAAGTACTGTGGAAAGGTCAGAGACCACCCTTCATTTATGTGTTTAGTTTATTTTTTCTAAGAAATCCTCAGGGATATGTTTCCGCACCTTCAAAGCTTCAAAGCAAAGAGGTTGGCATTTTCTGCTTGTGATGATTCATGTAGCCAAGTAAAGCATTCAGTTTGGCCCATTCTTCATGGAAGTGGATTATCTTGTATATCATCTCCTAACAAATCATAACTTCTACTTCATGGCTGTTCGGACTGGATGGGGTGGATGCATGGATTCTGGGGCTCTCGGCAAAATACCGGATACACATTTGTACTACATTGCAGATATCTTGTCAAGTGAAGTTATCAGTCTAGTCTCATTTTGAGTTGGCTGTAAGAAGATACCTTTATTTAGCTTATCTCTAGACATGTTGTACATGTTTTAGTAATTTTATGAAGTGAAATCATCCCACTGTAGGTATGTGCCAGTAAAGGGACATAGTGTAGAGCAGAGTAATGCAGAATTAACATAATGAGCAGTTAGATTACTCTGTTCTAGGGAGTAATAATGTACCACCATTCCATTCAGAGAGAAGTAATTAGCTTTAACTGATTGAATTTCCTCAGTAATTATCCCGACACTGGAGCCGTCCACACTAACATTAACGCTAGTGTTATGTACGGTCTGCTGGGTCAGTGCAGCGTCTGTTCGGACTGAAATAACAAAGTTAGCTCCGGAAGTGAAGCAACAAACCTTTAGTGTTTCTTCCACTTTTTGCATTACTTTACTACGCTTGTCCCAAACCATGCCCTAAGCCCTAAGGTCCTCTTCAAAGCGTACACTTTTGCAATGTCGACGAAGTGTGGACAATCAAGCATAATCGTTCAAGGTGTCAGGGAATTGAGAGCAGAATTGGGACACACCTCACTATATATCCTTTTAACTGTTAATGCTGCTGCTTAACACAGTTTACTGTGTTTGACCATCATGTTAGGTTTTATTTTCTAACCTTCTTTTGCTTTACTGTACAGTCCCTTTTCCCTCTCACGCCATAGTTCTGATTATTTACCTAATAATGGTCTTTAATTTCATTAGAACATTTTCCTAGACACTTAATCATAAAAGTGTAGAAAGCTGATTAAACATAATTTATGATAATCTCCATCTTTATATTTAGGAGCTACGTTAGGATAAAGCATGAGCTTCAGCAGGGTTTTTAATCATAATTCCCATTCACCGGCACTCATTGGCATGCCAATGCCTTCATCCTGATTTTTCACCAGATGCTTGGAGTTTCTTAAAAAGGTGCCAGAAGAAGGCCTTCCTAAAGATTATCAAAATGTCATCCTGCATACAGCCCGAGGGAGCCGTATTCACAGCTGCAGGACGTCTAATCCCTCTCACATGCCTAAAACTCCCCTATAGGCTCAGAAGAGCTTTAAAAAGTTTTATTCTGGGTTCATGATGCTCAAGTGCAGCCTCTTCTCATTCATCAGCCCTGACTGATTCCAAAGCTTGCCTACTTGCCAGATATTGTGCTACTGCTGGACTGTTCGTAGAGAAACCCTCCAGACCTGGCCTGACATCTACATCGTTCATGGTTGGTTGGTGTGGCTCAATGGATAACACCTCTACTTGCCAATGAGCTGTCACCCCTCGTGGGAGACTGGGGTTTGATTCCTGATCTGGGTGGTTATACTGTGCTACACCAATAAGAGTCCTTGGGCAAGACTCGTAACACTACACTGGCCTACCTGTAATGTGCATAACCATGTATGTTGCTCTGGATAAGAGCATCAGCTAAATGCCATAAATGTAAATGTAAGAGTTGATTCAGCACTGGTGACTGAACTGTGTTCTCATCTGAAGTGCATAGCTTGTATTAAACCCCCATGTTCACACACATTAATTTGCTGATTTATATCTGTAGTATAAAACACTCACCATCAAAAAAAATAGTTCCACAACAAGAAACCAACTGATAGGAATGAAACTTGGTGTGTAGGTTTGACATCATGAAACATGCGAATGATTCAAGTTTCACACTCAGCCAGGCATGTGATATTAGGAAGGACAGGCCTTATCACTGTACGTATATGACTGGCTATATGAGGTCGTCATGTCACATGTGCTTTCCATGCTGACTCATGCTGTTGTGTTGGTAGCATCCTTTACACGCAATGCATGCCTCATAGAAGAGTTCTAAAGCAATTTGAGCAGTTGGAAAAATTCACCATATTGAGAGCCACTACTTCTGTATGTGTAGCTCAATAAATATTACCCATATCAGTCTAAAATTAATCATCATTTACTGTTCCTGGTAAACTTTATCTTCCTTCCCAGTACCATTGCAATCCCTACTTTCTGTGTGTAACTATTCCTTTGATGATGAGTGTATTAACCAGCTACTTATTAGATTTAATATCTGAGCATTATTTCCAAATTTCCTACATCGTTCCACATTCCTTAACTACACTCTTGAAAACAACAATGCCAGAGTTTTACATTATGTAGAGGCTGTTCACGAAAACACTTTCTTAAACGGTAGGTCATGGAGAGGGTAGATTACACTCGCTAGGAATATCATGCCTATAAAAATCTATAGGTACTTTTATTACATGTTTACTGCATTTATAAAGCATTGACCTGGCTATAGATATGTATAACAATGCTATACACATTATGGCTATGTTTATTATGTGTTATAGAATCGCATTATAGGTGGTGTCTTTGAGACTGTCAGTGGCAAAGAAACAAACCTGCCTTGTCATAAACATATGCCAAGTTTTCTTTTGACAACTTGTGAGTTATTCCTTACAATATCCTAAATGTGCAGTTTGTACAATTTTTAGCTTAAAACATTTAATTTATTTAAAGTATTAGCAAAATGTAAAGAAATAACAGTTTTGACCTACATTTATGGACAGGAAGTCAGTAAAAGGAAGAGTAAACACAATAATGGCTAAAGCTCTTGGGAAGTGACTGTCACCATCCACTCTGCATTCGGCAGCAAACAAAAGAATATGATATAATAAGAAAATGATATGAATAAAAGCAAACCAAGAGTTAACATTGGTGTTGCTTCCCACCGCTGGAGATGCTCTTGGCGAGTAAAGGGATGAAGTTTGATGCTGAATTGATGCATCATTTCTTCTAGACTGGTAAGTAAACAGCTGTCAATGCCAACAGTGAGGAAAATGGACTGTGCCTTTTCTTGTTTCTTATGGTAGGGGTGGACACCATCACTTTCTGGTGACTTTCATGGCACCCCCTATGGTTTGGAGTATGAATTTGACAAGTTGAGTCATCTTACAGATTGCGCCAAGCTTATAGCTGTTTTTAAAAGCCACATTATATGGGATTATTTAGGGATTTTGAGACCTCACTGGTGGAAATACACTAATCAAATACAGCTATAAAGTGCAATGCATTTTTTTTTTACAAATATTCGTAGACATGTTTATAATGCCTTATGAATGTGTTTATAGTTTCTTATAGAAATGGTATTCCCGGATAAAGGTACCAAACAGAGGAAACAGTGGCCTTTCTGTGGTCTTTTATGGTCCCTTTGTTATTTTAACAGTATACAACCATCATAACCTTCATAGAGATGTTTCAGACAGCACTGCAAAGGGAGGCTCGTCCACTGTTTTCTTGGCTGATCAGCCAAGATCAAACTAAAGCAATCACCAGTGCCGTCAGTGTGCCAGGATTTTCAGTGCCAAACCAATTCTTGAAGATGAACGGCCCTGCCACACACTCTCTCTGAAAGTGTTGCACCAATTTGGCCTGGACCTCCCTCTTAATTTACACATTAAAATTCAATAGCAAAACAAGATTATGCAGCCGTGCATAATCCCCGAGGCCCACAGGGCTGGGACTGTAAATACTGTCTCTGAAAGAGACAGAAGCCTGTGCCATGTGCAGATCACTGCACAAACCCTGTTATTCTGAAAACCTATTACGTTAAATAAGAAATTTCCATTAACACCTTCAAATAAAGCAGATTTAGAGCAGGTATAGCTTTCTACAAGACATGCATGCATTTCTTTTGTACTCTGTTTGTAACACTATGCAAGTGGAGATAAACCTAGAGTGCCTAGATTCACTTGTTCTGGTACTGTTACTTAAGGTTAAAGAATTAATAAGAATGCCTTTATCAGCGTAAGGCAGCTGACCTGAGAAGAAAATGGCAATAATAATAATAATAATAATAACAATAATAATTAATAATAACAACAATAAGAACTGGTAATATAACTGTTAATAATGATGTAATAATATTGTAATAATAATGTAATAACAACAACAATAATAATGGTAATATAACTATGGTAATAATAATGTAATAATATTGTAATAATAATGTAGTAATAACAACAACAACAATAATAATCTTTATTTATAGAGCACTTTTAATAGGTGGCAGCTCAGAGTGCTTTACTGACAGGTGATAAAGCTTAATGCTAATAGAAGAGTCGCTGAGCATTCATTTAAAATGATATAAGCCATCGACACGGATCAAATTAAAAAGATAAAAGGAGACCAGGAATTTTAATTAAACGCCAGGTTATAGAGACACGTTTTCAAATGTTTCTGAAAAGTTAACGCTGAGCTTTACTGGCTGATAAAAGTTGGAATTGAGTTCCACAGTTTAGAAGCGTGATAACTGAAACAGGTCCACCGAAGATTCTGTACCGAAGCTCAGTATCTCCAGATCTAAGATCACATGTTGGAACATAAACAGAGAGACATTCTGTGATGTAAGCAGGTGCTTTAAGGTCATGTAGAGCTTTAAAGAATAGTAGCAGGACTTTAAAACCTGTCCTAAAAGATACAGGCACCAATGCCAGAGCTGATGCAAGCTCGTTTTTTTTTTTTTTGATCCAAACTGCTGCATTTTTGACCATTACAGTAATCAGTTCTGCTTGTAGCAAATAAATGAACATGTTATGCTGTGTCTCTGTGAGACAGAAACGGCTGCACTTTAGCATTCTTCTTCTTTAATGATAAAAAGCTACTTTGGTGATTATGTTTACATACTTAGGCACAAGCAATAATCAGGCTTTGTACTAGGTAGTACTATTTGTAGCTATGCTGCACACTTTTTCTTCTTTAATAGGTAACAGTATAACATACAGTGTGAGAAACCACACAGGCAAGTCTGCAAGTCTGTTTGAGAAAACTTGCTCATGTGGTTTCATACACTGTATCACACACAGTTATCTATATAATGGACAAAATGTACAGGGACCCTTTTAAGTAGGCCTTAAGCGACATGACAATTTAGATTTTTTTTTGGAACAGTATATACATCACAAAGAGCATGTCATAACACACACATATATATATATATGGAAAGGAGAAATTATATCTTAGTCAATTTTGAGTAACTTGGAGCTCAGAATCACACTACAACTCTGCATACCTGTTTTTCTTGGCATGTGTTAAGGCCAGAACACACTGACTGGACAAACACATTGTACTGTATACAGCGGCCTATAAAATGTAATCAAGGATCCGGCAAAGCAAATGAAAGAAAGTGAATAGAGAAAAATCATTGTGGGATCTTACAACAATAAAACACTGGTTCTGCACACCAACCAAACATCTTGTTTGTGTGTGCTTGTTCATGTGTGCCCAGTGTGTGGGTGTACTCTGGCCTTCAGCAACATGTCCCCAAAATGTCTGGGTGAAGCTGTTATGCTGTCTGCAATGGAAATAAATATAGCCTTAACAACTGCACAGCTGGCACTGTTAAAAATATGCAAATAAAACATGAAATAAAAATACAAACTAAAAATACAAATTATTATTTTCAGTTGCAGCTGAACAATCCTGAAACCTAGTTCTCGTCCTGGTTCAATGTGTGGAAAATGGGTCTTAAAGCAGATGTTAATGAATGGCAGAAAGGAGTGACTGCATTTGGGCGTGCCAAAGGCCATAGTTTGAAGGAAGTAGCTATATTTGCAGGTGTATGGAAGCATCTGGTCATATGGGTCTACCAGCAGTGACAAAAATCCCAGTCTTCAGGAAATTCTTGTAAATTCTTAGAATTGTGCCCGGGAAGGCATCCACCAAATCTGGCCCAACTGCGCAATTCTTTGATGCAAGAGTGTCTGAACACTGATGTGGCCTACGTCCAGAAACTTGTCCAGTCCATGACAAATCCAATCACAGCTGTAATTGGTGCTCATGGAGGTATTAGACGCTGTTAGGTACATTTCAGTCACAAGTGACTCATTTTTTATCCAGTAAGCTTAAACATTACATAGCTAAAACCAGTAGCAGCAGCCATCTGGAATCCTGACTACAGTCTGCATTGTTGGCCATTATTTCTCAGTCTTGGAGCTCACAAATCAAAGTCGTCAAGTAAACGTATCTTGGCTGATTGACTACATTTGGGGAACAAGGGGGGGGAACTGTGTAAATATGCTTTTTTCTATTCCAAGAGATTCAGTGAAACAGTACAAACACAGTCTGGCAAATGTTGGCCTTTTTGGGGAGCAGTTTTATCATGGTTAAACTGGTCTTAGTTCAGCAGAAAAGAGAAACATCCACCCAGGACACTCGGCGCCTCTATTAGCATTCTCCCACACGGATACCCATGGGACAGACCTAACATCCCTGATCCATCAGAGCAGCGTAAATCAACCTTAATGGAGCGGTCGGTGGCCGCCGGCAGAGGGAATTAAAGCAGCCGGTTTACACAGACACCTCAGCAGGTAGAGATTACAGGCTGCAACAGAGCTGTTATCAGACAGGGCAGACTCACTGGTCCCACAGGGACGAGCCAGCAGAGGCCAGTATCTGAAACCCCTTTACTTTGACAGTCAGAGTTAGAACAATGGGGCATTAGGTTGAATCACTGAATCAAACACATATTCTGCCTTCTATTCCACAGTCAGCGGTGGACGAAGCACACAAATGATGTACTTGAGTTACAGATACCTAAGGCTAAATATTCCTCCAGTAATAGTAGAAGTTCCTCCGTTTAGACCTCCAAGTATGGAGAGTAAAAGTAGCATGATTTATTATGGCTCTGATGTCTTATTATCATTCCTGGAACAAGATTTTCTCTTAATCAACTCATTTCAGGTGGAAAGAATCTTTTAATGAAAGGTTATTAATTAGTTTGACACTGATGTCTACAAAAATGATCATTAGCACAGAACAGTTTAATTTGATGCCCTTTAAATGTGAACATTTTAGACAGACAGATATAACAGGCAGAATTCATACACCAGGAAGAGCCATATGCACTAATGCACATCTATGACCTTGTGATTCGATTCAAGTATGAACAGAGGTTCTCAAACTGGCCCCCAGGGATCCCCAGACAGTATAGATTTGTGTTCCTACCTAACTCGCATCACATAGGGTTACAGCAAAAATGTGGACCAGCTGGGGGGGTCTCTGAAGACTGCTACCTATGTTACCTGTTAGCTATTTCCCTGAACATGCCTCACTCAGCTCATTCGGAACAACAGCCCCTCAAAATGTCTGTGCACGTCCCTGTTCCAAAGTTCACCCCCTTGTGCACTGACCATCGTCCATCTTCCAGAGGCACAGTGCATCTGGATGGTGATTATCAACAGAGCAGCCCCTTTAATGAAGGCATGAACATTCTAAAACTAATAGACCTCTAAAGTTGACCAACTCAAACATACGAGAAGAGTATAAGGAGCTTCTGTAAGTGTAGACCTCTGATGCTCTCGCTTACTCTGATCACACAACTGACAGCCTTGCGCTAACTCTTTTTCACCAAGTCCCGAATCCAACCCAAACACCAGTCGGGTTAAGAGTGTTGTGTGCACATGCTGTACTCTATTAAATCCTGTTTGTGCAGCAGGTTTAGAAATCGATATTCCTTCCCCTTCCGATCGATGTGAGCACAGCTTAAAAGAAAGACATACGTTCAGACAGGTGAAGGTGCATGTTAAAGAATGACCCAGTGGAGAGCACATTTATGAAGTCAATCGCTTTATCAAGCATAGTCCAGTTGACCTTCATGTAGTGGTGGCAATATGTTATTCCTGTCATGATCAATTATAGCACAATATGCTTTCCTGTGTACATGTATTACCTGTGCTTCTTGAATAAGTGAAATCAATGTATTCATAGTTTTTCATAACACTTTAAATGTGGCATTTCTGTTTTGCTTATGCATTTTGTCTATTCCAACTCATAAACCATAGAAAAATAGAAACTGTGGTATGTATGGTGTACCTTAAAAATATCAAGTAGTAATGTTATACAGCTGTATGCAAAAGTTTTAATGTCCATGATCAAATTAAAGGCTTTGTTGACTCAATAACACGTCCCCTATAGCGAACAGACATCATGCATATGACACCTCTTCTAATGTTAGTGCATGATTTCTATTAATTTGCTCAGTTTAACATATTGGAAAAAACTGACATTCTATAAAATATAAAAGGTGCCACAACACTTGCTCAGACTACATTTTATGTATTCTTTCTTTTAACAAACAGTAATTGTGCATTCAAACGTGTGGAAGTGTGTCATTAGATGTATTAGCAGGGGTGTCTGAATGTATGTACGTGTCTATAGACTTACTCCTAAAAATTTCAAACACATGCGTATATATGAATTTGTGTCTAAAACAAAATGATTTTTTTATTTTTTTTGAACCACAATTACTATATGATCCCAATTACTATGTGTTTCTCAATATGAATTAGTGGAATGTCTGTCCTCATTAATGCCTTTCCGGCAATCAGTTGTGTTGCAAAGTGGGAGGGTGAAGTATGACGAGCTCTATTCGGTAGAAGGCCAATATGAACATAAACTGATCAGACACTCAGTGAGGTGCACTCAGTGAGGTACACCTCACTGTTTCTGCACACCGTTTTATCAGCTCCACGTACCATGTAGGAGCACTCTGTAGTTCTACAGTTACAGACT
>CM067477.1:7773498-7799964 GCA_034552555.1 Semaprochilodus insignis | reverse complement strand
AACTCCTAAATAAAACCAAATTAGTCAATATTTAAATTATTTTTAGATGAAAAGAAGAATGGTAGACCTGAAACTGTTTAATTATTATATTACCCGCGCTGAAATAATTATTTCTCGCATATTAAGTGACTGTACTTATCTTTAAATAAAAATAATCTTAGCTGTAAACGAATAAATAAAAATATCTGTAATTTAGGTCCTAAAATAATGGAATTATAATAAAACAAACGTCTTCGCTCCGTTTTTCCTTCACCGCAAACAGCCATTATGTCTAAAACGAAAGTCAACTCACTGGTTTGAAGCAGTGTTGGATGTCTGACTAAATGACGAGCAGAATTAGCTTTAATTTGTTCGGATTCTCTTCTTCAAAAGCTCCTCCAGACTTTTTCTGAGAAATGTCAGTGCTAACCTGTAACTTCACCCACCTGCTGTCACATTTGAAATGATGAACAATCTGAATAGCAGCCTAATTTACTTACCTGTAATGTCGGGAGGTTGCATTTAACTTTATTTGGTTTATCTTTTAAAAGTTCAAAACTTAAATAGTTAGAACTTAAATATATATTAATTATTCCCCCTTGTAATAATTATTAAAATGTATTTTTAAATTCTTAAAGTTCTTGTGCTGTAAGCTTTTGTCTGTTTATGAAAAAAAAAAACTCGTCACTGTTGTCAGTCGACTTAAAGGTTCTCAGTCTACTTAAAGGGTCTCCGACTGACTATTCGAATCGTCGACTTCTAGAAGGCAGCCCTACTGTAGTCCGTCTGTTTCTCTGACCTTTGTTAGCCATTTTCACCCTGTTATTCAACGGCCAGACACAGCAGAGTTGTAAACACCTCAGTGTCACTGCTGGACTGGGGGTGCACCAACCACAAATATCCAGCCAACACCGTCCTGTGGGCAGCATCCTGTGACCTCTGATGAAGGACCAGAGGATGACCAACACAAACTGTGCAGCAGCAGATAATCTGTCATATCTGACATTATATATACAGAGTAGGCGTGTCTAATAGAGTGGACAGTGAGTGGACACAGTGTTTAGCAACTCCAGCAGCACTGCTGTGTCTGATCCACTCACACCAGCACAACACACACCAACACACCACCACCACGTCAGTGTCACTGCAGCGCTGAGAATGATCCACCACCCACATGATACCTGCTCTGCGGTGGTCCTGACCATTGAAGAACAGAGTGAAGGGGATTAACAAAGTATGTATAGAAACAGACGGACTACAGTCTGTAATTGTAGAAGTACAAAGTGGTCCTATATGGTAAGTGCAGCTGATAAAATGAGGGCAAGTACAAGGAGTTATGTAGTTTTGATGTCTTTATTATAATAAAATGTGGAAACAAGGAAAACATAAATACATAAGTAAATAAAAGGCTTGTTCTATGTGCAGATCTGTCCAAGCTTTGACTTTTAAAGGTGTGTAGAAAAAGACTTCACAGGGCATGAAAAGGTGTAGAGAAAAACGGACCTCAGTGTTTTTGCCCTTGCATCGGTTTGCTTCTTAATTGAGACAAATTGCACTCTCGAGTTCCATCAGAGGACTAAAAAGCAATGACGGAGGCACAATCAGCAGCTACGCCGTTCCCAGTCCAGCTTCATTTCTCTGTAGCAGGGCTCGACTGAGTCCTACAAAGACTGACAAGGTCCATAAAACCCACTCATCTCATCCAATTAAAGCAGCCAAGCCAAATCCAGGCAACAGCACGCTGCCTCCTCATTCGCCCCTCAGTCAAAACACGGTATAAATCATAGCAAATTAAATAAGCTGTGAATAAATTAAGCAGTGCAAAGTTTTAATTTCCAATTACAAGCCTCCATGATACACACCCACATGCGAATTAAATTACAGTGTCACAGGCACGGCAGAAATGAAACTCAGCTGGGAGTTTTATGAAAATCATAAAGAGATAGATCTGCCAGGCCACAAAAGAATTATGCTGGAGCTTCCTAACAGGTCTAGGGGGAGACGACAATGTCTCATCCCGGGAAAGCAAGCCGGTTCCCGAGATAAAACTTCACTGTTGGACTGCGAGTAAAGCCTGTCGTATCAGCGCTTACAGCAGAAGCGACAACAGCTTATAAATATGAGAATAATTGACACATACTGGAAAAAAATATTTATAGAAAGTCTGCAAAAGGCCTCTAAAAGGGAGCTGATGTTAAACATATTGCTTGCTCCACGGTAAGTGCATTTACAAGGACGTTTGCAGGCTTTCAACAGGATTTGAAAGCGCGCCAGAACCATTCAAAGGATCAATTTACCATTAAAGGTGCAGCGGTTTGTGTATGCGCTGCAAGGATATGACATTTTGATGGCAAAAAAAGTAGAACTGTAATAAATTAAATGGGAAAATACCATCAGGGCTCAATCCACTAAGGCTTTTGTGCCAGTTTCAGGCCCAAATCGAATGTTATGTATGAAATTGGCATAGCAGACAAGACAATTCATGGGCCATCAGCATGGTAAAATCTTCCTCCTGCTAAAGTGCTCTTTAACACTAACCCTCAGAAGCTGCAGTTAGCACTGGTGATAAAAATCATGGTGTCATTTGCTAATAATTATTTCTCATTCGCATTTGAGTAACTTTCTCTGAACTTCCCTTCATTGGCACACATACGATAGCAGAGCAGGATATAATTATGATCTGAACTGAAAATGCTGTTGTTATAAGCCAAGAAAACCAATCGATTACCACATTCCCATCATTTCTTAACATGAAAATCAACAGAAAACCTCAGAAATGCAGACCTGGACCTGTTGGTGCAGAATGTGAATTGAATGCAAATGTAATTCACATTCATAACTTACTATGTATTTAAATATGGAACTACAGGGGTTGGACAATGAAACTGAAACACCTGTCATTTTAGTGTGGGAGGTTTCATGGCTAAATTGGACCAGCCTGGTGGCCAATCTTCATTAATTGCACATTGCACCAGTAAGAGCAGAGTGTGAAGGTTCAATTAGCAGGTAAGAGCACAGTTTTACAGTTTTGCTCAAAATATTGCAATGCACACATTATGGGTGACATACCAGAGTTCAAAAGAGGACAAATTGTTGGTGCACGTCTTGCTGGCGCATGTGTGACCAAGACAGCAAGTCTTTGTGATGTATCAAGAGCCACGGTATCCAGGGTAATGTCAGCATACCACCAAGAAGGACGAACCACATCCAACAGGATTAACTGTGGACGCAAGAGGAAGCTGTCTGAAAGGGATGTTCGGGTGCTAACCCGGATTGTATCCAAAAAAGGACTTGTATATGTCATTCCCAAGACGAACTGACGCTGTATTGTCCGCAAAACGAGGCCCTACACCATACTAATAAATGATTGTGGTCTAAAACCAGGTGTTTCAGTTTCATTGTCCAACCCCTGTACATACGTGTATTTGAACTGCAGAGGAAAGAATAAAAGTAATAACTCTCAACACGCAATAATGCAAAAATCACCACAGCGCTTCGAGAGCTCCTATTAATATTTGTAACAGCAACAAATGAATAAAACAGTCAAACGCATCTCAAAAGGAGTATTCCCATGTTTATTCAGATGACACACTGATTGTCAGTTAAATGACGTGGTTTACATGCAGAGAATATCTGAGAGGCTTGAAAAACACAAAGTCACGTTATCTATATAAAGGTAGGATGAACTCTGGGAGGAAGGCACATTTGTTCTTCGATAGTATCATTCATATGAGTCATATTCATATTTTAACCAACTTCAAATAAACCATCTAGAACTCAAGAAACATTTGGCTTCAAACGAAAGGAGGCTGGAGACACTGTTGATGAAGAACTGACTGGGAAAATATTAGAAGTTCATGGTGATTTGCGCACCATGAGCTACAATGCCATATACCGCACTTCAAAGGACGATCTGCTTATGCTACAATGTCCCTCAGGAAAACGAAATACGAGGGAGCAATATAAGAACACCCAACATGCTAAACCACCGTCTCTGCCTTTGTCTTGTATATACTGTAAACGATAAAACCGGGGCAGTGCAGAGGCGCCATATTTAAAAGAATCGTCTTCAGCAGGTTAAACCTAAGCCCCCAAGGCAGAGTGTGCAAAGTAGAGCACTGTTGCAATGCCACAGGTGACAGCAGTCATGGTTTCGAGGCTGCTTTCCCTTTGCTTTGATCAGGAGAGGGGGAGAGAGAGAGAGAGAGAGAGAGAGAGAGAGAGACAGAGAGAGACAGAGAGAGACAGAGAGAGAGAGAGAGAAAGAGAGAGAGACAGAGAGAGAGAGAGAGAGAGAGAGAGAGCGTGCACTCTCATAGAGAGCAGCAGTCAATTTACAGTATCAAACGCGTCGCCAATGATCAAACGATCAAGTGCGACACAAAAATGCATGAAAGGAATACGAAAAGAATGGTGACATCAAACTAATGAGACGGTGAAGTATGAACAGCCATGACGCAAACGCCGGACAGGTTCGGTAATTGATTCATGGTGGATCTGAATCCTGAGGTACCAATCATCTGGTGAAGCTGGATGACAATGACAAAAAACACCCCAAAAAAACACAACAACACAAAAAACAGTAACTCCAAAAAAACAAACCGCACAGACACACAGCACAAGGTCACACAGCACAAGGTCACACAGAACAAGGCAGGACGGGATGAAGCTGCCGTATATTTGGACTTGAAGTATACTGTGAGTGACCAGACGTGAGAAAGTAATAAAACTCTAAAGCAACATTAACATCAACTCTGTTGCATCTTCCACAATGATGAACGACAAACACAAACACATTGAAAGTGTGCGTCTGTAAGCCAAAATAAGGTGCAGTAACTTATGCTAATACACAAATAGTTTAGTCTCACTGGACCGGGCAGACTACTGGTGTCCTGCTTGACTGAGTTCGAGCACAAAGGTTTCATTCAAAAGAGTTTCAATGCCTCCAGCATCTGCTGAGGAGCCAAGAGTGCTCTCCAGCTCTGAGCACATCCGTCAGTAGTGCCGCAGAGCACACGTCTCCATCACTCACAGGTAAGGACAGACGAGGAGACAGGCAGTTAGGAATGTTGAAAATGCCAGCCATGAAAGACTGATTATCCCTGATTTGCTTTGCCATTTTTTCTCTGGACGCAGAGGTTTAGATTTGGTAATGAGAATATAAGGAAAAGACAGACCCCTTCTCTGTAGGTTTCTTGACTTCTCCTTGTCTTTGCTTAGCATGGTACGTTTTGTTTTTATATGGGTTTTTCCCAGAACGTACCGTGGAACGTACCGATACACCAGCTCACTCGGTCCTCCTGATTTTAACTGGCCTCATAAAGGGCCTAAAAAGGTTTCGGGGAGACAGAATTTAAGACTAACAGCTGTTTTTAAAAGCTCAAAAGCGACTGCAGTGCGAATAAAACTGCCACAAGACGACCATTCTGAGCAGAAACTGAATATATACTCTGAAAAGACTTTAAAAAGACTCCTTTAACAGAGCAGTCAACAGAAGAATTAAATTTTCGAGTAGCTTTAAAACTCATTTTGGTCCCTTTGCCATTTAACCAGGTTAAACTGATCCAAATGTTACTTAGTGTGTAAATGCTGCTAGTGTAACCCGTGTTAAACCTGTAAGATTTCAATTACAGTCATTTGGAAGAAAAAAAAAATACTGATCGAGATAAGCATGTAAAACACAGACTCAGTTCTTGTTTTCTGCTGTTAGAATGATATTAGCCGTGACAAACATGAGGCAGAAAATTGCCCAAAGTACCACGAATACCACCCAGAACGTGTGCCGAAATGGAGACCTGTGCTTGTTCACAGCGTCCCTTCCAACCACAGGCTCTAGGTGGCGCCGACTAAAGTACACAAGGCAAGCTGGGATAATGTACTGTATGCCTGTGCCTGCATAGGCTCCAGTGATGCCCACGAGCGCCTCCAGGTCATGGGTACAGAAGGCCACAATTATAGGTGGCACTAGAGTGATGAGGGGGAACACGATGCGGTCCACCACCCAGGGATAGGTGCCTCCGTCTCTGTGGAAGAGTGTCTTCCAGTTATTGCGTAGTGTGACTGCAATGATGGGGAAGTTAGTGCTAATGGTGAAGACCGGAAAAAGCCCCAGGAAGTAGCGCAGGACGGCCACACCCAGGACGTCGCAGTTATCGGTGAAGTTTAGTGTGTACATGTCTCGCAACAAGGAGCTATCGAAACAGAAGATGGCCGTGAAGGACAGCAGGCTGTAGAAGCCCAGGATGAGCACGTAGTCGGCCAGTACCAGTGCGCCCACCCGCCGCTTTTCTGAGATGGGTGTTATCAGAGAGGGCAGGGAGTGCTGGCACATGAAGGAGTAGACACACACACCGAAAAGATTGGGCACTCCCGAGAGCTGCGCTGCTTGAGGGTGGCCCTCGCCATGTCCTTTGCCAATGCGGATCAGCGCCAGAATAATCATCATGGTGAAAGCTGAGGGAGAGAAAGAAGAGGAGAGACAGAATCAGTCAGTGAAGAGTCAGTTAGGTTACAATTACTTCACAACCACTCCTTGCGTAATGCACCAGTTGTACAGTTCAAATGTTGAGGAAACAGTTCATTCAGAGTTGCTGGGCAAGAAACGCTCTTTTCTACATATCTGTTCTTTTTCAGTGGTGACAGGAACCATGTCTACAACACAGACATGTAATTTACTGTTCTAAATGATCAGTGCCCCTACACCTCCGAGTTTGTATATGTAATGTTAGTTGTGGTGGTGATACATCTGAAAGGAGAAGTCTCTCTGCATGCACCTCTCCCCAATGAACGCTTTAAATAAGTATGTTTTCAATACAATATCTCCAGTGGACTTTGCATTGAAGCAAATCTCCCAAAAATATTGCCCGTTATTACAGAGAGGCGACGTTTAATGGAGCGTCCCTGGCACTTCAACCACGCTTTTGGTAAAATGTCACTAGAAACTGCTATAGCTGTGCCTTATTCAGGGCCAGTATGTTTTTGTACCATTCCCTCCTTTGACTTCCTGATGCACTTTTGCTGACTCAGCCGGAGCTTTCAAAAGCACAAAAGAAGCACACGCTGGATCAGGTGCCGCTTACAAATGAAGGGGAAACCACACTCACACAGCACAGCTGGCACATATAGCAGGTGGACACTAGACTGTGGATTTACTATCCAGGTGTTCTCATGCACATCTGCAAAATTAGCAATAAAAGTCTGAAGAGGATTTTCCATTCTCCAGATCAGGATTTATATTAATGACCTTTTTGTTAGGGAGGGTTTAAAACCAAACTCTTCAGACATCTGCTTCCTATCAACACAACCATGAACAATTCTGACCCTATAGATTTCTCTAGAATGGAGCATTTCAGATCAAACCATGCTGAATAAACAACGTTTGTCTTTTATAGGTTAGGAGTTTTTCGGTTTGATATCGATATGAGAAAAACTTCACGAAGCAACAGAAAGACCATTTCTATCATACCAGCTAGAATAACTATATTAAGGTGGACAAAACGGCATTTTCCATGCCAATTCGTCAGTGTAGTTAAGTCTTGTCACACTTGTCACAGCTGCTCTTTCATTTATGACTGTCTCTGATTAACAGGACAGTGTAAAACAGTGATGTCTTATAACTCGCACACTAACACAGTGTTTGAAGTACATTCTGTTTTGTTTATGTTAGCAGGCATTACCATGGGCTAATTTGAACCTAAGATAACAGGCTTGGGTATTGATGCTGGCGCATGCGTATGAAATTCAGCCTTTCACTGTAAACAAACATGAGGCCTTGTTTCAAGGCCTCACTCTACCGTGCTTAGCTGTAGCTACTGTTAAGCTCTCAATCAAAGCACAAAAACCACACCCTTTACCCCACCCTCACTCTTGTGAGACAGGCAAGAGAAGCAAATGGTCATTAGCAAGCAAAAATAAAACCCAGAAATGGACCCTTTCTTCACAAAGTAGTTAAGGACATATAAAGACTGAATTAAATTTAAAAATATATTTGATTTATCCTCTTTAATGTGGAAGAAACACTGAATTCATGAGTTATTTTATTCAGATCTGTACTGCAAGAAAAGGTTTTTGCATGTAGTTTTGTGGAAAAAACAGCAATATGTTTTTTTTTTTTTTTTTTTTTTAACAATGTCCCTTGTTGACACTGAAACAAATGCAAAAGTGCAAATGGGTAGACTTGGACTGGTTGATACAAATTAAAATAAATAAAATAAGTAAAATTAAAAAATATATATATTTCTTCTCAACATCTTGTTCAGTTAAACTAAAAATCGGTCAATTTAAACTAGAAGTTTCTCCATTCCTGACGCTAAGGCTGACTAAGGTTGACTTGTCAAGGCAAACCATTTAAGGTCCTAATGGTCTGTTAGAGAAAGCCAGCAGAATGGACAGACATCACTCCCAGAAACCATGTCACCTGCATGGACAACAAAGGTAGACAGAGTGGTTGGGCTAAGAAAACATGCAACCTCAATTTGTCTATACTAAGTGACTGGAAGTCAGTTGAGGAGCACTGGTAATAAAAATCAGCTCCGCCCAGACGGCCCAGGGTTTACTGCCTTTAAAACACACTTACGTTGCGCAGCATGGGGCCTATCCCCATCAGTCAGTCAACCCTAAAAGAAGTAAACTGCTGAAGCAGACCCTACCCCAGCCTCCAGCAGTGAGCATCTCAAATCGATAGGCGTGAATGCATCCTTCGTGACTGCCAGGGTGACTGAATCTCTAAGGGATGCCAAAGCAGGCTTGGCATTCCTGTTACGGAGTGTCGAGTCCGGGCTGTCTCCTCACCTCTCCCTGCTCAATCACACCATTACAGGAGGAATTAGTCACAGTCCTCCTTCTCTACCTCCTCCTTCTGAGCTGTGCCCTGACTTCTTTAAGATGCGTGCCGCATCGCTCGCCTTGCCAGGGAGGGGACGGGAACTCTTGTTGTCCTTGCAGGAGATATCTAGCAATGCATCTGGGCCCAATCAGTAGTAGAAGCAAATCATCACTGTCGACAGGGAAAACGGATTAGGTCCTTCGTGGTGGGTTTGAGGGTGAGGCAAGCTGATGCGTAATTAATTCAAGGGAATATGCCATGTAGCTGTCCCCACGACATGAGCTCAGACCAAAGGGTCCTCTCATTAGCGTAAAGACTGTCCAGTTACATGAATGTCAAATGTCCTTAAGGTTTGGGTTACAGCAGACAAAGGTGATGTATTTCACTGGCCTTAAAAAAAAAAAAGGAAAAAGTGTCTCGGAGGAGCAGAGCTCAGTACCGTGTCTATTAATCAGGAGCTGTGTGCTCCTGCCGTAGCACTTTAATGTATGTCAGGGGAATAAAATGATTCACTCCAATTACGAGGACAAAATGTGCCCTGGAAAGAAACGAGAGTAATGTGAACTGTGTTACGGCATGAGGGGTGGGAAAGTGTAGAAATAGATGAGGAGCATGCCACCTCCCTCTCACCAAGAAACATGCAAACGCCAAGGCTCTCATTTGAATTACATGAATCACTAGCCCATTTAGGATTACTCTGAAACTTAAAGAGAGGGAGAAAATACTGCATGAACATAAACAAGCAGAAGCAGCATATTTTGTGTCAGGATTTCTTCCACCAGAAAATTAATTTGTCATTTCTTACGTGTTTAAGTGTGTTCAGGTACTTTCAGTTCATTTTAAATAAGGCAGGTGATTGTTTCTCATAACAATGGTTTAAGAAAAAAGCTCCAAAGGTCAGCACACGAGCCACAAAGAATTTATGCAAATCGGGCTCATTTCTGCCTGAAAATGCATGTGTTTGCTCATGTTAACCAAATAGCGCAAAACAAGGAACAGCCATCACCTTAGTTTATCATAAAATGCCAGTTAATATCAGAATTTATAAATTTCATGAGCAGTCAGTTCAGGAACCAAACCCCTGTAGTGGCATCCAGCAGCACCATTCCTAGGGATTTTAAATCCGAGTGCAGTCTGAGGCAAAAACACAACGATAATGCAACTAGGTAATGACAAGTTACAGCCAAAGAGCTCCGCTTTGAAGACCCTTCATCTATTCTAAATACAGACCATTCTATAAACTTAGCCCATCATTTGGGTTACACTGGCTCCAAAAGTGGTGTTGTGCTTGAACCCTGATGATCGCCACTTGCGATGCAATCAAGATGTAATTTGTCTACAGAAACAACAGACAACATATTAACATATTCTCCTTCAGTTTCACACATACACTAAGCCAAACCAGTCTCAATTGTTAACAAAGATAATACACGTTAACCTTTTCATCTACTGTATGAAAACTGCTGAAGCAAGACAATGAAACCAACTTCACCGCTCAAGAAATCTGGCTCCTGTTTCACGGTCCAGTAATGTTATGCTAGTTCTCACTGTATATGTGGGCTGGCTGAACAGTGACCGTGAACTGCCGCTGTGGTGCATCTGCAGGAGAGGAGGGATTCTCCCTCATGATTTTCGGCTGGCAGCACACCCTCTTATTCATCAATTCTACATGACTCACGTGAATGGCATGTTCAGCAGGTAAAACCAAAACGTGACAAGTTTGTATGTACATAATATCCACAATATTATACAGTCAACACAAGAGGGAGTTCTCTACAGAAATGACTGAGAGTCATATACTAAACTGGTGGACCAGCACCATGGTCCACTATATCCCACTCTCACTGCAAGACTCCAGGGTTTGCAGTACAATGCCCACAGTTATTGCACTAATGCAGTGCAAAAGAAGAATGCAGTGTGACAACAGAAAAAAGTGAAATGAGCGCAGCAGACATGATAATGTTATCCGCAGTGGGACCAACCTCTAAACGTCCTGTGGAGAGCTGCAGCCTTTTCCATTAGTTACTGGACATGTCGTCATATTGACGCAATGTAATTATCTACTGCCTGACTAGGTTAAGACGCACAACACAGTGTCCCTCACACATGCTTCTGTACAGTAAACGTATAAGCTCCATGATGACTGTGTCCTGTAGGTAATACAGTAAAACACAGCACTGAAATCACAGCATTAACATGAAATTATAAATGTACATATGCAAAGTACTATGCAAAAAAACAAACAAACAAAAAAACACTTTATTTTCATTTCATTTTCAGGAAAAAAGCAGGAAACATATTTAACTACAAGTTATACTCTATAAATCTATATTAAAACTATACATGTATAATACATTTAATATCAAGTCTATCTATATTAATTCAGTCCTCTTTTTATTTTTGTGTACACTTCTGCCATTTTAACACATTGCCATTATCCTTCCAATCTTAAAATAAGCTATAGCTGTGTCCTCCCAACAAAACTGTCCCCAAAAGCCAACATTCACACATGCAACAACCCAAACACACTTTTTCTTGTGTGTATCTAAGATGGTACAAGTAGATATTTCTGAGATCACATACATGATAACCCATTTGCAGACGGAAAGGGAAAGTCAAAGGAGAGTAAGTAGAAAAAAAGTTTCCAAACCTGGAGCCCAAACAGGTATTAAAAAATACAGTACATTTAAAAATAGTGCAAGACCTGAGACACCATCAAAACTGCCACATTTCAGAACAAAAATCAAGCTTCCGTGTCCATGCTTCCACTCAAGAAACCATTACTGAAAAAAGGAAAGAAATGTGCCCTAGAACACTGAAACTAGACATCTGAGATGTGGAGTTGGATCATGTGAAACAGAAAAAGCAACCAAATTCTATAACTGAACTTTGGAGTTGTGGTAAAATACCCCTATAGATTTCTTTGAAAACATGACAGCAAGTCACCCAAAAAGAATAGAAGCTGTAATAAATTAAAAAGGTATAGACATTAAATACAAAAAATTGGGTCTATTGTAACACTGTAATTGTCTGTTAAATGTTTCTGCTTTTTCACTGATGCTTAAAAATGAATAACTTGAATAATTTAATATACACAGCACTTTACATATTACCGTGTATATATTTGAAACCCAGTCTCTATAGGCAGCAACAGTCTGTATACCCTCAATAAAGCGCTGCCCCAGCAGTAAAGACCACAGAGCACAGGCAAAGCTGAGACTTATTACTGCTGCATTAATAGAGGCAGACTAGAGAGCAAGCAAGTCGCAGAATCAAGGGCGCATTTAATCCAAATACTCCTGACATGGCACGCCACCATGCAACTCCACTGTATAGACGCTTAACCTTCAGCGCGGAGAGCTCTATTGTTTAGTGTTGAAATGTGATTCTGTCTAGGCACACATGGTCAAGTGATTCATCACACAGCCTGAAATCCCCTCTGCGAGCTTGTTGACGAGTGGAGAAAATGCCACTGGTACTTATGTCTTCAAGTCTTATTCATCTTGATATGTCTGTATCTGACACCAGTGCTGGCGGCCACGTCTGAACTGTTAACCCTGGGTGCCATAAAGTTCTCCCCTCTCTGGGCCAGACAGCCAGACATAAAAGCTGGCAAGCAATTCAGCCACTGTCTATGGAGAGAGAGCTAAAAGTAAAGGACCGCAGCACAGTGCCCATACTGGTATCGAGGGCAGAGGGTCGACAGCATTCTCCGGGCATCAACGGAAACGTGAAGGGCAGCGCAGTGGGATTTTAACACTGTTTGTGGAGTTTTCAGGCACGAAACTCACCTGGCGCAGCACTGGTGGGGCCAAATGACATTGGCTGATGTTCTGCATCTGGGTTCCACTAGAAACAAAAGGGAACCCTTGGGGAGATTAGAACTGACCTGTAGCACTGTGAATAGGGCAGGCAGCCAGGGCTAAGCTAAAAGGATTACTCTGGCAGCTGTTCTACGCTTATGTAGCCCTCTATCTTAATGAGGAGCACAGGGGAGCTCTGAAAGGAGACGTGAAAGGGGAGTTAAAAACACATATTGTAATTCCCAACCACACATGTCTGAAAACTATGGTGATAGTGAGGGCTAATTCTATTACATTCTTAAAGTACAGCTTCTCATCTGTCTTTCTTCTAGCACTTGTCTCTTTCACTCAGGGGAACGACTCCACTTAATACGTAATATGGCAGCAAAAAATGTGATTACACAGCGACCACATTTTGAAGAGCACAACAATCCGGTGTTTTCCCAATCTTAGTGCAATGAAAACAAAACGATTCAGGGATAAAATCACTGTTGAGAAAGAGGCCTCTTGTTCTGCCTGCCAGTTTTAGCAGTTCTTTTGTGTCACTAAGATAGAGCTACAGGTGCCAACGAGAACCAACTGGTGGGGACCCTACTTATAACTAGTAGAATTTGATCACTGATATAAAAACTGTCTAGCAGAAACAAGCTAGTTTGTGCTGGAGGAGCAGCATCTAGTCCAGAGCATCTTGTCACAGTTCTAGGTCCTTAAAGAAAGCAAACTATTCGTTTGGGGTGGCTTTACTGAAATACGCTGCTGCACCCCTGAAATAAGGATTAATAAAGCAGCCTCTTCTGGATGTTTGGAGATGCAAACCATCTATTTCCTGAAGGCATACCAATCAAAACGTGATCTATTTGGGCTGATTTTTAAACTTGATGGTTCAAACAGTATTTTGTGTTGGTTTAAGAAAGTAAAGAAAGAAATACATGAGAATTCTTTAGCCCAGCAAGAACTGACGCACGCAGATGCATATGAATTATTCAGATACAAGCAGAAAGATCTCCTAATGAGCTAAAGCTGGACTTTTTAAAGCTAAATGTGTAAAGAATGTAAAACCAGTTAAACCCGCACAGTGCATCTACTGCATCTCTTATATTAATTGTGGCTGAAGATATTCCTCTGGCTCTGCATGTTACCACACATGCATAACAACACGGGTATATTCAAAAAGTCCAGGTGGCCTGAAAGAAAAAAAACCTCTAGGAGAAACACTGTAGCTTCTGCATCCAGCTATATCTTTCATGTGAAAGCTTTCAGGATGATGAGTTGTCTACAGTTTGCTTCGAGTGCAGAACTGAAACTTCAGTTAAAGTGCAGAGGGAGAACTATGTACTGTCCTTCACAGGTGACTGAAAGCTTTTCAGCTTTTGTCTCTGTAAGCCAACATTTGAATGCAGATGCCTAAAAATAACATTTCCACAACAGAGGCGAGAACCATACTGAACGTTGTAGGTGGAGAGCATGCAAAACCGTGGATTTAGGCAAGCTGGCCCTACTGTATTTACACCGGCATGTAGTCACGGCAAGCCAAATTTATTTATATAGCGCTTTTTACAACAAATGTTGTCACAAAACCGCTTTGCAGAGAATCTGGGTCCAAGCCTCCAATGAGCAAGCCAATGGCGACAGTGGCAAGGAAAAACTCCCTCAAGGAAGAGGAAGAAACCTCACAAGGAACCAAGACTCAAAAGGAGAACCCATCCTCTTCAGGTCGACCCCGGATAGCAACAAACACAAGACAAAAGGATCCGAGTTTACAATTATAGGCAATGAAGTGTTGAGTGTTTTTGAGGCAGGGGAAGTACTGACAGATTTGTCTGTGATTAAATAGCTGGATCAATGAATTACAGATCTGTTCGCACAGTAAAATGATGCAACTAGATCCATTCTGAATACGAACATGATAATACAGGTGGCATTTTAATGGCAAGTGTAAACGGGCTTCAAGTTGTCAAAATCACTATAAAAAGGGCAATACAGTCAGTGTTTCTTAGCCGTTTTTCTGTCTATAGCACAACAGAAGCTTAAAGAGAAAAGGGTTTTTCTCTGAAGGACACAGCCTTTGACGTTCCGGTCTTTTCATCAGCAACCCTAGCGTGACTCTTCCTGGAATTCAACTGTAAGCCATAGGAGAAAATCTCAAACTTGATCGAGCCACCTACTTCAGGACACCACAAGTTCAGATGATTAACTGTCCTTAAACGCCAGGTCCAACGTCTCTGCAGGCAGGCAAGACTTAAGGGGAGAGCAGTAAGTGCCGAGTACATCAGACAGGTGTCAAACGGCTACATATCATGTCCATGAACCTACCATCAGTCCATCCACATGCAGCTAATTTATGGACCACAAACAGAAATTGCTAAGACCTTGTGAAGAATGCTTTAACAACCCCCTAGGGAGAGTACCCGTATATTTCCTGTGCTTGCAAACAAAGAGACTGACGTTAAGCTGAGGCTAACGGGTGCTTCTATAGCTCCAAGGACCAATAAACTTCCATGTGGAGTCATCCGGGGCCATTTGCTTTGTGATGGGACTTCCTGTTTTCATGGACAAGCAATAAATACAGGAGGAAGGTGAGAAGGTCTCAAACACCAGTGCCTTTATTGGAATGCCCATATTTCACATGATGACTTCATGACTGTGTTTTTTATCACTTATTTTGACATGATTTCTGTATTTTGTTTAGAACAAGACAAGATTGGTCTTAATTTGATTATACCTGCTAATATACAATAAGTAGTGTTTGCAGGATTGACCACAGTCCTGCAAGCGTCAGTCACTAAGACTTCCACCGTGGTTACTGCACTGCCTCCTCCTTAAACACTGACACTGCTCGCAGGTGCAAACTCAAACTTCTGACAGAAAATAAAAGCTTTAAACAAAACAATAAAAGCATGCTGCCCTGGGGTTGTTTACATTGCCATACTGAGTACTTCAATGGCATGACACCGGTCTCCAATACCACAGATGGAGCATAGAGATGGAAGTTGTATGTTGTATGCTGACCTGACTCACGACACAAGTTGGACACAATTCGGCACTTAATTGACTCATGACTCAAGACCTGTGCTTAGTTGAATGGGGACTTGAATAGAATTCCATATTAAAGAAAAGAGCACAAACAAAACTGATAGATGATGCGGGCAAACGGTATGGCAAATTTATTTTAATTTCCTCAGCCAGTGTAGTCACTGCCATGACGCAAAATTACCTGTTTCTGTTTCCGGTTATACTCTTCACTCCTGTTTTATATTTAAAATGAGTGATGCATCTGCAATAAATGACTTTATTTTTTAAAAGTACTTCACCAACGCTGGAGTCAGACTCATCCAGACAATGAGCCAGACTCATTGGAAAGGGGATAGTGCCTAAACATGGGTATTATCGCAGATGGGCCNGCCAGACTCATTGGAAAGGGGATAGTGCCTAAACATGGGTATTATCGCAGATGGGCCGGAAAGTTAAACTCGCTCCGGCCCTGCAGTTACTTTTGAGACCACAGCATGGAAGACGAAATCAAGAAAGGTTAAAAGCAGTAATCACTTCAATGTGCAGCACCAATGGCATCAGGTTCGATACAGCTCTAAACAATGAGCCTTTCATTATAGAAAAAAACATTAGTCTGAAGGACAAAACTGAAGAACTACATGCAATAAAGGTTCTGTTTAAAGAAAAAAAAGACAAACCTAACTGACTAATTGAGCTTTAGTTGAAGCCACAGTTATAAAGACAATATTTATATCTGTTCTGTCAAACTGTCAGAAACAGTGAGAGGCAGTTGAGCTGGTTTATTGGAGGATCAAACTTTTATCTAGTCGACTGCTTCAGTTTTATGAAGAAAAAAAAATCCATTTAATAAGACTTTAAATGTGACGGTCCCGGGGGGCCCCTAAAGTAATTCTATCCATTAGTGGAGCGAATCAGTCCATGTCTACCAAACGACCGTACAGCGAACAAATGAGAAGATAAAATCTATCAATGTAATTATCTGTAAAAGATGAGATAAAATAACCCAAGGATAAGTTTGTAGCTGACTAACTGCTTCTGAGAGCAGCTGGATCCACAGGGTTCTTACAGTTTTATTCCAGTCCTCGCTTCCTTCCTACCATCCCTGACGAGGAAGCTGGGAAAGACAGTTCAAGAAACAAGACAGCAGCGAAATCAACGGCAACAGCCATGATTAAAGGCTTAGTTACCATCTATTGAATGGCAATTGATCGAGCTGTACAGCACTGCAGACATCTAAACGTTTCCCCCCTGTAATCAGGCCACAATTTATTGTCTAAAAGAAATCAAAGTTTAGAGGGGAACTCATTAAGGGGGAAAAGAAGGCATCAATACTAAGCCACACCAGGAAAGTACAAGATTGAAGACTCTTCTCTTTGGACATCTATACACCCAGTCACAAAGCTTCTCTTCTACTGCAGAATCCAGAGGCAAGGTTATTTCATCTCCAAGTTTGTTATTCTAAAGGTTAAGGAGAAAAAAGGTTCTGAAGCGTGTAAAGCAAACGCACAGTTCTCTGCAATACCTGGCGGTCAGTGGAGACTGCAAGCACACTGCTCTGCTGAATGAGAATGACTAATACATTTTCCTTTAGGCCAAATTTCTTTGGGCTGAATCATTGCTTAGAGGTATTCATTAAGGCACGGCCATATTTCAGGGCAGCCTGAAGCTATACTGAGTCACTCGGCCGGTCAATGGTATGTTGACCATAACAGTGAAAGCAGGCCTGGCAAATATTTAAAGGGACCATATTCTGCGATTTGCTTGGAGTTCATTTTTTCTTTAGATCCACATACCATGTTGGTGTGGTATTACATACCATGGAACAGTCATCATACAGGCTGTTAGAGGCTAAATTTAAAACCTCTCCAGGCTGTAATAAGTTTGGACTGAGTCAGCATCAGTCAGGAAAGGCATAAGGTTTAATCATTGCCTCCCTCATTCTTCCGCTGCAGTATGTAAATGACATATATAAATGTGCTTCATTCAAGAACGCATCGTTTTTGCAGTCTGGTTTTCCATGTATAACATAGAAAGTCTATGAAATACAATGGTGTCTTCAACAAAGTGGCGGAAATGCCTAACAGTAATATGTTAATACTTCCACTTTCAGTTTACTTCAGCATCCGACATTATAAAAGTACAACACTGTGTCCCAATATAATGCTCCAGCCATAACCTAACCTAACATTTAATGTTTAAAGCTGTGCTGTAGCTTCTACATGTTTCATGCAAGCAAGTCAGAAATGAGGGCTACCAAATGCACATTGCATGCAAATGCGAATGCTCTGTGGGGTAATAAGCATACTAATAATCACTTAATGTTTATACATATATAAGTAACTGAAGCTGGTAGCTTAGCTCTCATACACTGCAGCCACCCGTGATGGTTACAGCCTCAACACTTATTTACACAGCCAATTGCTTTTTCACTGGCCTAGAAAGTAATATCTTTGGCCTGGGGGATTTTATGATTTAGTGGGGGTTAGGTGTTTAGTATTTAGTATTTTAGTATTTAGTATTTCTCAAAATTAGGTATAAATAAATTAAGAAAGGAATGTCATTGGTCCTACAAAAGCGGCATTTTATTATATTCTTGAAAGCAAATGTTTAAATACCCCTTGTCAAATTCCTAATTAATATTTTAATTCTGTTTCAAGTGAAATTAAGTTAAGTATGTTATTTGATTTTTTTTCTGGTAACTGTAGTGCACAACTTCAATCTATTCTCTTTGTTGTGAAGTGATTTAGTTTCAAACAAGTTCATTAGTCAAATGCTGTTTTTATGCACTGCAGTTTATTCATAGAATTGAATTCATAGAAGTGCTCAAAAAATCATTCAAAAATGTGGACAAAGAAGACAAAAAGAATAAAAATGCCTAAAATCAATAGTACATGAGAAAAATAAAAAGTAACAGAATTAAAGTAAAATCAAAATAACAGCAACTTTTGATCTATTCAAGTAACTGTCAGTCAGTCTGTGCAAGAAAGTTTCCCCCTTCTGATCGGACCTAAGCATTAGGCCTTCCCAAAATGATGTCTCGAAAAATCTCCCGGCCTTCTCTGCCCTAAACTCTCCACACCAGCAAACCAACCCTAAGGCTAACACTCTCTCTGTTCCCAGGGCATTTGGTCCTCAACCAATTGCAGTTGGTTGATGTCATGCTTAACTGTTATAATCACCCTCGCTGTGTGTTATTCAGAAGAGACACAAAGCTGTACATTACCTATACCTATACTACTATGTAGTACATAGTTTACATAACTGCTAATACATCCAGCCTTGCACAGAAACTCTCAAGACACCCAGATACCCAGAAAGGAATGCTCTTGACTACATTACCGATTACTAACACAGAGTGAAATATTAGTAAATACAGAATAGGACACTAAACTCCTTTTCAATATCTAAATATATTTAATTTGGCAAAGATACAGCGACCGTGACTGAAACGTTCAGTATACTTAGAAAACCAACAAAACATAACGTTTTTGACTGCATCTTCAATTCACATATTTGACCTTCCATATTTAGTTGACAGCCCTAATCAACCGAATGTTTATCTGAGGGTTTCCAACAGTACAGAGACCCATAAACCGAGAGAGGACTCACTATCACTTTCTTTATGTCAATTCCCATTGAATTCTCCCCACATGGTTGCAATTACAGACTCATGACATACAGAGTTATAGGCCTGTTTTTGCAGTTTTTGTTTTCCAAGCCTTGGGCATCCACATGCCAGTGCTGTAACAGTAATAAATGGCCTTCTCAATGCCATGTACCTCTCTCCAGGGAAGCAGGAATGATTAATCCCTATCCAGCAATCAAGAGCCCTTCGCCTGTCCCTCTCCACTCACACCACTCAATATCAATTAAAACTGCATGTCTCCACTCACTCCCTTCCCCCACTTGACATCCCACTGCTTCAGTCGAGGGCTAGTAATCGCCCTTCTTTTTGCACAGCAATGAGGAAGGAAGGTGGACCCGACCGATGCAGAGACACATTCAGTAATTTGTGTAAAGAGTTGCCCGTTTTTGCCAATGTAAACATTGTTCCGATTCTTACGACAAAGCATTCACTCTCCAGTCCCTACATAAAATGACAAAGTTACAGCCTGTTACGCAATTACTAATTTTTGTATTGTCAAGAAAAACAAAGTTTACCCATGTCTCCAAATACATATTACTTGACCGCAGAAAGGAACTTGCTTCCAGGTGGGTAACGCAGGCAGCACTGCACAGTGCTGCACTGATATTTAACCAAAATACCAATATCGATCAATAACTTCACAATCTAGTGTGGTATTTTTTCCCCAAATACACTCATCAAAAGAATAATTGCACAAATAGTTGCACCCAGAAGGAGTCCACAGACAGGAATGAAACTTGGTGGGTAGGTCTGACATTGGGAGACATGTGAATGATTCAAGTTTCACGCTCTGCTGCGCATGTGATGTAAGTGACGGGCCTTATTACTGTATCTGACTGAGCCGACAACTGCAGACATTCAGCGAGCAGTGATGCCCTCCATGAGTCACCTTGTTTGTACCAGTACCACTGGCGGACTGCTGCACAACACAGAACTACATGCATGCAGACCATTACAATGACACAACATCAAGGTTGCCGAAGACTGCAATGGTGTCGTGCTAGACTGTCATGGAGCGACTCAGAATGCCAGTGGATGGATTATCGCAGGACACCATTAGGAACCTCTACAACTCCATGCCGAGACGTCAGGTATGTTGCATTAGTAAACAAGGCGGCGTGACGCCATACTCAGAGACAAACCTTTATCTTCCTTCCGAACAGCATTGCAATCCGACACGTCCTTCTGGGTGCAGCTATTCTTAAGCCACACCTGTAACTGCAGAATTTAATGAACCTACAATCAATCAGTTAATCAGCTTACACCAGTTTAGCTCTGCCCATTCACACTGATGTCATAAACACAGTCAACTGCTTTTTAAATGAGGCACAATACAGGACAGCCAATCAGAAAAGAGATCATTTACATTAGATCTGTTGTGTTCAGTGTAGCGATTCTTTGGTGGGCTGAAAGACTCATCAGAGGTATTTTTACTTGGCAAGTAAGGTCTCAGTAGGATAGCAGGGCCAACATGATGTGGTAACCAAGGCTAAAATTCAGGTTAGCTTCCCCCAAAGAACGTCTCTGATCTGCACCCTACTTAGCACTTCTCATCCAAAACGGACATGGCCATGGTCTCTTCCACAGGGCTTTCTGGGTGACCGGAGATGCACACAAGGGGGTTCCAGCCTGTCCCACTGTCTGCTGTGAGTAATGACTGAGACCACAGAGGATCAGAGGAGAAAAGAGCCAGTCTGCCCAAGCCACATAAAAAGGGGAAAAAGGGAGTAAAAGGTACATGACACCCAGCACCTGCCCGCTCCTACAGCGCAGTAAAACAAGTACCAAAGAGCTCAGCCTGAAAAGTCAGCAGAATCCCAAAACAAAGGTCCATATGAATGGACTGGCTTTTTTCCCCACAGCAAGTTCTGTGAGGTTGGACAAGCTTTGTCTATGTGTAATGAATCTAGGTTGTAGTTTAGGTTCTCTGCACAATTTCAGTTTCCAGTTTAAAAGGCTACGCTACTGAGCTGGGCTGTGTTAGTCAAAACTAGACAGGCTGGAAACAATAATGCATTTGCCACTTTGGTAGCATTGCAACAGCAACAGCAACAACAGCAACAGCAGCAACAGCAACAGCAGCAACAGCAACAGCAGCAACAACAACAACAACAACAACAACAACAACAACAACAACAACATCAACATCAACAACAACAACAGCAGCAACAACATCTATTCTAAGGTAAATTAAAAAAACAAATCTGTTCATACAAAATATATTTTACGTGAGTGTCCATATTTTGACTAAATACAATTTCCAATTACGCTTAATGGGATAACAAATACCTTGGAAATTTTGCTGAAGAACTCTTAAGATTGTCCAACCTCAAAACAGTTGTTATGAAAGAATGCTTTTGTGGAAGGAGCTCAGACAGGAGCACAGATGCAACAGCAGAGACGTATTAGTGGTGTTTCCTATGTAGTAAATGAAACTGAGACGTTCTAGTCATGTACTGACTTTTCTCAAGTAAAGCAAAGGCCTTCATTAGGGCTAGCAAATGGCTAAAAGGAAAAGCTCACAATTCTCACTGTCATTTACTGGGGTATGAATTATTACCATAAGACACCGGCTTAGCATCCTATGTGATCGTCAGGAGTCACCTGGCAGACACTTTAAATGCTTTGATAGTCCAATAGTAAGACATTTTAATCATTAATATGTAATCAACAAAGCCCACACAAACAGCCTGAATCAATTCCATGACATAAAGAACAAAACAATGGACAAATGATCAACAGCAGATAATGAGAATGAAGCTGAGCTAGCACTGTGAAAAGCAATCCAGAGACTATTATCTTGCTGTTGGACAGCCATGCTCTATTCGTGCAGAATGAGAGAATTTAACTCTGGGCAACCACTCTCCTCTAATGTGACTGTTTCGAGTGGAACCATACATAACCTAAACAGCCCCGGGTCAATGGTAATGTTGGTCTTGTAAAACATAAGACGGTTCACAAAAGTTCAACGTGCATTTAAAGGGGAACGGCTAAAGACGGCAAAACCGTTTAGTTCAGTTTAGATGGATAACTAAGCTCAGAAAAAACAACAGGAGGAAAGATTGTTGTTTCTCTAATTCCTGAATTCCTCTTGCAGCTCAAATATTATGAGATACTATAAAAATTGATAAACATCTTCACAGTAATACACGCAAAATCCCTTTAAAAATCTAAAGAACCTCCACATGATGTCCTAAACCCATTACAAATGAAGATTCCTTTACGGTTCTTATTTTGGATGAACTGTCCTAAGAAAAATCTGGTATTAACAATGTAAAAGAAGTTCTTTAACCATCTCAAACAAAAGTCTTGATGGTGATCAGTTCAGAGAATTTGTTGATCTGCTGCCAGAGGAGTTACGGCAAGTTCGTCATTTACTGTTGAATGCAATGTAATTTTTTTTCCAGAATGAGAGTGCAAGCTTGCTAAGAGCAAAACTGCGATTGGTAAACACTTATTACTATTATAATATTTACTTATACATTTACATTTAAGGCATTTAGCTGACGCTCTTATCCAGAGCGACTTACAAGGTTAATCATATTACAGGTAGGCCAATGTAGTGTTAGGAGTCTTGCCCAAGGACTCTTATTGGTGTAGTACAACATAGTCACCCAGACTGGGATTCGAACCCCAGTCTCCCACATGTGGTGGTGGCTGCCTGGTGGGTAGTGGTGTTACCCGCTGAGCTACACCAACCAATTACTATTACTTTTGTTTTGTTTAATCAAAATAAGAAAAAAAATGACATAATAAAAGTATGACATAATAAAAATATAAAAAGTGTGACAATATTATTCATACATGAACTTGTTCAATAATCTAACAAAACAACATCTATATCTTTTTGTAGGAACAAACTAAATAAATTCAACCACAGCAATTAAAATCACGTTATTAACAGACAAGAGCAAATTGAAACACAGAACGAGTCTTGTGTCTTAGATGGTTCTTCATAATGGTTCATTATAGAAGCCGTTCACTGCAAAGTTCCGTAAGGAGTGAAAAGTGATTTTACACTGGCAGTTAAAGAATTTTTGGCATCTTCATGAACTGTGCAATCAAGCTAACGTAATGGAACTGTAGTTAGGAAATTTTCTTTTAGAGGTAATAAAATGGCATCTTCTAGCCGCTTGATAGTGGGACAACATCCAAAAATGAATCTTGCATGAGCTATCCTACACCCGCAGTTACAGTAACTTACACTGACAAAGCACAAATCAATGTTGTAAGGCATTAGTAGTTAGGTATGCAGTAAGGGTGTAATCAGATGACCAGCAGATATTTTTAATTGGTCTTTGCATGCCTCCACATGCATACATAAGATAAATATTTGATTACTCATTAATGCTGCATGAAGTCTGTACTCCTCCAGGACTAAGTTTCAAGAGCTATCTGGACCCTTAAGGCAAAGACAGCCACTTTATCCCCCCAGGTTCTTATTCCCCAAGAGGTCTAAAGGCTGGCAATCCATCCAAGGCAGCCGCACAGCCCGTGTCGGCGGTGCTGCCGAGAAACGAAGCGCTGTTGCAGCAGCCATTTTGAATCATTAGCTCGCGTGGCACTAAGGGCTGCCATTGTGACATGAAGAATCAATCACAGGCAGAAGCAAAGCAGGGAGGGGAAGCCAGAGCCAGACGAATAGGAGGGCACACCACAAAGCCGAAGAATGACGTATGGGGATTTTTTTTGCATCAGGTTCAATTTTCTCTTCCATGTTCTATGTTTACATTTACATACGCGCACATGGGAGCCATGATTTACTGCTGTTGTACTTTGAACGGCTGCTGAAGATGGGTGTTTATTTTGGTAGCGTCACTTGGTGAGTGACGATCCAATCAGGCCTGAGATGGGCTGTCAGGGATGTCAGGCTGAAGGACGAGAGGAGATGGAGGCAGAGACGTAGAGCGGGACGCACAAGTTGATGGTTCAGACAAAGACTGCACTGCAGCTCCTCGTTAAGAAGAGGGAGATAGAATAACAGCAACTGAATGTGCATACCTTACACTGGCCGGTTCCAGAAGGAAAAATGTAAATTGGCCAAAGTGGCAAAGAACAATTTAGGAGAAACACAATGAAGGTTAGAGAAGGCAAAATTTGGGATGTTGGTGAGAAAATACAAAAACAAAATATACAACAGGTTCAGAAAATATCACGAACACACTTCTGTTCCCACAGAATTCCCATTTTTTTCTTAGTCTGGCTCTTTAAGCCATGAAATGTAAAGCAAATAGTTTCTGGAAACATGGAAGACTTAAAATAACACTGTATGCTTGACCTCTTGTCAATCTTAGCTGAAAATCTTGACAAGTAGCCGTTATGACAACTGCCACCGGCCGCTCTCAGCAAGAATCCACGTTCAGCAGCAAACTAAAGAAGTGATACAACCAGAAGCTAAACAAGAATTAACATTGCTTTCCACCCCTGGAGGTCCTCTTGGTGAGTAAAGGAATGAAGTTCCTTCTAAACTACTAAGTAAACACCTGTTAATGCTAACGCTGAGGAGGGACTGAAAAACATAACTGGACATCTGAAATGCAGAGTAAGGCTTTTTGGACAGGTGAGTCTAAACTGGTAACTGGGATTATTTGGATTGCAAGAAGCACAGAATGCAAAAACCTTCTAATACTTCCAACTTCGGAGGTGTGGAAAAATATCCCTGCAGATTTCTTTGTAAAAGTGAAAGCAAGCCTCCAGACAAGAATAAAAGCCGTAATGTACACAAAGAGAGAAAGCACGTAATTTTATGTTATAAATGTTTTTTTTTCCTGACACTAAAATGTAAAGATGAATGTACTTAACAGCGACACGACAGAGCAATATATTCGTATGGTACTTATCATGTATCTGTTATTCACACAGAGAGCAGCTGAATAAATCTCATTCTCAGCAGATTCGCTCAGTGCAGTGCAAACTTACCAATCCATCTCATGAGCGAGGTAAGGATCTGTAGATATTTTGTCTTCTGTGCATTGAAGAATGTGAAAGGTCCTAAAAGCAGCGTGAAGACAGCCTGCAAAAACACAAAGAACACATCAGTGTTACAAGATGCCTCATACTTTTACATATTTGTTTCTGAGATTTATTCAAATCAAATACAAAGACAAAAGCAACTAATGAAATAAACTGCAGCTTTTTTGACTCCCAACAAAGCATATTAGTAATGCATCAGCCTACTGGCCATTTCAACAAGACCAAAAAGCCAGATAACTTATTTTATCTAATTAGACCCAAGTCAGAGAATTGAACAACAAAATAACAGTCCAAAAAAAAAAAAAAAAAAAAGGTTCAATTGGAAAATGAATGCAATACCACCAGCTCCTCAGCCTGGATAAATGCAGGGGTCATACGCCTACCACATATGTCCCTGACCATAAGGGTCAAGATCTTATGAATACCCCAGACTCTTGATTGCCTTAGGTCTGAATGAATCCTCCAATCAAGACCTCCAATCAACATAAGCTCCCTGTTCATCAATCAATCTTTTCTTCGTCTACTACAGCTGTTAAGGCAGGCCTTTCTGGATGGACTACATCAGGTCATCATTCAAATCAATGAGAAACTGTGGTTCAGAATGTGTTACATTCAAAAACATACCTGCAATAAAGATCATATCAACCCAAAGATTACAAACACACCTCCGTTAAAACCACTCTGTTTACCTAGGATAGGAGCATCTATGTTAACACCCACCCCAACCTCAGCTCCATTTTCCCAACAGGTAAATGAGGTGCTATGGCGCCTTATCAACAACATGGCTTATCACATATGGCGCATTTTCCGAATCGAAAACAGGTCTGGCAGAAAATTCCGGAAACTTGACAAAAGCTGTTTTAGGCCTGCCAGGGGAAAGAGTGAGAGAGAGAGAGAGAGAGAGAGAGAGAGAGAGAGAGAGAGAGAGAGAGGGAGGGAGGGAGGAAGAAGGGAATACAACAGCCAAGCTAGGACCATGTGGTGCTAGGCTGGTAGTGAGGGAAGCAGGAATGGCATGACACTGGCACCCATGGCATAACACCTGTGCCAGGGAAGCAGGACAGGAAGGAAGGCTGGCATGCACAAAAGGGAGAGAGAGAGGGCCAGACAGAGAGGGCAGGAGGGACAAGGGAGGCTCAGAGCCATGTTGAGAAGGGTGACTCAGATCTGGCAGAGAGAGGCAGAGAGAGGCAAAGAGAGAGGCAGAGAGAGAGAGAGAGAGAGAGAGA
>CM067477.1:7747175-7773455 GCA_034552555.1 Semaprochilodus insignis | reverse complement strand
AGAGAGAGAGAGAAAGAATATCAAAGAGAGAAAGAAAGAGAGAGAGAGAGAGAGAGAGAGAGAGAGAGAGAGAGAGAAAGAGCGAGAGAAAGAGAATATCAATAAGAGAGAGTGAGAGAGAGGAAGACTGACAGAAAGAGTATCAAAGAGAGGAGTGAGAGTAAGAGAGTGAGTGAGAGAGTATCATACAGAGAGAAGAGAATATCAGAGAGAGAATATACAGAGAGAGAGAAACAGAAAGAAAAAGAGATACAGAAAAAATAGAGGGAAGGACAGACAGAAAGACAGAACGAAAAAGAACGAGAAAAAGTATCAAGGAAAGATACAAAAGAGAACAAGAAAAAGATGACAGAAAGAAAGAGAGAAAGAATGAGAGATGCAGTAAGTGAAAATATAAGGGGAAAAGAATGTAGGAGAGACAGATCTACAACACAAAAAGAGGGAATTAAGAGAAAGAAAATTCAAGACAGGGTGAGAAAGACAATATAAGGGAAAAAGGTGAATAAGCATGAGAGAAAACAAAAGAGATCTAATGAGTAAGAAAGAGAGAAAGAGAATATGAGAGAAGGATTAAAAAGAGAAGAAGAATGACAGTGAGAAATGGGGAGGCAGAGTGAGAGAATATGCTTGTCTCTTATTCCTGATGGGCAACACTCTCCACACATTCACACAGAACAAAGAGCTCAATAAATCTTTAAAGCTTTGCAGGGAAGAAGAAAGGAAAGCACCTCAGTGACTCACTTCACCTTTTATGATTGCCGGCTCAGACTCAGATGCATTTATTCATTTAATCCAAAGAGCAGGTCATTCCAGTGAACTCTTCATGCTGCGTCCTAGCCAGCACCGCCGTACAGAGCGTCTTCATACGCTGCTCTGTTTGAGTGAAATGCTTACCTTTCAGCCTGTATGTAAATACAGCTAAAGTGAAAAGCAATCTCGTTCATGGAGGTGGAAAAAAGTGGTTCCTCCAGGCCAGAGGATCACTCGGCTCCAGTGGAGCTGTGCTCTTGATGAATATGTGCATTTCGCTTTTGACGTCTCCTAAAAAACATCAGCCATTTGCTGCCTCAATATTCCTGAGAACAGTCCCAGGACTGCTGAGGCCATCACAACTGCACAGCTGAACGGAACCCAATAAGAGGCCAGCTGAGAAACCGTAAAGGTGACCAGTCTGATGAGGGAACTGAGCCTGACTCCTTGGCTGAACTACTTTCGGAATCTAAACGTAAAGCTGAGGAATGCTGTAGACTCGACTGCAGAAGAACAACAGCGCCAGACCGAATCAGACCAATCTGTTCAAACGTGTATGAGTGCAACATGAGAGCATGCTCACAGTCTCCCTTCCTCAAGTTAAGCCTCTACCAATATAGTACGACCTAGAAAGTACTCCTGTGTCTGCAACCTCTCCTACAACCTGTCCCAGCGTGGTGAGCTCTCAGTCTCTGGAGTCATAGAATCAGTATGGTGGATCTACATGTGACCCTCCTCCTCCAGAAGGCTCATTCCTAATGAGATCCCAAAACACCTTGCCAACTCCCAAGGACAGTGGCAGTGGGCACAGCTGTGAGGCCATGGTTGCTCTCACATTACACAAATGATACCAGTCTGTCCTGGTGATGTTTTTTTTTTGGCCATATTTGCAGTAGATTTCAGAAACGGTAGACCTGGCATCAGGTGATTAATAAATATTGGCTGGGTTTCTTTCAGCATCACGTTACTAACAAAGAACTCATCCAAAAGAACTTACAGTTCTAGTTCTATTTCATTTACACCTGTTTGAGCGTCAGCTGGAACTGCCATAATTAACTATGTAAAGCTCCAGGGAACACAGTAATGTAAATGTTTGTCTGACACTAGACTTGAGTGCTATGATAAACATACGGTAAAGCAAAGCAAAGCAAAGTCCTATTCCAAATGTACTTATTTTCCTCTGTATTAGTAATCGATAAAATAATTAAGAGCATTCCTTTCTGGGTAACTGGGTGTCTTGAGAGTCTCTGTGCAAGGCTGGAAGGTCACTTGGAGGTAATAGCAGTAAAAGAGAAGTATGTAAATCGCGACATCAACTCTGACAGGACAATTGCCGGAAGATATAGTATAGTGAGAACAACTGGTCCCTGTAGATCATTCTCAGTAGATAACGTACGGCCTTGCGATGCTTCTGAACAAATGTCTTTTGGGACATGCACAAAGACTTGACGTATAGAGAGGGTGACTAGAATGGTCAGGCAAGACATCAACCGATTTTGATTGGTTAAGGGACTGGAGCCGGGAGAGTTTAGGGATGCCATTATTAAAGGCCTGTAGCTGAGGCCTGCCCGGAAGGGCAAAATACATAAAACCTCCACGCCTTACACAGAACGACTGGTTGTTATTTTAATGGATCAGAAGTCGGTTATTTTTATTTTCCTTTAGTTATTACACTTATTTTCCTTTTGTACTTTTTTAACTAATAAAATACCAGAAAAAAAGAAAAGCATAAAATATAAATATAATAAACACAGATTAAAAGTCAGTCCTAGCTGAGAACTGTGTGGGCGTGGAATGATTGACAATTCTCTGTCCAACACTCTGTCCTAGCCTGCTCCAGCACTCGCACAGAACCAAAATCTTTATCCAGTTTTTATCTGATGATAAATGAATGAAAAAAGTCACGGACGTGCAGATGGATGGACAGATGTGCAAACGGAGGGATGAACCAATGAGTGAAAGAACAATTGAACAGTTGTGCAGATGAATGACTAAACAAACAAAACAGACAAAGTAACACATGAAGAAATGACCTGATGAAAGAACAATGTTAGTGTATGAATAAACAAATGAATGGGGGACAGGCAGAAACAGACAGGAGCTCACAGACCTCCGTCACGTGCGTCTCTGCCTAGGGTGCATCTGGGTCCAATACAAAAAAAGATTCTGGGATCCTTTCCTCCAGTCTTCCAAAGGCTAGCAATGAGGCGAGCAGGGATTGTTGAAAAGGGCACAGAACGCTCTGTCTAATGGCTCCATCATGGAATTTTAAAGTCCCATGTTGCAAAGCATTTCCTTGTCTTGTGGTTTTATTCAAGACGTCAGATCATTTAATCACATAACTGTCAACTGTTAAAAAATCTAAAGTCATTCAGACCCTAGTGTCCAGTACTATACTGAAGGAACTGGTGTGTTTAAATGTAGTCAACAGCCAGCCTAGTGCTATACTAATAGCCATCTCAAGTTTATGTACCCTGTACAAATAGCTGGTAACACTTTACTTTTAAGTGTTGACTAACTAACATGAACAATGGTTACAACACCTAACTAATCTTAAGAAGTTGTTACATGTTTACTTACCATTAGTTAACTATCGTTAATGTATTACTTAATTCAGGGCTTTTTACCAGATGATTAGAACAGAATTATTTAAAAACATTATTCATTGTAAAATGATTAGTGGGGTGAAAATAAAAATAATAAAAAAGCTGAGAAATGAGTTTATAACACTCTTGTGAGAGTGAACCATGCTTTCTTGAACTTTAATGCTTATTTATCGATTTCACTGCAACAAACACAAAAGCAGGTGAGCACTGTGACTACTCCTCTCTGTGTATTTGAGAAGCCTTAAATCAGAGTCCAGGAACCATGCAAGTTTTACATTTGCATCTAGCAGCAAAAATTATTTTTCATTTCATATTTCATTTAATTTGTCTTACTTAACATTGCACGTCCTGCAATGTGAGCACCGTACATGTGCACATTGCGATGATGATGCTGAAGTGATATACTGCGCAGCCCTAGTTTGTCACCACTTAATGTAAAATGTAACTAATAGTTAATACCCATGTTCAAAAATGGTCTATATGCACTTGATTTGGTCTTCTATGAGCAGCACATCATTATTCTAATCTGGGGGTTAATAAAGATGTTGGTGTATTACCAACTGTGAGAGAACAGAACCGTGGACTGGTAAGTGCTCTCTCCTGCTCCGACTTTCTTTTAATGGAATCCGCCTGAGGTGGTTTAAAGCACAGAAAACTTTGGCATTAATGTGGTACCATACCTGCTGTCTGGTCCTGTTAGAAAAATCGGTCCCAAGATGCTAACTTTGGCCCCTGGTCTGTACTTAGAAAAAGGCTACATCAGGGATTTTCAAACGTTTTCAACCCATGACCTCATAACGATGGGGGAGGAAGGAGTTTGTACTGTCAGCAAAGCAGAGAATTCTAGGTACTATAGGTGGACTGAACTTGCTGACACACCTTTTTGAAGTGTGAAGGTGATTAATCGAGCTGTGCACCCAGCTCTGCTCTAGCATTCGGTCTTACTGAGACCCACATGTAGACATGAGGTCAAAATTACATAACAGCATCACACAACCATGACTGTGTTAAATTTCTCTGGCCTTCCAGATTGTTCAAGAGATGCTGGTGGCTAGTATTTAAGTGAAGTGAAGATGAGGACACAGATTTACACATGCAAACTGAAATTTCTCTCTGCCATGCAGATTGGCAAAGTCTCTGTCTACCGAGCATGTGGTAGCCCAGAATGCAAGACAATAATCCATCCACAAAGGAACCAGCAAATAGGGATTATATTCCCAATCCACTGTGTCCCTCAGTCCCAAACCATTTGTCTAATCTTTGCTGGCAACAGATTTTAAACCAGATCCCCAAGAGGAATCAGCCACTCTGCAACATCATCAGTTAATGGGGCTAAACGATAAATACTTAACACTGTTACAAAAAGACAACCAAGTCTTTACACTGAATACAATTAGCCAGAATAAAGAGTTCTTACACAATAAAATGAGGCAATGGAAGGAAAGTTGCTGCTTATTTGTTTACTTTAGTCCAAGACATTGGGCCAAGAAGTTGTTCAACCCTGCCACAACAGTCTTCAGTCACTTCACTATGTACAAAGCATCCATCAGGTATGACAGGTTACTGCTACGCATTGAGGAGAGAAATATGCCTTGATAAATACTAAGGAAGACTGTAAAAACAGTGATCCTGAATGACCAGTAAGGAAAATGTTTAGTGGAGCTGCAGAAGGTGATGCGTTAAGGCTCTGGTGTGACTGATGAGGGTGGAGGAAGTTGCATAAAGAAGCTGTGAAGACCACAGCTGGAAGTCGGAGAGGGATAGCTGAAGGGTGGCATGTGGCAAAGAAGGATAAAAGAAGAGAAAGAGTATTCTGTCTATAGCTGGTCCAGTTGACATGGCAGGGCAGTAAGTTATGTGACTGTAAATGAAATCATCAGTACTGGAATAGAACAGTGCTTTACTCCAATTAATTCTAGAACAAGGTGATAATAGCAGCTTAGATTGATTGCTAGTTAAAATGGGTATGCAACTCATCTCAACCTCGCAGAAAAGCAAGAGCCTGCTGCCCTTCGGCTTTCATGATAATGCTGTCTACTGGACTATTTTGATGGGATTTACTGTACATGGTGGGGCAAGGTAAATTAATCTTGACATAAATTGCAGAGATGGAAGTAACTACTTGAGTTACGTACCGCCATCACTACAAAAAACATGCCACGTGCAATATCTTTAGTGGTAGAAAACATCTTATTATATTGTCTTACATTACCACAAACCAATGCAATGTGGTGTCAGTAGCGCTGAACAGTTTGGAGGTGTTTAAAAAGTTCTTCATGACAGAGAGACTTGAAGTACAGATCTGACTGCCACTAAATATATGAAGAAGCTGGTGCACTGGTAAATGAAACTGACAGGCAAAGCATTAGCTGGTTAAAAGGTGGTTTTTGACACATTTCTATCATTTCCCCTGCTTCCACCAAACCTGCATGTATGCATTTCTCAATGTAGGCCTATGGGCTAAAGGGATGTCTGCAAAACAAGTTCAATGCACATTTAATACAAAGACAAAATAATAGATAAAGATCAAATAAAAAATAAAGATTAAACAATATTTATTTCTACAATCATAATATATGCTCAGACAAATGGATCTGGGTTCTTAAATGGTTAACATATGACTGCTGTTGGAACAAATCCTATGTTCAAAATGTTAACAGGAAAAAGGCCCCATGAAACTTGCACGGGATTAATATTACATAGCGATATTTTTACAGTGCATTTAATATAGCCATCAGAATCTTTACTGACTTGGGAGCACATAGTCTATAAAATGAACTGAATCGGCCGACTTACACAAGACTTAAATTACTGAGAAACACCAATAATAACTCCTTTACCCCACCTGCTCATGTAAAACTAATCAATGGAGAAGAGTATTATATGTTCATTACAAGCAAGCAAAAAATCGCTATGGTTTAAAAAAGGACATCAAAGGAAAGAGGAGCAGAAACGCTCAGCAAGTAGAAGAAAAGAACTAAAGTGCCAGGTGGTGGAGTAGGAGGAGTAAGAGGAACTGAATGAAAGAAAGAGAAAACTGAAACAGGGAGAGAAGGCAAAAGGGAGGGTTGGAACCTGAGGGCAGTACCGTGCAATCTGTCGCTCAGCTGGGATGTTAAGATTAAAGCAGGCCTGCTTAAAGCATCATTAACCTCTTGAACATGCTGTTGTCAGTGGCTGTAATTAAAAAGGGGCAAATTAACAAATAAAGGGATGAATTCTAACAGCAAAATTCACACAACAGCCTGGTTATATCTTGGTTCAGTGATGACTTTCTGACATGAATTAAGCAGTTCTTAGAAATACAGAAAGCTGTGAAATACTAGTCTGTGCAATGAAATGAGCGGTGTTTAACATGCAGAGGTCATGAATAGACAACTGCTAAATCAAACATCCAACAGTAACAGTAAGTTGTTCACTGAAGAGAGACATATGGTCTGGGTAAATGATTAAATGGCTAAATTACATGTGTTCTACACATTTCTGCAGTAACGACAGTGAATAAAGTAGCTATTCCCATCTCTGTCATACAAACATTTTATACACTCAATCATCAAAAAAAAAAAAAAAGTTGCACCCAGAAGGAACCAACTGACAGGAATGAAACTTGGTGGGTACTTGGTGACTTGAGCTGTTGTGTTGTGTTGCAAGTATGCCTCAGAAGAGGTCGAAAGCAATCCTAGCAGCTGGAAAAATTGGAGTGGGGTCATATCGCAGGGCTCCGGGAAGCGGGATGGTCTTATTGACATATTGCATGCCATATTGGTCGTGAGGATATTACGATAGCATGTTGTTGGCGGCAGTAGATTGAAATAGGCACGCATCAGGGACACGAAGGATTTGGGAGGCCTACACAAATTACGGAGAGGAAGAACCGACGGATTGTCCAAAATGTGCAGAGTGACCCAACAGCCATGACGTGGACATTCAGCGAGCAGTGATGCCCTCCATGAGTCATCCTGTTAGCACCGGCACCATTGGCAGACGGCTGCACGACACAGGAGTACATGTACACAGGCCGTTACGACAACTGCCCTTAACACCACATCAACATTGTCAAAGACTGCAATAGTGTCATGTCAGACTGTCATGGAGCGACACAGAATGGCAGCAGGTCATCTTCAGTGATGAGTCCCACTTTTGTCTTGGTGGAGACGACCAACGAATCCCTGTGTGGAGGCACCATGGTCAGCGGCACTGGCATTCCTATCCAGGATTGAAAATGTGTGGGATGCTATTAGATGTCAACACACCACCCCTACGGCAAAATCTACAGGAATTGCGTGAGAATATTCAAGCTGCATGGGATGGATTATCGCAGGACACCATTAGGAACCTCTACACCTCCATGCTGAGACGTCTGGCATGTTGTGTAATCAAACATGGCAGTCAGACACCATACTGAGAGACACTATACCAGTCTAAATTTATCATCATTTATTGTGGCTGGTAACCTTTGTCCTCCTTCCGAATAGCACCACAATCTGACTACTTTTATTTAAAAGCTCTACGTGTTTATATTGTTTTTGTTCAGCTTCAGGCAACATAAGCTGTTTGTCTCCCCACATACATCTGTCTACGGTCTAAAGGACAGTGATCCAGACCCTTTTGAGTCAGTTCAACTTATCCTCAGCATCGACAACATTTGATTGATGCTGCATGTTCTGCCCCCTTCAACAACATGAGTTTTTTTTCCCTGAATAAATGCTCCTTTAAGGTGCTCTAGAAAGTCAGTGAGGTGGACCAGATGCCTGGACAAGTCACTGGTTCTGTCAGTGTGCGAGTCAGTCTGACAGGAAGTTCATGTGCATGCTGACTGGTACAGCCTGACAGTCTCTCACTGGACCCTGAGGTGTTAGCATGTAGTGAAACATGAAGTATCAGGGAAAAAAAGTGTTTTTCTTTGCTCTGATGCGTTGATCCTTGCCTTTAATGTGGGAAAAGCAAAAGACTGTCAGGATGATGCAATGCAAAGCCAACAGAAGGTAAAACTGTCCAAGATCGTGCAAATCATGCTGGTCACAATACAGACATACGGTGTCTTCCACAATCAAAAAAACGTTCTTTTCTCCTATTTTGCAGCAAGATCCGTAAAGCTTAATCACGAGATTGGGCAGAACAGTCACGAAACCAACAAATGCTTATTCTCCGGGTACTGTACTCAAACTTCAGTGGTGTGTGGTTTTGGATCAAGTGTAAGAAGTACTGCATTAGAGTCCAGTGAACGAAGTTGAGTCTTGCACCTGGTTAGCAGTACCCACGCAGACAGGCCAAACTGATCTCATAATGACAATGTCTGGGGACAAACATGAGAAATTCTGTACTAAACGTGGGTAGCAGGCATACACCAAAAATTCAGCTACCCAGAGTTCTCATCTGATAATGACCAAACGCAGCTCTTTTAGTTTTCAGCTAAAAGAGAAAAACTGACACTTTAGACAAAAAAGGGCCACCAACATGTCTAAGACATTAAAAACAATATGAATGCTAACGAAAATGATGAAATTATTTTATTTTCCTTTGCTACGCTACGCTGTGCTGCGCTGGTCGGAGCAGACACCTTGAATCAGTCTAAGCGGCAGCTCATAAACAGCAAAGAAGTATGACGGACACTAAGCAAGAAATCTGAACTTACTGTCAAGCATCAACAGGGAGTACACCACCCAAGGACTTACACACTACAGGCCTGACACCACTTGAAAACACTAAATTTTACCGTGCTGTGTTGTAACTTTCTGTGCTGTGAAAGCCAAAGAAAAAAAAAGGTGGTCAGATTTTATGACACACACTGTAGCCTTCACACGGTTACAATTTTAGTAGGTTTCTTTTATGTAAACAGTTTTGTAAATGGTACTTTTGTCAGCATTTTTTTTTAATTGTCTCAGTGTGTCCTGAATTTCTGTTTACGTTCTGGCCAAGAATTCCCATTTTGGTGCATTGCTAGTTGGTAGACGTATTGGGATAGAATCAAACTGAGCATGAAATTTCTACACCAATCCAAAGCTTCATGAAGGCTGAGCTCAAAACAGAAGGAAGTAAAAATGAGATGCATAACAAGCCTGTGGCAAGCCTACGGACACAACCTAAGTTAGCAGTTACCCCAAAAACGGCAACTAAGCATGCAGAGGTGTCTTATGAACACATTACATGCAGTAAAAATATCATAATATAAAGCCCTATGCTTTGGACAACAGAACTTGTTTTCCCCTGCAAGAAGTAATATTCCATTCTACTGCATGTAATGTGTCCATAACACACATTTACATGCTAAACTGCTGCAAGTTTGGGTACTCTGTAACTTGCGTTATATCCTTATCCAATATATCCATGTCCTCTTGCAAAGGAAGACCAGTTCTGTTATCTAGCATTTAGCTACATGCTTGTTTTGCTTGTTCTAGTGATTATACTCTGGATATTAAAGCAGTACAGAGTAAAGGAATCTCCGTGGCTAATAAGTGAATGCAGCAACTTGTATCACAAACAAACACAACAGCTGAAAGGCCATGCAAATGCACTGATGGCCTACTAAAATGCCTCAGCAAGTCCTGCTTTAACATCAGTGCAATCTGCCATAACTTTATCCCAAAGTAACTTGATGAAACACATGAAGCACAGGCATTTTTGGAAATGGCAGCAAATGTACTCAAATTTGCTTAGAACAGGTGCTGTGCTGTGACTCAGGAGGCGGATGGTAATTTAGTGACCTTTGTCTCTCTCTGACACACATTTTTACACAGGCTTTTACTGTTAATTAGCAATACGACCCTAGAGACAGTCATCTCTCAGCTCAATTAAAGCTAAACCTGAATGGGGAAGGCTGGTGGGCAACAATCATTTATTCCATTACCTTGCCTGCAAGATCACATTTACTCAAAGTGCTGAGCACATCAAACAAACCAATCATTACATAGGTGCAATTTTAAAGTACAAGTATAATTTCCCCAGAAGAAATTAAATAAATGTCCTAAGCCTAATTGACTGACGTGAGAAATGGAATTCCATGAGCTGTTAAATAGCCTCTGCTCTCGTCAAGGACAAACGTAGCAGGGTGTAAAAACGCATCACTCTAAACGTGGTAATTCTGCTCCATTGCATCTGGAAGGTTATAACCAATTATAGAAACCAATAAAAAAAAAAAAAGTTGGCAGAGATAGTGGATAAAATGCAAATACAAACAGAAAGCAGTGATTTACACATCTTTTTATATTTATTTATAAATACAGATATTTTACCTTATCAACCTCCTGAACCGTCATTCTGTAACTCACTTGACATATGCTTAAAAAATGTTGACGTCGGGTGAAATTTAAGACTAAGAAATGTACAATAAACATCAGACACAGGTAATCACAGGTAATGCAACCCTGCTTGGGTATAAACAGAACATCCAGGAAAGGCCTAGTCCTTTATAAGCAAGGATGGGTCAAGGCTCACCACTGACCAAAAGTCATACCAAAACATTCAGAGCGTCCTGAGGAATCTCTCTGTGTAAAGGACAAGGTCAAAAACCACACATGTATACCCATGACCTTTGACCCCTCAGACTGCACTGCACTAAAACCAGCTTTTTGTGAAACGGATATCATTGCAAGGCTTAGCAATACTTTGGCAAACCAGTGTCAATAAACAGTGACGCTGCTTCCTGTACCGTGCACAATCATTATCAACTACATCCAGAAACCCTGCTGGCTTCCCCGGCCTTTGGCTCATCTGAACTGGACTGATGCACAGTGGAAATCTGTATTGTATACAATAATTATAAAAAATAAATTATATTTTTTCTATTGTCCATTTCCAACTACTGTGTACATACTGCCTCTCTATTTGACTAGTGTTGGACTGCCATTGGCATTTGTTTCAAGGGGTACAATAAATATGTCATGTGGTACTAAAATGTTATCTTGCCACCTTGCACAAAATCAATCCAATGCAAAATAATATTTTAGTCCTCTTGTCTGCAGACTCTGGTGGAAGAATACTAAGATTTTATTACTGACACTTTCTCAATACTAAAACTACTACACTGACGATTTTGAACCAGGAACCAAAACTGTGACTCTAAGCACCACACCATACAGGCAGAAACATCAACTCCTAGGTAAAAAGGTTGACGCTGTGACATGTGACTCATAGATTTGGAAAATGTGGGCCAGCATGGGCAGAAAAGTCCAGCCGGTCACTTGGAGCAAGTGACTCATGCACTGCTGGAGAGCTGCGTCACCTAAAGCTCACGCTTACGTCTAAACACATCTCTATTTAGAATCTATAAATCAACTTGAAACAGCCTGTCATGATGCGGCATTACGCCGCCATTCATGGGTCAGCTGCTCTCTCCATAAAAAATACATCTGTACATTTTTAAGAATTGTTCTTCCATTAAGAGTCATTTACTGCATGATTACACCAGTAACTGCACCGTGAATCAAAGCTGTAGTCATTGTTCTTTCTAATACAGCAGAGGCTCGTGAGGAGGCACCGCTATGATGACTTTGTGGTTTGGCGTTAAGTTCACTGAGACACTCTGGCTCTTTTGTAATAACAGCAGAAGTCTGATATGTTGCCGTCAGCAAAAGTGTGACTTTAGAAAATACCAGTATTGCTTAAAACGTCATTGTGTTCAAAGTGTTAATTAAGGAGGTGGGGGGAGTCGGGGCAGCAGAAGGCGAAACAGAAATAGATAACAGGACTAGAAAGTGTTCTGTAACACAATGAAGAATGAAAGGAAACCTACTAACAGCAATGCAGAAGACTGAGTGTTGTTGACAAGGTCATCACAGCTTTTGCTGGTCATCTTGTCAAATTCATATGTACGCCACTGTGCAAAAGCATCAAGTTTCTTCAAAACACTTTGGATTTCTGAATTTGTGATTTAATGAGTGTCAGTGTTTTAGTGCAATCCTTTTCAAACCTCTCCCCAGGGAAGTCTACCATAAAACATCTGTATCAGCTAATCCATTTGGTTAATATTGAAAGTAGCATTACTAAGACAGGAGAAAACAAAATACTAATTCATGGTGTGTGTGCACTGCTGAGTCTCTCTTTAAAGATTGAAGATTTTCTTTAAACATAAAAAGTCAGGGGTGTCTAGTTGGATTTTGTGAGGTTTTCAGACTTGTACCTTGCACACAAAGGCTCAAAGAGAAAGTCCAGCTCGATATTACATACACAATCAGAAGCACATGAGCAGTAGACCATCCACTTTCATCCTCTTTCACCAAGTTTAGAACGAGTTGTTCTTTTAGAATACTCTTTCAGTGCGCTCACAGTCATCGGATTCATCCATCACCACCAAACTGTCCTTCCACACATTGCTTGCAATATCACATTTTCCCCACAGAGGTCTCCAAATCCCCAAACCATTTACTTGCAGCTTTAAACCTCAAAGAAATCAGGAGTGCATTTGCTGGAATGTAACAAATGCATGGAATGACTGTAATGCACCAAAAGTTTAAAAGCAGAATTTCAAAAGCGCTTTTACTGGCTGCCTGAGACATGCTAATAAACTTTCATTCATTCATCTTCTAAGCCGCTTCGGGGAAGTGCTGGAGTCCAGCATTCACTGGGTGGAAGGAAGGAAACAGTCCACCAGTCCGTTACAGGACAGACACATGGACATACCCATTCACACACACCTAGGGGGCAATTTAACATCTCCAATTCACCTGGCTACATGTCTTTGGACTTTGGGAGGAAATCCATGCAGACTAGGGAAGAACATGCAAACAAAAAGAACCCCAGAAAGGAACCCGTACGCCAAGCCTGGAATCCAACCCAGGTCCTTCTTGCTGTGGGGGGGCAGCACTACCCCCTGCACCATCATGCTGCCCTGTTAATAAACATGCCATGTGCATATATAAACAAACAACAAGCAAAAAAAAAAAAATTCATGAAAACACTATTTCTTTCAATAATTCCACTAAGAAAACATCAGTGTTACAAAACTGGACGTTCCTGCAAGTGTAATAAATTACCACCTACTTTACAAATGGGGTTGTGCATTGGCAAGAACCTAGCAAAATGATCCCCATCATGATACACGGTTATGATTCGATATACGCTCATCAACGAAAAAAGCAGTTGCACACAGAAGGAATCCACCGACAGGAAAGAAACTTGGTGGGTAGGTTTGACATTGTGAGACATGCGACTGATTCAGGTTTTACGCTCGGCCATGCATGTGACTTAAGCAAGAACAGGCCTCATCGCTGTACCTCACTGACTATATAAAGTTGTCCTGTTGCAGGTGTTTTCCATTCTGACTCTGTTGTATTGGTAGCTTCCTTTGCAGATTTGCTAGCAATTTGAGCAGTGGGAAGAGTTGGAGAGGGGTTGCATCGTATGGCTCTGGGAAGCAGGACGGTCTTATCGACGTATAGCACACCATACCATGCGATATTACTAGGGATGCACTGACCCGATATTAGAATCGGAAATATTTTTTTTTTATTTCCCCCTCGGTACTTCAGCAGCGCAAGTGCGTACTTTAGAGGGGGACAAGCAAACAGTCTCAAGAGGCTCGAAACCTTTGATCCGGCTAATCATGACAGACAAGTGCACGTGGCAACGTGAACCCAAGACTGAGCAACCAAGGGCCGGCCCTCTCACACTTAAGTAGCGTGAGCTGCAGGTGTTGGCGTTTGCTGCTTGATTGCTCATTGGATGCCCTTTGTCTCCCCCGAGTGGCCGGAGGTGGATCTGCAGGAATCCGAGACCTTACAGTAGACTTGACTTACGAAGAGGAACAAAAACATGGAGCGAGCCAGAGAGTAAGCTGTATGAGTAAGCTTAGTAAGGTATTGTTTATGTCAATCCGGGTGCCTTGCGTCGCTCCAACATGGTGAAGTACACAGTTTATTCATTCAAATATGGTATCGTATCGATATCGGTTATCGGCAGATATGCAGAGTTTATGTATCAGTGCTGGTATTGGAACTGGAAAAGCCGGATCGGTGCATCCCTAGATATTACCATAGTACACTGTTGGTGGCAGTGGATAGAAAAAGGTACGCGTCAGCGACCTACTCGAACCATGGAGAGAGACAACCGATGAATGATCCAACATGCGCGGAGTGGCCCAACAGCCACGATTGCGGACATATAGTGAGCGATGATGCGCTCTATGAGTCATCAAACAAAACAAAAACCAAATTAACAAAATCAACAGAAGGACATCAACCAGCGCCACATCTAAAAGGACGTCTAGCATCATTAGAGCTGCGGTTCAGAAGACGTGGGATTTGACATCACTGCGTCATAAGATAGCCCTACAGAAATGTGATGATGACACACCTTATGAAATATTAAATAATAAATCAGCTAAAATAACCTTTCAGAGATACGTCTCATGTCAAGACATAATTGAAATAGACATGCTCGATATTACATCCTGGCTCTTATTTTTCCCCCCTCTTTTTACTGTCCTTTAGAGAGCTTTGAGCATTCATGCAGTGTCTGTCCCATGGGCTTAACGGACATATCCTGTCATTACATTCAGATTTTGAATTTAAACTCCAAAACAGACAACCTAAAATTTGTGCCAAGCACAGAGACAAGACATTATGAACATCAAGGTCACCTAGATTTTAATGTGGACCGCTGCAGTGCGTCCTCATGACGAAAGATGTAAATGCGCGGCTTGACCGTGCAGCAGCGGGGATCTTTTCATGAGCGTCACGTCCAGCTCAGGCCGGCCACCCAGCGAGCAAGACCATTACATCATTCTGCCATGTCCTTGGACTAGATAACCGTCTTTTCTGAGCAGAGAACAATATTGTACCCAGCAGGGAGCATCCCCCAACATATGCAAGGCCTGGACTTGATTTCCCTTCATTTGCATGCACCAGCAACAACAGACTTCAATCAAGCTTCAGTGAAAGCAATGACCTGGTAGTTACTTGTGATGGGAAGGTATGAAAATGTCCTATCAGGATGTCAATGGCTAAAATGGTCACAGTTTCTGGCATTATCACAGCACTGTTTATTACACTCAATCACAACGTTCAAAAAACAACAAACACATTGAAATCATTTCACCACAGGTATCACACATATTAATAGAAGGTTTAATTGAAATTGATGGTTTGGTATATAGAAATGTAAAACTATATTTTAAACTACATTGTAGATTGTGTATTTTAGCCCCCTCAGCTTCTTCTGACAGTCTCTCATTTACTGCTCTACTGCTCTCAACTCATCTCTACTGCTACTACTCCTACTACTACTGCTACTACTACTACTAACACTACTACTACTACTCCTACTACTAATCCTACTACTACTACCACTAACACTACTACTAACACTAACACTACTACTAACACTAACACTACTCCCACTGCTACTACTACTACTACTACTACTACTCCTACTACTAATCCTACTACTACTACCACTAACACTACTACTAACACTAACACTACTCCCACTGCTACTACTACTACTACTACTACTACTCCTACTGCTACTAACACTACTACTACTACTACTACTACTACTACTACTCCCACTGCTACTAACACTACTACTACTACTACTACTACTACTACTCCCACTGCTACTAACACTACTACTACTACTAACACTACTACTACTCCCACTGCTACTAACAATACTACTACTCCCACTGCCACTACTACTACTACTACTCCCACTGCTACTAACACTACTACTACTACTACTACTCCCACTGCTACTAACACTACTACTACTAACACTACTACTAACACTACTACTACTCCCACTGCTACTAACAATACTACTACTCCCACTGCCACTACTACTACTACTACCGCTACTGCTGCTACTAACACTACTACTACTACTACTACTACTCCGATGACTACTAACACTACTACTGCTACTAACACTACTACTACTACTACTCCCACTGCTACTAACACTACTACTACTACTACTCCCACTGCTACTAACAATACTACTACTCCTACTAACACTACTACTACTACTACCGCTACTCCTACTACTGCTACTGCTACTAACACCACTACTACTACTACTCCGACGGCTACTAACACTACTACTGCTACTAACACTACTACTACTCCTACTAACACTAACACTACTCCCACTGCTACTACCACTACTCCTACTAACAAGACTACTACTACTACTACCACTACTCCTACTACTGCTACTAACACTACTACTACTACTCCCACGGCTACTAACACTACTACTGCTACTAACACTACTACTGCTACTAACACTACTACTACTCCCACTACTACTACTACTACTACTACTACTACTACTACTCCTACTAACAATACTACTACTACTACTACTACTACTACTACTACTGAAACAATGATACTGATAATGATGAAAACAATAATGGTGTATGCATATTCATATGTGTTTTTTTTTTTTTTTATAAGTTTAGGTTTTGCACTTTCTAAGGAAACTGGAACAAACACTAATGTCCAATGAACTTCCAAAATAAATTAAGTTTTCCACCATTTATTCCTTTATTTTCATATTCTGGAAAAAAAAATCCTAATCTGGTCTCAATCTTGACCAGGCTTCACTTCTAATGGCTTTGACTATAACACTACATTTACATATGAACACTTCATTTCATACCACAGCTTTTCATTAAAACATGTTACTGCCCCCTTTGATGTAAATGACACATTTTTACTCTCTGTATTTTCAGATGCAAGAAAAACTCTCTATGGCAACATCCTGATTTAGCCATTCTCTGTCAGCTCTCTAACAGCAGCGATGATAATGATGATGTGAGAAACTCAGTCATGCATTGTCCCATAGAGGACATCAAGGGCTGGAACGCTGACTGGAACAGATCTGCTTGCTTCATCACGTTCTTCCAAAGGTTTACGCTGCTTTTATCTGGAATGTTCTCACATTTCAAGCTTCTCTTATCACCTACTCTACCTCCACTTCTACCCTATACCTCGTGTACCATTAGGTCAGTCAGTGTTTGCAGGGGGCTGAGTGTCTGGCTGTGGTCTGGAGAGGGCTCTCCTCCTGTGGACGGCTGCACCAACACTTTCACCTGCTGAGATAATCTCCACTAAACCATCTGCACTGTCATCTCCCTACAGCGCTGGTCGCCTGGGCGCTGCTGAGGCTCAGAGCACCCTCTGTGTGGAGAATCTACAGTTAAATCGTGCTCCAGAGAAAGCAGATCCTTACACACACCACAACTGAATAATTTCAGGGGCGGGCACCTTAGGCGGGCACCTTAGGCTGGCCCAGCAGCACGAAACTTAAATGATCTAAGTTCCACTGGAGTTGCATAACAAAAAGTGTCCTGCAACTCACATGAAACTCAAGTGACTTGCAAGTGAAACAATCTTGGTGAAACAATCAAAACACATGTTACCCATAATGCAATACTGCTAAACCCTATTTTAAACAGTTCATTTCACCGAATCAGCGGACACTAAAACACAACAGAATATGATTTATTAGATGATTAAAAATGAGTTTTCCCTATTTGGTCAGTTTCTCAAAGCTAATGTTTCTGTAAACAGTTGGCTTAACTAACTAGTTGATCAAACTGATGCCACCGTTTATCATTTTATCACTTCAGTGAACAACACAGATAATGTATGTAGATTGCAAAATCTCCTGTTTTGAAGCCGCCTGAAGTCACTATGGGAAAAAATTCAATACCACCAAGTGTCCAAATTCTAAAACACAGAGTTTGAAGGAGGTTTATAACCTCCAGGAGATCTACTTTCCAGTAGAGTTTAGTTTTAACCTGCATCTAACAAGCTGCCCCCACTTTATTCCATGGCTGAAATTAGCTGTGGCAGATTGTGGTTGGTACTATACTTTTCAGGAGATCTCCTGCACCAGGACTGGTGACCACTGGCCTACAGACCACTAATGTCTTCATTTCAAATACAAACCGAAACACTGTCTATTGAGACATTAAAAAATAAATAAATAAAAAAATAAAAATAACAAACACACAAATAATGTACACATGCTTGTTATTACATAACCTTTTACTCACCAAAACAAGCACTACAAATGCCTACAAGCACCTTGACTGACTGCAGCTTCTTTCAGAGCTTCTTTAGGGTAGGCTTTGTACTTCACCAAGCAGGGAAAGAGTCAAATATCTGCCTCTCTGATCATTTGCCTGTCCGTGTACACTGGTGTATCCCAGGCTGGCATTTCAAAGGGGAGACTGAAGGTAGGAGTGTGTGTGTGTGTGTGTGTGTGTGTGTGTGTGTGTGTGTGTGTGTGTGTGTGTGTGTGTGTGTGCGTGGTAACAGATGGTTACTGAAAGGGTGGCCTCTTTTTTAATGAGGTACCTGGTGAGAGAACCTTTCAATTCACTGGTCACGGTCCTCTTCTTAATTCAACGCACATATGTGGAACAAGTGAAGTTAAAGAATTAATTAAAAAGAACATGCAGGGGAAAAAATCAGGACTGAATGTCAGGTAAAAGCTCTGGGACATTGCAAAGTATTTCATCAACCACTGGAACTCCACCAAGCCAAGTAGTCTTGATTAACAAAACAGTGGTTTCAAATTGGCCCCAATTTCAGTGTCTACTTCCAATTAATGCTCACTACCTGTGTTAGGAATTAGCTGTAATTAGCTGTGCTTTTGTACTAATATGCAGCAAGATGACTTAATGTGAGTGGGACAATTGAGTTGTTAGAGAAAGAAGAAAAACACAATGTACTGTTCATTCCCCAAGGCGTACAGATAGAAGCTGCAAAACAGCCTGTTACAAATGCATTGTTTCTGTTATGTCTTACAAAGCTACAGATTTACAGCCTCTATCTAAATAAGACACAATATAAGGCAGTTCTAAAAATTCAATTACCTCAAATATTGATAAACAATTACACGATTAGTTACAATTAGTACTGATAACCAATTAATCCCAATAATGCCAAAATGCTAATCTGGTGGATCCTGGTCAACCTGGCAGGTTGCTGAAACCGTCCGTAATGAGTAGCGCAGATGAACAGGGGAAACAGTGACTTTTTAACCATGCCGTGTTCCATGTTTTAGATTCGACATGATCTGCAAGCTGTTGTATATTCTCAGAAATAAAAGAAGTGGAGAGCATGACGGCTAGCAATCCAGAGCAGTAGGAAAAGCACCAGGCAATTAAAACCAGCATTACCGCCTTAAACACAGGAACTGGTGTGTCAACAGTCCTACCTCTGACTACTGCTGAGATACTGCTAAGGTTGTACCAGGAATGGACCATCTGACTGACAGGAAAAAGACAAATTATAAATCACTGTTTTTGCATGACATGCAGGCAGATGCGCTGCTCAGGTGCACTACTGGTAACTCAGTAGCGTTCACCCCTAGACTGACAAACTGAGGCACGAGAAGTGCGTTTTCATAGAAATCGGTCAAAGCAACAGTTATTGAAATATTTGAATAACTCCATAAACTCTCTAAATGCTCACACTGCCATGGGCATCAACAATCGCTGCTAAACAGTAATTATAATTATTTCTGGCTGCCTTGTGAATAAAATACAGAAAGATCACTATTGTGCCCTGTAAGATCATTTGGGTCTGAAAGGGTTGAATGCAATTACACACAAACCCCTATTAAACATAGTCTTGATCAGTTTGTACTGGCCTATTGGAAAAGATCTTAGAAATTCTAAAATACCAAGTACATTTCACTTAAAAGTCTATTTCAGGCTTTAAAATTTCCATCTTTAAGGCAGAGCATCCAATAAAGCGTGAAAGGACACAACTACACTGATATTAATGTTCCTCAAACTACACTACACTAAATCCAATTAAACAGACTCAATTATGCACACTTTTTAATGAAAACATGTAGTCAATATTCTTTAAGTATGGGCTCGTTAGGGTTGGGGGGGGGGCTTCAAAAGCTGGAAAACCTATTTACAGATAGCAGAGTATGGAAAAGAGGTACAAGAGACATCCTTGCCTTCTGCATAAACGAGTTCAGAGGTCTCCCACAGTCATTAACCCTGAGTGAAACAGTATTCTCCTCAGACTTGCAAAGTTTTCATTCTCTCTCTTCACAATTGCAAGAGTTCGCTACAAACTATGATCGATGTGAGTGCACATTTAGCATTTAAATGCCAAACAGGACTTAGCAGATAACCCGGTGCTTCTGAGAAGCAAAGGAAAGTCTTTGAACTGGACACCAGAATCAATCAACAGTAGATGAAATCTCAGCCCATTGATCTTCTTAAGAGCTTTCGGCGACCAGGATGAATAAAATGGCAGCCTTGCTCCTCAGCGTGAAACTGTACAATTGATCAAAGCAACGGCTCGAACTCAGCAGACAGGCCACCTTCTGTGCTGTTTAGACTTGCCTATTATGCTGGAATTAGCCTTTTTTCTCTTTGCCACAATAAAGGCCGTAAGGCTGTTCTCTTGGATCCAATAGTGTCGGAGAGTGAAAGAATTTAAGGGTCCACAGAGGACAGTGAAGAAAGTGTATCGTACAGATGTATTGACCGTCCTCTTGTCAAGCTAATGCCTTTGTGAGGTGCCGGAGTCACACCGGCAGCTAACACTCAAAACGCTATCAGACAGGTCGACCTGACAGGCAGCAAAAAGACTCCACAATAACACCTGCTTCAGATAATACGATGGCATCTACTGTCAAGGCTTTTAAAAATCTCTCGCTTGGGTAATAAACGACCCTCACCTCACTCCCCTCTCTCTCTCTCTCTCTCTCTCGCATCCTTTCTGTTTTATATTTCCAGAAGCTCTGCACTGCCTGAGCTTAGGGTCAAACTTTAAAAATAGTCATGCTCAGGGACAGCTGTTGAACCAGAGCCTAAAAATATCCCATCATCTGTTGCACCACTAAAACAAAAGACAGCCAGTACGACTTTCCCTAATGATGGAGGGAAAAAAGCAACCTCTCTAATCTGCTGGAAGGATAAAAGGGGAGAAAAGGGACTGTCACCATTTAGCAGGACACTACGCGTCAATTCTTTTCCATAATGTTTCCCAGGTTTAGTCAGATTTTCCATATACTCAATGTCAAAAAAATAGTTGCACAAATAGTTGCACCCAGAAGGAATCAACACACAGGAACGAACCTTTGTGGGTAGATTTGACGTTGTGAGTCATGCAACTGACTTGGTGTCACTTCACCTCTACCCCTACCACACAATCTGCAGGAACTGTGTAAGAATATTTAAGCTGCATGGGATGGATTACCACAGGACACCATTAGGAACCTCTACAACTCCATGCAAGTTGAGGCAGCACACATGACGGCCCGACGACATACTGAGAGACACTACTTCAGTAGGTGTAGCTCAATAAATATTGCCAATATCACTCTAAATTTATCATCGTTTATTGTTCCTGGTAACATTTACCTTCTTTCCCGAATGCATTGCACTTCCTTCTGGGTGCAACTATTTTCTGAAGATGAGCGTATGTTCTTACACGAAAGTAACAGGCAGCTCACACTACTAAGGCAACTGAATCCTGCCACAGAACAATGTGTCTAAATAAACATACAAATATATAACTCTACGCTATCAAACACATTACTTCAATATCACGGAGCACTGAAAAAATCTGTCTAATGACACTGAATTACGCTACCCAGGAAACCAAACTTGCCTATGGAACAAATAACAATGCTTACTTCAAACACTAGTGATTGGCTAGATCACATGTCATAACACAGGAGAATACAGTAATACTCTGCTTAAACCCTTCACAGGAAAAAGGTTCAAATCAGCAATGAAACTGTAACTGGGCATTACAGTGTGTACATAATATGTGCAGTATATATACACATCTTTATTATTATTCATATGACTCTTGTTCTGTTATTGTTGAGCTATCTGGTGGTGCCCGGGGGAGCACAGGTTGCTCTTTTGAGCCTCGGGTCCTCTCAGGGTTTCTTTCTCCTACTCTCAGGGACTTGCTTACTGAGCTTTGGACCCTGACTTTCGGTAAAGCTGCTATGTTACAACACCTGTCGTGAAAAGCTTTAACTTACAAAATAAACCAAATATGCAATATGACTGGGTGCCCAACTTTTACACACGACTGCACTTTTCCTACTGGATTGTGATTACATCATAAACCATAAGACGTTTTATACAGCATGTGCCGAAAAGGGAGTAAGGAACAATCATTTATAGCTCACTGCAGACTAAAAGGAGAGAGTTAGAGGTAGAAAAGAGCAACCGGACCAAAGACGTCATATGTCATAAAAAAGGAAAAGGTATGAATGAAAAAGAAAAGAAAAAGAAAAGCCTTGAAGACCAGCCTAAGACACTTCCTACAGATATGTGGAAAATCAGATCTGTAACAGATCCACACTAGGATTACAGCTGTGCTATGGTAACAGCATCATCATGCCTGCTCCCCTTAAACTCTCCTGTATGTTCATTAAAGCCTCACTGTGATACTAACACGATGGACACTAGCCTTACACTGCATCACCAAAGCACAGGAAGAGCCGAGCACAACAATAATAACAACAACAACAACAACAACAATAATAACAACAATAAAAGCAACAACAAACATTTAAGAAATGTGGAAGTCAGTGTAAATTACTACTTTCAAGCAACCAGAAGAAATAACTCGTGTCATAACTGCAGTCATACAGTCCTTTGCAAAATACAGGTGCTCCTGGTCAAATGAGATATTTGCTGACTTTCTAAGTATAAATAAATTAAACACAGCCCTTCCAGAGAACACGTCTGCACATTTTAATNCAGAAGAAATAACTCGTGTCATAACTGCAGTCATACAGTCCTTTGCAAAATACAGGTGCTCCTGGTCAAATGAGATATTTGCTGACTTTCTAAGTATAAATAAATTAAACACAGCCCTTCCAGAGAACACGTCTGCACATTTTAATACACTCTTACTGTTTGCTGAATTGTAACACATAAATAAAATGTAAATGTAGCCTGTGCAAAAGGTACTTTTGTTTCTCAACTATTTGTCGTCATCACTTTCCAACTTGTCAAACTGAATAAGCAGAAATTGTGTACCTAAATTGGCAGAAAATGCCACAATTAAGTGTGTTCCCTTTAGAGGATGAGTGACTCATTTTCACTCAGCAAATAAATAAAGCATATCGTGAAAAGTTTGGGTGCATATATATCTCAAACCCAGACACTCTAATCACATTTCCTTTTTTCGCCTCACAAAACAGATAAGATGTTGCAAAAAAAAAAAANCACACAAGCTGAAGAAGATCCTTGGATCCTTTGGAAGTTTGTCAAAAAGTTAAAGCTGCTGACTTTCCTTTCTGAAATAAGTGATATCCATGATATCATCAGTTATATCCTGATCAAGAAACACATTCATTTACTAATGTCCGAATAAACCACATTTAGTAGTTAAAGGCCTTGGATGTTAGAGCTGTTCCCGACGAAACCAAAGCTTAGCACAAGCCGCTGTTTTCACTTTTAGCGAGTTCTGTTAGAAGTGTAAACTTTCAACTGATACCACATTTGTGACGAAGGGGGAGATTTGAATTTAATAACAAGTTGTTATAATTACAGTGTGCTTCTGTTTCCTTTTTTAAAATGTTACTGCTCAACAATCAAGCAAACAAAAGTTGCAACTGCAGCTTTAAAGCTGTTGATTCAGTAAGTAAACTGAATGCAAATCTATGTATGTAAAACTATAATTATGCAAATATTCAATAACATGTAAATAGCAAAACAGAGAGATGTAATAATTCTACAGTTCAAAAGGTCATATTTTCCAGTCATTTTCTATCTATCTCCGTTCTCTGTTCTATCTATCACCTCTAATACTTATTTTCCCCCCCTCNATGCAAATATTCAATAACATGTAAATAGCAAAACAGAGAGATGTAATAATTCTACAGTTCAAAAGGTCATATTTTCCAGTCATTTTCTATCTATCTCCGTTCTCTGTTCTATCTATCACCTCTAATACTTATTTTCCCCCCCTCTGTGCCCCAACTTTCTCTTTCTGTTTTCTTCAGGTTTTGTTCGATTTGGCCTCAGTGATTAAAAACATAAAAAAATCAGTTCACATAAGGAAAAAAAACAAAAAAACATGATGTGTTTCTTCAAAGACAAAAGAGAAAGAAACTGAGCATTACAATGGTCCCCATTCAGAGACAAGGAGCTACTATAATCATAAAACTACACCATGAATATAATTTACTACTCAATACTCTTGTTTATGGATACGTGCAATGGGAGTTCTCAGAAAGCCAATGCAAAACCAAACTCGGAATGGCTGTGGTAATTGCTTGGCCTTCTCGGTCTGCAGTACACTCCTATATCAAGCTAATGGCATAACCAAAAGAATAGAGGTAATTACCAATTCCTATTATGTTTAGTTATGCTGTAATTCATTGCATTCCTGGGAAAAAATAAAAACGGTTCTTTTTCTATTTTTTTTCTTCTGCACAACAAAGCTAAATAATTAAGAAGCATCCATGTTTCACTGTCAGGCGTCCTAATGACTGTCCTGTAGAGACTGCACATGTATTCCATTAAATGCTGAATAATTGAGGAAGACACTGTGCAGCACACATTCACTTGGGCTACAAAAGCCTTTGTCTGATAACGCTGTGTGCAAAGACTCCCCTAGGACAGGCTTCAATCATCTGGCAAACTGGTCAGTTTTGCTCATTAAAGACACGACGGTGCAGCAGAAAATGCTTAAAAAAATAAAGGCCACATCCACTTAAGGGCTAGTCAGTGCACCCATGCATTTAAACTGCCTCTAGGCGATAAATTATGTAATATCCAACCTGTTTTGTTGCGGAACAGGTGGGCCTTAACAATTCGTTCCTAGTCAAACAGGTGGGCTTTTACAGTGGCAAAGAAATGAGATTAATTTCTCCATTTAGGTTTAAAAGACATCACGTCTAATTGGCTGACTGACTGGATGGATGCGTGTTGGAAATTACCAGGTACAAAGTTTGTGCTAAAAGTACATGGGTAAAAGCATCACGAAATGAAGTATCATAAACCAATATGAATGTACTTCTAAAAGTGTCCAAAAAATAAAATAAAAAATAAAAAAACACTACCAAAATTTTGCTTAAATTTGTGGATGGTTGGGGATTAACCTGATGACTGCAACATTTCCAAATTTTTCCTTCTACCTTCACCTAACACTACCTACCATCTAGCTACACTCTGAAAGCCCTTAACATATGAACCTGGCCAACCCGAAAAAGCCAAGGCACCGAGAGACAGAATAACTCTGGGTTTATAAGCAGACCTGAATAATCTTTCATTAAACACAATGACTAATTCAAGCATTCTCCTTAAGAGAAGAAGACAAAATATAAAATACCATAGGAAGATTAATACATTCACAGACACTTTTCTGGTACTGTAGAGGATGCAGAGTAGAAACTGCAAAGAGGAAACAACACATATGACAGCTTAGAGTGTGACCTCAGCTTGGCTATTCTCCATTTGTTAGAACACAGATCAGCTGAATGCTAAGGACAAACCCACCATGCGCCTGCAAGGTAAACAAATGTCTGAAAGATTATAAAATCAGCATTATTTTGTTTTCGCCAACATGTGCTAAGAGGCTTATCTGAAGGAACAGATAAAATAGCTGAAACAATGCATTTTATGGGGAAACTGTGCACCTGATTTCTACAATTACCAGGCATGGGGTGTATGGAGGGAGGGGGGTCAGCAAACAGAGTGAGGAGATCAGCACATCCATCACTGTCCACCAGCAGAGTTAAAGCAGAGCAGGAAATCACACCAGCCTCCGCTACTGCACCTCTATACACACTTCAAGGGCACATGTGACACTACTGCTACAGCGAGGAGCGAGAGAGAGAAAACTCAAGAGACTACGCGCTGACGTCCCTCTTTTGTCCATCCCTCTCTCTCACTGTTTCGCACCTGCTCTCTTAACTTCTACCTTACTGCATGCACTTGTTCAGCACGTCAACAGGGGGGGGGGGG
>CM067477.1:7676659-7747079 GCA_034552555.1 Semaprochilodus insignis | reverse complement strand
GAGAGAGAGAGAGAGAGAGAGAGAGAGAGAGAGAGAGAGAGAGGACGAAGAACAAGAGGAGTGAGATGGAAGAGAGAAAGAGGCAGAAAGAAAGAAGAGAAGAAAAAGAATGATGGATATATAGAGATAGAGAAAAGGAGAGAGACAAATAAAATGGAGAGACAGGGTGAGATGGGAGAGAAAGAAAGAGTATGAGTAGAAGAAATGGAGAGAAAGACAGATAGAGGAAAAGAGAGTGAGAGAAAGTTGTTTGTGTGCTGAACTTCTACACTCACCAGAAACACTCTGTAGGCATCTTTGCGGCTGACAGGGCCCCAGCACGGATCAGTGTCGTTATACTTCATGCTCCCAGCGCTGCAGGAGTGATTCCCACTGTAAGAGCACAGACACACATATAAACCCATCATAACAGTCACATGACAAAACATCAAAGCTTTGCTAACAGATCATCGCAAAAAGCCGACTACACACATAAATAGAGCTGGACAACCTTTATCATAATAAACCACATCCAGAATGTTTTTCTGAGCATATTGTGGATATTGCCAGCACACTGACTGCATCACCACACTATACCAGTTCTCCTAACTCTCCACTGGCTTCCCATAAAGAACCACATACATTTCAAAACCTGCATCCGGCCTTCTTCCCTACAAACCCTCACAGGTCCTCCTCAGCTGGGCTCCTCACCCTTCCTGCATCAAACCTCCACAGCTTTGGTGCTCGAGCATTCTCGAGATTTGCTCCTGGTCTCTGGAATGTTTTCCTGATGTGAATTATGATCGTTTGATTATATTTAACTTGAATTGGTGCAGTAAAGTATGTAAAACACTGAACAGCAATTACTGTATTTATAGTTTAACAGTGTTTAATTTTGAGCCGCTCTTGGTTCTTTTCACTCTCTTTTGACTTTTTAAATGTCAGAAAATAAAAACTGTGAGGTCCATTGTGTGTGGGTGAAAATATCTTGAATATGTAACTTTTTTCCATGCCTAAATGTAATCTACTACTAATTACCACCGTCTCCATGCTCCACCTATAAACACATTATTCCCAGGTTGGACAAGCTTTACAGAACGAATCAACATAATGAGAAACTGTGGTGGACAATTCAGCTTTTGTCAAAATACAGAAATTCAGATATGTGGGTAAAGAATTCTCAAATATTTCATTTTTATATGTTTGGATGTTAAAAGATCACACTATCAGCACAGAGCTACGTAATGCTTTTCATTTCAAGTTTTCAGTATCCACTATTAACCTGAAGACAACGGTGGAATTGGTTTTATATTTTGGCTAATTACAATTACACAGTCATTCATGCCATATGTTGTTTTCAGGAGACCCTGGCCTACTCAGATATGTCCTTGTAAATCGTAACTTTTTAAAATATCTTTACCTAAATACAAAAGCTAAATATACACTGTGGGTTATTCTGTTGGTTAATAAAAAAATAAAATAAAATCATAAGCGGCCATGTTTTTATTGATTTTTCCGCCCACTTGGATTCATACTAAGTGCTAAGGGCTTTGATTTTAATCTCAGACTGAGTGCTGTTTTCAAAACTCAACATAATTGTAAATTGGAATATATAGCTGAGAATTATCATTAGTAGCTTAAATTATTACTATATCTCTCTTTAAACATTTATTGGTTACTGATTTCTTTCGTTCTGAGTCGAAGATGCTGAACTGGTAGAGACCCAGTCTTGCTTAGTGGAACACAGCCCTCTGTCCCACCCCACTCTCTCAGCGCCAACTAAGCACCTTCATAGACCATCCACTGCCTACATGTCCCAGCATGTTTGTGTTTACTCTTGGTGTTGTCACTGCTCAAATCAGAATCAAGTAAAATCTTAGTCTGAGACATGGGAAGTTAAAATGCTATCAAACTGAGCTCCTTGTGTGTAATCAAATCTAGGCAGGTTGAATATGACAATGACAAATCTGCTGCTATGCTAACACTACTTCTAGACAACAACAAGCGATCTATCTTAAGCGTAACCTTGTACTGCAATTTCTCATTAGGTGGAATGGAATTGTTGTCGATGCTCTGCAAAGCTTGTCCAACCACTGCAATAGTGGGCATCTGTGGGCGGAGCATGTATGAGTCAATGGTTAGTCTATTATATGCAAATTATTCTCTCATTTATTCTGTGGGAATCATGCTCAAATGCTTCTGATGGAAAAAGTACGAAGCATGGAAAAAAAAGAAAATCCCTGAAGTCTTCTGCCCCTCCGGCAGTCACAAAAGCATAATGGAGCAAGGCTTCGATCTTTGCCACTCTCCACTGGCTCAGACAGGCAAACAGGGTGAAGGAGGCTGTTTGGTACCAAGTGTTCCAGCTCCAACCACGGTAAACAAATCCACCCAATTTCCCTTCAAACTAGAGGGCACTGAAATAAGCCTACACTCTTACAAACAAAGGTGGCTGAATGGATCTCGGCTTGGACCATGCTAAAGCATAACAGAAACTGGTAGTGAAGGTTACGTGGAGGTTCTCTGAACTTCAAACAAGTTCTTCACCTCACATGTAATTTACAAATAGGATCTTTATGAAATCATCAACAGAAATGCACTGCTCCAAAGAAAGCTTTTAGGGGCAAAGAACACTTATTTTCCCCCCAACATTTTTGGTCAAAATGACCTTCCAATAATCTGGGATGCCTTAATGTTCTTAATAATCTACATTCCCGTACTCCTTTATTTTGTCTTTCCAAGTACTGCACTCAGAACAGTTGGATGAGTAAAGGCAGTGGTGGTGTTCAGACTGCAATAAGGCACAGGCTTCAGAAGCGCCACCCTAGGCGTAGTACCAGTACTGACATTGCCTGGCCCCATATGGGATTTCTAATGGCATGCCGCTTGGCTAAAGGTTTCAGTGTAATAAAGAGATGTCTCGGAGCCAAACAAGAAGGGCCAAATGCCAAATGCTACAGGGGGAAGTTACAGAGGCTAAAGGCCAACTCAGACGCACAGAGGAAAGGAGAGAAAAAACAGAACTAGAGGAACTAAGCAGATAAGACCCACTTCTGTCAGCAGAAGCGGACGTGCTCAGAGAGATGCATTAAAAAACACGATATCTACAGTGGTATGTAAAAGTTTGAACACCAATTAACATAAAATATGAAATGTCATTGACACACAGTCTACATGTCATGTTTCACCCTCCCCCCCCCCCGCCCCACTATGCTAAACTCATCAAATAAACAGTAATTGTGAATTATTTTAAAAAGGGTGACCAGGGTGTAAGAATTTGGTTGAACTCACCAGGCCACTTCCATCAAGGACATGGGCACAGCTGCGGCGTAAATAGCCAGATCCCCGTACAGGTACACGATGAGGCAGATGTAGAACATATTGACTCCAACTGTAGGGAAACAAGCAAGGAGGACAATGCAGTTCATCTACAGCATGACTATGCTGTCACTGTGCTTTCTATATCATGCATGGAATTATGGATTAGCTAAAAATCTTGTATATATCTGACATCTGCTTGTTTTGACCGGACACTTTGTTCTGTTTGCTTCTCTTAACAAAATGGAAATTACATACTTTTTTGCAGTTAAATGCAGTTTGCATCTATCAATACAGCCAAAACTAAACATCACTATTATTACACCACACCCATAATGGTATACCAGCATAGACAACACACAATATAAACCCCAAAGGATCCAGAAACAACTTCTAATTGGTGAATTCAACTGCTTTGTGGCACATCCACAGCTTAGAAAAGCTCCACAGAAAAGCACCATCAATAGAACTGGATGCTGTGGAGCAGCTAGATATGAGCTTGATGCTAAGCGTCGGTTTAGATTAATTTAGTTTAATAGAAACCTTCTTTCACACGTTTCCCAGCAGTGCTGTCACAGCAAGCTTGGAGTAAGGTGTAAACAAAGTGGAGCTACACTAACAGCTAGGCCGGGGGTCGTCAACATGTGGCTCTGCTACAGCCCCGTTGCGGCTCCACAAATGAAAATAATCCTCCTTTGCAGAAAAACAAAGCTTTGCGGAGTGTGCACGTCAGGATTCTAATATGTAGCGGGCGGTATACTGAGGTTTTTATACATGCCGAAATATTTTATAGATGAGACAATACTGTTTATATTAAAATACATGACACGTGTGTTCTGTAAAGCTGTACCAGTGCAGGGTGCAGTGCAACAGAGGCGCTCCTCCACCCCCTCTCTGTGCACACAAACCCAAAGCGCTAGTGAGTTAAAACTGAACATTTATGGAAAATACCAAGATATACACGGTGCATCATCATTCAGCCTTACAAGACTTAGATGTGATTTTTGGTCCATATCGCCCAGCTCAGTTCTAACAGAGTTTTATTAATTATATTATATTATATTATATTTCTTAGCCTATTACATGACATTAGCACATAATGAGTCATATTACTGAGACGTATTTACAGAGATTTTATATGTTGTGTCTCACAAGGGGGCTTTATTTTGGTTAAACAGGGATAAAAGGCTCTTCTTATTTTGAGCTGCTAACCCCTAAGCTAGGTTGTTTTCTGAGCACAGAGCTGCCGTTACTCTTTGTAAACTGTTTCTTTGAGTTGAGTTTTACAGTAAAGCTGCAATAAGGACCATAACCTTGACGCTCCTGAGTTTCTTGGACAAAGTCCCTCACGCTACAGTAGGTTTGTTGCTGTGACAGTAACCATTACTACCTCACACACTAAAAGGCAAAGCTTAATGTGAGAACAATTTTACAGGCCAGTAGTTCAGCGGATGGAGGAGTTTTGGTGCCGTACATGTGTGTTTTGTGATTGGCCAAACCTTCTTGTTCCCCACCTGGGAGAGCAGGGTTTAATCCCAGTGCAGAAAATCTCTTCTAACAGTTTGTGCAGTTAGGATACATATAGTCATCACTGCTCTAATGACGTGCTCATCACAGATAAACGCAAATCAGTGTGAAACCAAATAAAGCAAGCCACTAAACTTTGGTGCTTTACTGGCAGAACTTTCAGTGATACAGATAAACTGGGAGAACCTCTATGTGTGCCAGTATCGAGCTACCAATATATTGCTGCAGCAGTAGCCTGCACCCGCATTCAGAATCTGTATGCATGCTCCACCGATTCATCACCACTGGGAATATTAATCATGCTAATTAAGAAAGTAATCGCTTCATGATAAACTCGCTCGCTCTTCCCCTCCTCACACCTCACCGCTCCTTATTGTCTCCATCCATCGCGCCATGTGTGCCAATCTGAGACGAGACGGGAAGTTTTTGAGAGGAGAAACAGAGCAGCACGCCGCGTCACACATCCATCACGCACTCCAGTTCTAGTAAGAATCTCCAACAGCCCGGCTGGCCCCATCAGCCCATTTATTACTGCCGGGCAAATTAGAGCTCACAGTCTATTAAAGCTAAATGAAAAAGCTAAGGCTATATACTCTTTTTAGAGCCTTGATTGATGCATCTTTTGCCAGAGAGAAAAAGGGCAACGGCTGCCACACGCGTCCAGTCGATCATCTAAGTTAAATGAGCAAAATGTGGAAGATGAAGCACTGTGAAATGCCAAATCACCGTTTTATGATCTTTAGGAACTACATATCTGTTGCAGGTTTATAGCACTTTCTGTTCGCAGTGTAAAATAATCAATTCCCATATGCATTGCAGTTATTGCTTGAAAGTCTAAAACATCCTCGCTGTCTGAAGAAAAACAAGTATCTCCAAAATGGCATCTTTACAGGAGAGGGCAAAAACCTAATTTAACTTTAATGTAAGTCAATGGAGCCAGACTTTTTCCCAAGCAGTTCTGGACCATTTCTGTTGGTCCATTAATCATGAAGTTTTCACACAGCTTAAACAGCAGCTGCTGTGTTCAAATGATGCAAACAAGTACAAAAGCAACAGAAATGGAGATACATGTTTTTCACTGGACAGCGACGATATGTAAATATGGAGCAACCTGAGCAACATATTCCTCAGCCAATCAGCATGCTTAGAAGATGCAGTCATGGAGAGCATGGCAAAATGACTCTTCAATCGAGTTGCTCTTAAATTGAGTTGCTCATAATTTGGCCTCCCTTGTACAAGCTGGCCTATATGGACGCATAAGCTATAAAAATCTAAATCAAGATACACAAAACCACTGTATTAATGCCTCCTTGCATGCCAAAATAAATCGTGAATCAAACCATGAGAGCTTCCTCAAATGAAAGAATAAGAATTCCATATCAAGGCAAAAGATGAATCAAAATTGCTGAACTGCTCTGAAAGAGCAAGAGCTGCTGTGGAAATATCCCGGTGGCACGTGAATCGTCTTTAACCATCCAGGGAGATTTTACAACTCTCTCACAGGATCATCTGGCATTAAATTCATAGAAGAGGCACTAAAAGAAGAGGCAATAGGCGAGGACTTCAGATCTCACAAAAGTGTACTAGGGGCTTAAATGTTAAATGTCTACAAGGCCCAGATGCTCCTGTAACTGAGCCGGAGGTTATTTTAGAAACAAGTTACACAGTGAAGTCTAAAAGCCTCATTGATTTTTTTTTTCCCCTCAGTAACAACTTCTCTGGTTTACTTCATCTCTACTCTGCAGACATGCGCACTCATTCAGTCATTCAAAGAGCGTAAATGTAAAGTTTTCACATAAGAAACAAAGAGACAAAGCAGAGAGAGAAAGCAGAGGGACAAAGCAGAGAGAGGAAAGCAAAGTTTCACCAAGTTTGTGTTTAGCATCATCACATGAGCTAACCGCATTCCGTTCATACTGCTATGTTTCCATATTATGATAAAGCCGAGAGGACGGTAATACAACCGCTCATGGACAGCGATAAAGCTCACACCTCCCGCGCTCGTATCTTCTCTCTGACTTTAGCCAAAGTCGCATTCTAATCAACGGGCAAAACGTTGACGACGGAAAGGTTACATTCACACTGCGGACCGGTGCAGATAAACCAGCGCCCATCAAAATTCCTGTCAGTTCCTCTGGGCATACATCCATGGCCTTCATCCAAGCCTTCTTGTTCTGGCTCTCTCTTTCTCTGTGGCTGTTAGGTACATCTCAACATGATCTGAACGTCCTTTATAGAGCAGGGTCTTATTAAAGGAACAGTTAAAGGAGAATTCCACAATTTTTTTTAAAGGTCCGCGCAATTCTGCAGTTGAGGTCTGAACACTCCATGTGAAATGGAGCACTGTAGAGAAATGTACTCACTTATAGCTAATACTGATGCAATTACAGCCAATTGAATTACCATAACCAGAGAACCCACACGTCTTCTGAGCTTTTATATGTGATGCTGATGATTAAGTGTATTTTGTGGATTACTACACCTCAAAACACCTCACATGAGCATTACCATCAAGAACGCATGCTCTCTCCCCCTCTCTCCATACAGAAGTACTGTCTCTCAGTACGGTGTTGGGCCGCTATGTTTGCTAATGCAACGGACATACATCTCGTCATGGAGTCATAGGGGTTCCTAAGGATGTCCTGTGATAATCCATCCCATGCAGCTTGAATATTCTCACACAGTTCCTGCAGATTGTGTGGTAGGGGTGGAGGTGGAGTGACATCAGGCCTTCTGGACGTGTGACAACAAACTGTTCATCTTGGCGATGACCACGATGCTTCCACGCATGGCTGCCACCCTGAGTCATTCCATGACAGTCTGGCACGACACTACTGCAGTCTTTGGCGACGTTGGCATGGTGTTACGGGCAGTCGTCGCAACGCTCTGCAAGCATGTAGGCCTGGGTTGTGCAGCCTTCTGCCAATGGTGCTGGCACCAAGAGAGTGACTCATTGGGGGCATCACTGCTTGCTGAATGTCCGCAATAGTGGCTTTTGGGTCACTCTGTGCATGTCGGACAATCCGTCAGTTCTCTCTCTGTCCATGGTTCATGTAGGCCTCCCAGATCCTTCTGATTGCCATGCCTTCTTCATCAATTGTCGCCAATAGTATACTATGGTAGTACCCATAGTAAGACTATCCTGCTTCCCAGAGCCCTACGATCCAACCCTTCTCCAACTCCTCCAACCGCTCGAATTGCTTTCAAACTGTTCTCCGAGGCATACTTCACTTGCAAAGGATGCTACCAACAATACAGCATGAGTCAGAATGTAAAGCATGTGCAACAGAACGACCTTATAAAGTCAGTCATGTACAGCGATAAAGCCCGTCTTTGCGCAGTCGAGCATGAAACGTGAATCATTTGCATGTCTCAGGATTTCAAAAATACCCACCAAGTTTCATTCCTGTCAGTTGATTCCTTCTGGGTGCCACTATTTTAAATACTCTACAGGTTGGTGTAGCTCAGCGGATAAGACCACTACCCGCCAGGGAGCCTCCACCACATGTGGGAGACTGGGGTTCGAATCCCAGTATTGGTGATTATACTGTGCTACACCAATAAGAGTCCTTGGGCAAGACTCCAAACACTACATTGGCCTACCTGTAATACAGTTAACCTTCTAAGTCGCTCTGGACAAGAGCGTCAGCTAAATGCCGTAAATGTAAAACTTGCTCTCAAATCTATAGCAATGTTATAAGCATTAAACGGCAGTTGTAACAATTTCATGTAACAGCTTTCTGTGACGAGTTTTCAGAGGCATTAAAAACTTCAGAGATTCAGGTCCCAGCAGCATCACAGTGAACAATTCAGAAAGCTTCTCAGAGCATTTCAAATGAAACCACTCTGAACATGAACACATTTAGATATTATGTAATTATGCAGACATTTTGAAAAATCAATGGAGTACAACATGCACATTCATCCAATCCACAGCAAAGCTGTAACGGTTGTCCGGACACCTGAATTTTATCTGCACCTCTGTTCATCTAATCAGATTACAATCACTATCCCACAATGACGATCGTTAAGATATTAGATATTACAGCTGCATTTGTGTTTTGTTTTTCCATTTCCAACTCCAGACTCCGAACAGGAGGGTCAGTGTATTTACAGGCCTAGCCTGCGGCAATGTCTTATTAGACACAAGCAGCAATATCCTGTTTAAATGTCAAGGAAAAAGTAGAAGTGAAACAGGAAAATGGGGTTTGAGCATATTTGTGTGGGAGAGACGTTTTCCTCAGCTCAGTGTGTGTGAGCAACAATCCCGAGCCTGGGGCTTGTGGCGGCAGTCTTAACGTCACATCATTAACTCCTACAGGCAGAGGCCGTCAAGGATCAAGTGTCCATCTGATTGGCTTTCTGCTTTCGTTCCCTTAAGGCCAGACCTGCTGCTCGCCTGAGCAATCTTAGCCTTTGCTTAAAAAACTTTAAAAATAAATAAATAAATAAATAAATGGCCCATTAATTCCCACAACACAATCACAGCTTCTTCTGTCTGGAAAAAGGACTGCACACTGTAAAATAAAGGCCTGCTGCATCTGCACTTAACCAATGCTGTGAAATTGCCCATTTTATTTTACCCACAATTCCTTGCTTGCAGATAAATCGTCCCGTTGTTTCTCTAATGGAGAGTGTCCCTAGTCTCCAGTAAAAATAAGATGCCGTGTCTTTATAGAGATGTACGAGCGCTTCACATTTTATTCATATACCGCTTTTCACAACAGACATCGTCACAAAGCAGCTTTACAGCAATCTGGGTCTAGACTAGGAATGCAGGCTCTGGCAAACCCTTTTGACCAATAACCGACAGATCATAAAGGTCCATACTATGAAAAACTCAATCTTTTCTTTTTAAAAACAGTTTGATGCAAGTAAACTCTTTATTTTCACTCTAGCACTAGACAGGGCCGTCAATCTGAAAAGAAATTATTTATAACAGTCATAAAGGGATAGTAATACTGAATAACAGCCTGATTAATTCTAGAGGATAAAGAGAGGTTGGAAAATGGTCATGTAAATACGAATTATGAACATTTATGGTACACAAAGCCATGCAAACATTATCCAAGAAAGATTATGGGTCCTTATATAGTACTGAGAGGTGTTTGCCAGGCTTAAGCATGTGCAATAAAGTAAATTATTGTATGATCAAAAACTTAAGGGTTGATGAAACAGCTGGGACACATGAATGATAGGTCATTGAAAATTCTACATTTTATATACTTTTAATCTAAGCCAATGGAACCTTTTTTTTCAGTTAACTTTGGGCCATTTGTGTTGGCCCAATCATCATGATATGAAATGAAATGGCAGCTGCTGCATTCAAATGATGCATAAAAGTAAAAATCAACAAAAATGGAGATACATGTTTTTCTTTGGACAGTGGCAATATATATATATATATACCTGATTGATTAGGAACCACTGGTTGCTGAAAATAACAAAAATAAATGTTTTTATTTCATGTACGCAAGGTTTCATTTCATTTCATACAGTCGATAGCACTGGACGAAAAAAAGCGGCATATTTGATGGCTAACAATTAATAGGCTAATCATTTACGTCCCTAGTCCAGACTCCTAATGATCAAGCTTAGGAGAACAATGATACAAAGCATAAGTTCAAGTGGGATTGAACAGTGGCACCAAAATCAGACAAAGGTGCATCACAACCAACTGATTCATGCTCAGATGTAGCAGCTGTTACGGCTGGACAAACTTTAAGGTGAAATGGCAAACATCCCTCACCATCTAATGAAAACTCCCACCACGCAACTCATGTATTTGTCAAATCACAGCAAAGTGTTCTTAACCCATCTTGTATTTGTGTGTAGACTATTTATGTAGCTAACGATAGCATAGCGATACTTCTTGCTATTTCTGACCGGCCTAGTTCAATCTTCTCTGCAAAGGGCCAGTGAGGCTGCAGGTGATCGCCTGATGACACCTGATGTTTGCAATGAGCAAGTTGAGATCTTCCCCAAGGTTTTGTAAAGGTTGTCCAACAGTTGCTATGAAAGAACACACACGTGGGCAGGGAACAGGTACATTTCAGTTTCCTGTAATGTAATCCCAACAGTAGTATTCTTTCCACGTTGTGCTGCCCTCATTTATAATCTATAGCTACTGTGAAGCACAATGGAGACAATATACACTCCTCGCTGCCTTCATCTCTGATCTTCTGCTTTTCAGCAGGCTGTGCGCCCATCTAATTCATTTATGATTAGAAGAGCTGGGCTTGGCTCCCATGTGGGACCGGGAGAGGTTTTGTCTTCTCGGCCAATCAATACCTTCCCGCTGGATGCGAGGACAGAACGGCTGGCCCGCTCCAACCTGTGCGGGGGAAAGGTTAGAGCGCAGGGGGCTATTTTAACACTTCAGGCTTTAATAGAATAATCCAGAGAGGCGCCGGAGCGAGAGAGCGCTGCTCTGAGAGAGAGTCGAACACCCCTGCTGAAAGCGCGAGGGTGTGTGTATGTGTGTGCACAAGAGCATGCGAGTATGTAACAAGTGCAGCACCTAGTGGATGAGGTTCACACTCAGCCCCTGCGAACACAGCAAGAGCAGTGAAGAAAGGCCTGCTCGCCCCCCCTTCATATTTTGCGAAGATGCCAAAAGCAATGCTGTTGAGGTATTACATCGCTGTGTGCTGTGTAAGAGACTGTTGAGTCAGCCATCGCTTAGCATGGCCAGCACAACGAGGCAAAATAGGCCCACCGTTCTGATACTGTGACAGAAGAAAGTGATTCGCCAGATGAGAAAATTGCCTCCATCCGTAGCTCAAGGTGAACACCATACTTTCTTCTTTCAATTTGCCTCAGTAAGTTTTTCATTACCTGGTCTTTTGGTCTCTACATGTGTCTTTCCCCTCATTGCTGAGGTGTGTAGACAGGAGATTAAACTCAGCAGAGATGGTGTCTGAGTAGGTAATTACAACCAAAGGCAATTGTACTACTCCTAATTCTATGCCATTAACAGCCAATAACCCTGCTTAATGCCACTGAAACCTAGAGGAAAAAAAACGACCAGAGTGACCCTCACATGACCTTCAGCATCTACTTTACTTTATACGGATGGTGGAAACAAGCGATTCCATCTCATTCATTTAGATTCTTTCAGAACTCTTGCATTCGAAGCAGTCTGAAACAGTCTCATCATGTACTGAATTAAGCTCTCTCCAATCAGAAGACCTGGACCTGCGTATGGATATATTTATACAGCCGTGTCATATCATTGTGTATAGCTGAAAAAGGGCTGTAACATGTTTATCAATACTATTCTGGAAAGGGTTTGAAGAAGCTTTTGGAAAAGAGAGAGTTTACTGTTTGGCTTTTTTGGCCCAGCACTAACAAAGCCTGGGCACATCCCCTAACACCTAAATTATGAGTTTGATACGATACCTGCCTAAACATCTCGATACTGATACTGAAATGATACAATTAAAAACCTTAACCAGCAGGAACAATAATGTAATAACAGAATATAAAAAGCTTCCACTTTGGAATAAATTATTAATAATTTTTAAAGAGTTTATGACCTACCTGCTTACCATAAACATATTTTAATCCATTCGTAAACACGCTATAAGGATAGTCTTGCTCTAAAAAAAAATTATTCTTTTCAGACTTACAGTTGACAGGATATGTTTACTATGTTCATCCATAAGAAAACTGTACAGTAGTTTATGTGCAATTATGTGTTATATAATGTGGAAAAGACATTATGTCAAATTACTGACAAAAAAGGAACATGCCATGACTCCCATCTCCAGTACTGCTGAGTTTAAAGTCATCATTTATAAGTGGTGATGTTGATCTGCACTCTTGTTAATGCCTGATTTTTAGCAGCTTACAAGTTGTCGTAAAGTTACCGGTGTGAAAGCGTTCCCGGTGTGAATGCTGCGTCTGCATATAGGCGTATATTTGATGACAAGATGTAATTATGTAGCTAACTGGTCGCTCTTTGAGTTCGTTGTATAAGTCAGCAGTCTGTCGGCGAGAGGTTTGGTCATGTTTTGCAGACGGGGCTCTGTATGGCTATGTACAAGAAATAACCGAATATTTGCTTTATTGCTTTATTATTTGCTTTGTGTGTCTGCTTCTTTTTCAAGACATGGACAATCCGAAACAAAGCTGACAAAAGTGGTGAATAATTGCCTTTTAAATTTGAATATCATCAGATTCAATTTCTTAAAGTCCACAGAAGCGACAAGACATCAACACCCAACAATGCTGCAGCTACAGAAAGTAATAAAAGGTGTAATTCTCTGCTCTGCGCTTTCTAATGTTTCGGTGCTGCGTGAATGTGCCGCCCGCTAGCAACGTGAATTTGTGGACTGAAGTACTGGAGTGGATACATATTTTCGAGATGTGTCCTCGGGTTGCTGGTGCCGGAATGGTGGGCAAACTGCAGCTCATGTAGCTTCCATACAACTTTGTCTCGAGGTTCCACAGTTTTGCTGTCTACTTACAATTGATTACCGCTTTGAAGTGTTTCCAAACAGGGCTTTACAGATCCCTCGCAGTGTAAATCACTCTCTCTCTCCACAGTAGGGTTGAGTTGTGAATTCTCTGCCAACATTACCACACGGCTGTTGTTGAACTATTTGCTCTTTTTAGCTGAATTTGCACGTCATTTGAAATAATGAAAATGAGACTGTATAACTCCTGTCCCGTGCAGTGCAGGGGTCCAGGCTTATGCAAGAACTTGCAGTGGTAGCGCTGCTATATGTTTTTCATCTAATGTCTATTTTTTACAATTCATTTACATGGATGGTCCTAGTTGGCAAAAGTGCTTGAATTAGCATCCCTGTTTTCGTTTTGACATACCGAATACGCCTGCAAGGAGTGGAATTACAGTGCTGCGTGTACACAATGCCGAACTGGGGCACATCAATGCAACTCAAACCTATATACGGCTCCTCTTTAAAACACTGGCAGGGTATCGCCACACCGTTCAAGTATTGGTATATTAGACAACACTATTCCCAATAGAAGTTAAACAGCATGAATAAATAAGCTAAGTTTAGTAGAAACTAGTGGCATAATCCACTAAAGGAAAGTCAGAGTCAAGACCAAGACCTGGGTACCCTGTCCGGGTAAAGAAGCTTTAACTTTAACTAAACTGCCCAGGGGACAAACTTCGCCTCGAGTCCTGAAATGGTTTTCTAGATGAATGTAAAACGTCCCTTACTGAACTTTGAAAAACTCATTTCTGACTGGACAGGGAGTATTTTTAAAAAAGGCAAAAACTTTCAGACATAATAAATAATGAATAAATAGAAAAATAAATGATGTGCCAAGAAAAAACCTCAGAAGAGGGGAAGCAAATCTAGAGGCTGGCATTGAATCAAGTAATCTGCATAATTCCAACCCTGCTGCAAATACCCATTATAGTTCCAGAGGAATGCACTCCAAATGAGATTCCAACGTATGATTGCACAGGGGGTGAAAGCATCAAATCACCAGGCACTTCGTGTGGGATAATTATCACAACATTAATAAAACATATAAGGATGAGCTTGTTTATTATTTCTAACACTGGCTTTGATTTCTTGGGCCTCTCTGAAAAGAAACAAAGAAGTTTGGGGGGAAAGCTGAGCACACCTGCTTCACCTGCCCAAGACCTGAATTTTGCCTCAAAAAGAATAACACGATTGTTATAATAACGTGATCTTTAACGAGCCCTTCATTGGGTTCACATGAAGGTATGGGAGCAGGGAATACACTAAGACCATTTGCACACTTGAGCTTTTTTCCAGATTTGGTGCTGCGAATTTGGTATTAAGCTAAACTGCGAGATCCACAATTTTAAGCCCAGACCTGCAGCAACTTTCACATGTAGCCTAGAGTCATCGAAGGGATATAAGGCCTTAGAGTATAGCGCAGTACTTTTTCCCTGCCACCTTGTTCCACTTCATGTTTGTGTTTTTTATGTATGAAAGATTAATCACAATTCATTTTAACATTAACATTTTCCAGCCTCCCTTCAAAAAATTAAACAGAGGTTTTATTGCAGTTGCAAATGTGTCTCTGTTCTGACTGGATGTCCTATATTGTGTCTCTTTCAAAAAGCAGTCCAGACTGAAACACTCCCAATAACTTAAGTTATAAAGTTAGTGTATAAAATATAATGTAATGTGTTTGTTTATGCAACATCATAAAAACAATCAACACTAAATGGACTGTTTTTACCATATTCTCCATATACGGACTGGGGAAGGAATGGTACGTCTTTGAAACATTAACAGTGTTTATATGCTAGATCATAATCTTATTTCAGCAAAGTCAGGAACTCTTGTTTACCTATGAAATGGATCCTTTAAAAGCTATTATTTGGGCAGCACGCTTTCAGTTGTTTAGAACAAATAATATAATAGCAACAATACACAGGCTAACGGCTGAGGACAGTGAGGAAACATTTGGAACTAAACTAACACAAAACATCACTTATTTTTTACATTTCATTTTATGTACTGCATGTGCAGCATAATGCTAAAAATACCTAAATACTGACCTAGACAAACAAAAGAGACAATTCTGTTTGAGAACCTCTACTTGCTTTACTTAAGGTTTCCAAGAAATGACTGGGATCGTTTTGGGGTTTCACTTTCTAAATCTGGTTCTTATGCTGTATGCAAAAGAATGACTGGGGAAAACGATAAATAAACATGACATTAATTGTACTCAGACAGTGTCCCACGACTACACTGTATCTGTGATAATGAGCCTCTCTCTCACACCAGCCCAGAATCAGTCCTGGGTTTCAGACAAGTGTGAAAATGTACCAAAATGTGCACTGCATGGGGAACTCAGGATGGAAGCTGGGAAAAACTGATGAGGACCGATTTAAGCATCTACTGTTATTTGTTTTGCTATGCAAAAGATGCTGTCTTTAACTAAAACAGACTAAAACAAAATGATCATGTATGTAGTGGTGTCACCTAACGTTAGGTGAGTTTGGTGTGGAAGAATTTGACTGGCCTGCAGAGAGCCCTCACCTCAACCCTACTGAACACCTATTAGATGAACTACAATGGAGACTGCGAGCCAGGACCGCTATTCCAACAACATCAGTGTCTGACCTCACAAATGCTCTTCTGGAAGAATGGGCAAAGATTCCCACAGAGACACTTCATAATGTTGTTGAAAGCCTTCTTAAAAGCTGCTATAGCTGCTCAGGTGGGGCTCCACATTAATGCCTGAGAGTTTGGAATGGGATGTCATAAATGCTATGTTAGTGCATATTCTATTATTCTATCTGTAGATCCAGCGGTGATTAAAACGTTATAGTACAGCATAGCAGAAAATGTACAGCTATGTGAACTCTGAACAGTTAATGGGTTTTAAATGAAGCACTCGGTTCAGCAGCTTTCACCAAGAGCACTAGCAAAAAAGCAGAGCCTTTACTGTTTGAGAACCACTAGAGGGCTACATAACTACAATCTTCAAGAACTATTCATGCCCACCTTTCTCCCAAACATGAACCTCTCCAAGTTTCCAGCTAAACTGAAAAATGTGGAAATGAGATGAGAATGTGACTGCAGCAGTTTTACTTCACTTGTAACCCAACAGGGAACATTTTGTGCCACGGTAAATCTAAATATGAAATCTGAAAATACAACAACCTGTACTTTGGTCAACGTGTGAGAATTCTTACCTTTATTGAAAAACATAGAGGCCATCTGTCCCATCTCGACTCTCTCCACAATGTCAAAGTGGTCTGCCGAACCTGCACGTTCTTACAATAGGTGGGTTGGGGGGATGGGGGAAACAATCGTTTTCAATCAATATTCCAATGTAAATAAAGGGTATACTAGAGAAAGTCAAAAGGATTTTACAGCAAGGCAAGTACTCACGGACAGAAAGAATCGGTCGCGTCTCAACTGACTCTGACCGGCCCCGGATGGTCACCTCGTCATCAGAACAGTCAGAACTAGAGTCACTACGGCTGACCTAGACAAAGACAACATGCAATATTGGTCTCAATGTGTTCAACATATTTATATCTATAGTTCCAACTAAGGCTGCACAAGAACACGGCCTCTGAATTAATCAAAATACTTTACTTTGTTGGACTACATTAACACCTAAATCCTACAAACTATCCACAACTTTTATCTGGAACTCTGATTGGACAAGCTTACAACATACAGTACAACTGTAACAATGGTTAATAAATGACATATATTTAATCCAACAACAAATAAAGAGAGCTCTTCTACAGAGGACATTTTAGTCAACCCTTTCTGGAAGCCCTCAAAAAAGATCATTTTTAAGAATATAATCATTATTTATAATCAAAATATAACATGTGACTAGGGCTATAATAATCATGAGCTTGTAGCTGTTGATTAATTATAAACAATTAGGGTTAACTATTTGTCTTTTTTGCCATTGTATGCAAGCCTAAAGTGGCCAAATTAGCAGATTAGTCAAGCTTGCTTCGTGGCCATGTTTCCTGGTAATTATATGCTATGCTGTTATGGGTAACACTTTACATTTACACTTCACAAGTACTGACTGCCTAACACAAAGTAATACATTAGTTAACATGAAATAATACGTTAGCAATGGTGACAGTGTTAAACTAATGTTAAGTAAACGTGTAACTACTATATGTTCAAATGCTTAGTAAACATGTAACACCTATATGTGTACCTGTGAAGTAAACATCCAACAGGTGCTTAACATTAGTTAACCACTGTTAATGTATTACTTTATGTTAACTAATGTATTACTTTGTTAGTCAATACTTCATGTAAAGTGTTACTCTGTTATGTGCGTGCACACAAACTCAAAAATATCTACTTACACAGAATCAGCGTCAAAGCTATGATTTTTCATGAGAGTTAAAATATAAACAAACACTTGCTTTGCAAGCATACATACTAAAAATATTAGATTTAGCAACTTGGCTAACACATAAACAAACAAACTCAGCACTGCCATCGAAACTGCTTTCTTCTGTTACAGTTAACTGCCCCCTTTACATTTTGCTAGTTGGGACATAATGTGATTGGATCTCCAATGAGTAACTGGTAGCTGAATGCCATCATCTTAAATAACTGCCATAATTTCAAAGAATTGTGATCAGGAAATCACGCAATAATTGTGACAGGGTTGAGGATACGACTGCCACCATGAAAGATGACTTTTAAATACAATAAAAACAACACTTTTACAAACACAGACAAACACAGACGTGTTTGCTTACAAAGGAGGACTAAAATTAAGCTGGCTTGGTCAAGCAAGAGGCATATCGCAACCAAAACAGGTCTAAACTGCTCTTTATGGCTGCTGTGAAAAAGGTTAAATGTGGCAAGGTGGATGAGTGGCAAGAAGGATGAAAAGTGCATAAACCAAATCGGCCCCCAACACATACCACATAATATACTCCATTCAGACAGTCAAACCACAAGTATAAGAGGGAAGCAGTCCTGCAGAGCATGCAACGAATCAAACAGGGCAAGACTAGTACTGTGCTTTTATCAAGTAATTAATCTTGGACTGACACGATTCTTAGTGTTGACCGCAATACTGCTGCCCTTACGGACACATTCTGATAGCTCAAGCAGGAGAACAACAAGCCTGCAGAGACCCTGTGGGAGTTTGCTTGGGAACAGAGTGTGACAGGAGACACTGCACGTGTTGTATCTGTTGCCACTCTCACCTCATCCTGCTCTCTTCTCTTCCAGCGTAACTGGGCATTGGCTGCAGCCATGGCCTCGATCACAAATGTAGTGGTCATGTAACTGAGAAGAGACAGAAGAAACACACAGTGAGAGAGGATATTGGATTTAAGCACTAGGCACTGTCTGCCAAGCTCTTCATCACAGACACAATCAAACCAAACGTGCCACAATAAGACAAGAAAAGGCACAAATAGCTTAAAAACTCTGTTTTACCGTCTTAGCTGAGGATCGGAACAAATAGTACAGTTAGCAAAATAACTTTAGGCTCCTCGAGATGTCTGACTCCTAATTTCCGTTGAGAAACCAACTAAAGTGATGATGAATATAGGTTTGCCCATATTGTATTTATCAAACCTCAACCCAAGCAAGATTGAATGAGATGTTCTGTTTAGTCCATTACTAATTCATGTTAAGTAACACCCACTGCTGTATGGCGTCCCATGCAGGGTAGGCCTGTTTCCCCAGCTATCACAGTGAAAGATGGCAGAGCAGAGCAAGGCTGTTCCGCTTCCTCTCAGTCATTAATCTCAGCCCTAAAGAGAAGCTTATGGAAAGCCTCATGGAAAATTGGCTACTGGCGCAAACACGGTTACAAACAGATATGTAAAGGCACTGTTCTTTATATTTAAGTAAATTGGAAGAATGCCACTTTATTCACTTCTTTGTGTTCAATGCCGTTCTGTTGGTTCAGTACCTTTTGTTGCTTGCACATTTCATTTTCCAGATTTATCATTTCACTATATGCCAATATACAAACAGACCAAAAAAGACTTGTAGCAAGCTTTGCTTCCTACACTGATGGACAACATATGCACTAAGGTGTTCCTTGGCAGTATTTTGGGAAATTGGTGCAATTTTGTTGTTTTGCTCACCAGACTACTTTTACCGCTAACTGAGTGCTTCCGAATAGTACTGAGTATGGGTTCAGGCTTCACTACCCACATTCTACCTACAGCTAATTTTACAATTTAGACACTTCATTTCTTGCAACACACGCAACAACTTGGGGCCAAGCCTGAGTGACTCAAGACTTCAGGCTTGTGAAACCTCACCATGGTGAAAAAGCAGAAGTAGATTAAAGGTTAAGAAATTAATACTTAAATGAAACATGTCTTTTCCTATCTCACGCGAGCATCCTGCATGTCAGTTTTGCTTTGGTCATGCACAATCATTACTGCAACGCCACTCTGCCACAGCTCGCAGCAGTGTCAGGTCTGATACAGCTTAAAATAATAGGCTTCTCATTACAGAAAAACCTTCAGTTCGATGGACAGAATGAAGCACTGCAGCAGGAAATGTAGTGTTCAAAGGGAAGGGGGAAAACAAATTCAACAGTTGGCCACGTTTAGTTCATTCAGCAAGCAGGCTGGGCAATCTGACAATATTTTGTTACAGCAAAATTAATTACATCCCAATATGCTTCCGAGCATATCCCAGGACTCACATCCCACTGCATAACTAGTTCTATATTATAGTACGCAGTGTCTATTAGCATAAATCAAATCTTTGTGTTCATAGTTTTTGACAGTATTTTTTAAATGTAGCTCTAATGTGGCTTTTCTGTTAAATATGTAACATGTGTCACAAAAAAATAAATATTGTGACATTTTGTGTCTTGAAAACATTTTATTGTTACTATTATTTTTTAATTGGTTTTAATATGTTAATAAACAAACTATTTCCAATTGTTTTTTCCCTTTGAACGCTGCATTTACTGTGTACAGCATTTAGCTGTGTCCTTCAGATTAAAGGTTTCTATGTAAAGAAGAGCTTGTTTTTAAGCCTGTTATTTAGCAGCGATGCCTGCAGCCAGCAGCCGGACTAAACTACAATTCTCAACGAATGATTTGAGACTCGCGCTTCTAGACTTCAAAAGACATGACTTGTGATATTCTTTGTTCCAAAGCCAAATGGGCCCTGCAAGCCTGTCGGTTTCTGTTTTTATCGTTCAGCTCTTTGTGTTCTTTTGCTTTCTTTTTTTTTTTAATGATCACTGAATTATTATAACCAGCCCTGTACTACTTACCTCATAAAAGCTAAAAAGGAGATGAGCGCCAGGCTGACCACCCAACCAGCTGTGGCAAAAGCTTTGGGCATGGTCAGAGCTCCGGTACCCACGATCAGATTGAACATGTACACCAACCCAACCTGTACATACACAAAAAAAAATAAATAAATAAAAAATAAAAAAGTTATTCATTATGAATCAACCTTTACACACATTCAGACTTGCATCAACATATAAAATTGTGACTTTGACTTGCAAAGACTGAGTGTCTTAAATTTGCTTACGGACACAGCAGCTTAAATTACTCTCCTTAGCAACGGACCTTGGCCTCCTTAGCAACACACCTTGGACCCATGTCAGCTGGAAAGTCAACAAATTCGATGCAGAAGCCTTATCAGCCTACTCAGCTCACGAGAAGCATGATCCTTGTTTTGATTGCTAGTTGTGAAGATGTCATATACAAGGAGCTTATATATACATATATATATATACATATATACATATATATATATATATATATATATATATATATATATATATAAAAAGAGATTTGACATCTGGACGCTTTTCACATTTGAAAACGACCCCCTGTAGCAACCGACTTGCTTCAAGACCTGAATGTAAACTCAGCAAAAGCATGCAAGTAGCAATGTAGCTACAAATAAAGATGTCTTGATTTTATTAGCTTGATAATGTGTACAAGCTTTCCAAGCTTGCTTTTGAGCGATCAAACATATCAGACGTTATTTGTAGATGATCTACAGATACTTCAACTATTGAAAAACTTTCTTGTGCTACTCAGCTGATCATCAGCAACATTATGGCAAGGGTTAGGAATAGGCTAGGTGTAGGTTTGGCTTTGTGGTTAGGGTGGGGGGTGAATTTATTAGTTTTATTAAATTTTATTTATTAGAATTTATTTATTTATTTATTTATTAATCTATCTATCTTTCACACTTCAAGTTCATTTGCATTTAACAGCCATTTAGTTAGAAGTTAGTTAAAGATACACTGAGCATCTACAAAGCATCTACAGTGGACCATCAAGCCATAAAACGCTCTCTGAAATCAAGTCTGCATTACACTATTGTTGTATTTATGTCAAAAAAACAAAACATGGTTACTTGATCTAAATATGTTCATGTACAAATTGTGCCACCTACATTGTAGTTTATCTTCAAAATCACATCACAAAGCAGGTATAACTAGCTCTCAAAATATAAACCAGAGTAGCCAAGTTCCTTTTGACTATGTTATTCATATGGATGCATGATGCAACCTTTCCCCAGTCATGGATATCACAACACTAGTTAGTTTAGTTTTTTCAAAGTAAATATCTAATATGTTCGACAACAATCCTGCTCGTTCTTTTTTTTCCATTATCTCTTTAATTTCTTTAAACTCAGCCTCGTGTCCATCTGACTGTGTAGGACTATGTTTTGTTTCAGTTCTATATTTTGATTTGTATATTAAAGACAAATAGAATATATTTAAACCCAGTTAAAACAGTTAAATATTATAAAATTAATGACGGATGCATAAATTACAACACGCTTCACATTCATTGACGTCTCTTAAACGATCCACAACCAACTAAGGCTCAGAGAGTAAGGATCCTCCTTTTCTTCAGGCAGATAAGGTAAAGAAAAAAAGCACACGAAAGCAAAAACAAGCTTCATCCGTAACACATGCACAGGCTTCTGCTGATGTCAGCTACTTAAAGGCCTGTTCTATAAGAGAAGTCCTTCTGCAGCTCATGCAGCTGGCGGTTTTCTCCGCTTCTGTAACAGCAAGCACATTCTTCATATTCAAACCTTATCACTTCCCTTTTCCTAGCGGCTGAATGAGTAACCGGTAAATGGAGAGGTTGAGATCATGTGCTTTCACCTGACCCTTCTGCTCAAACAGCCACAAGATCAGCTACGTCCTGATTGTCAGTTCACAGCAATTGAATGAACTGCTTATTTTGTTCAGGAAGAAAGCCTGGCTTTCGTAAAACATGCTGACGTGTTGTCTCTGCTGACAACGCAACAGTTACAGCTGCCTTAGACTAGATTAGTTGAGTGATCAATGGCTTTTCGACAGCTCAAAAACAAACCCCCACCACAACCAACACCAATACCTTCTAACATAACGTACATGCGCAAGATTTAGATTTTACTTACATTACTCAGAAAATATCAGATAACCGCATCATCTTTTCATAAATAGGAAATTAAGTTTCTGTTACAAAGCATGTTTAAAATCAACGACATTTTCCAACATGCTGCACAAAAGGTGTGCACAAACTAAGAGTACAAATACAATAAACAAAAGACAAGTGGAAGGATAAAACACAATACAGAGGACAAATAACGTCAGAAGCTGAAAAAGACAACAGAAAAACAGAAAACCAAACAGAACCAAGAGGGCCAAGAAAGTAATATCCAGATGACTAGGATATACAGCTCTGCAAATAAATAAGAGACCACTCCAGTTTCTTCTGAAATCAGCATCTCCACATGTACAGCAGGTTCTTGGTGAGGAACAGAAGGTTCGGTTCTAGCTTTACTGGCAGATACAGTGAGCGGCACAGCTACAGGACAGCACAGCTACAGACTGGCAGAGGGCCAAAACCACTCTCTACTGACCGTGATGAGCACCACCTCATTCCAATGTCACTTAACCACTGTAAAATGACCTCAAGTGACCTACAGAAAGACTGGCGAGTGGTGGCTGGGGTGAAATGCACAGCGAGCATGATTCAAAAAACAGGCTTCTGGAGGCGTCATTAGTCATTTTCTAAATAAACAGATCTAGAATACAATATTTGATCTGGAATTTGGGAGACATGTTTCCAGTAGTGTATAGAATAAAACAGAACTGCTCATTTTGGTCAAACACAAACCCAGAAACTGTAAAACTACAGAAACTGATCATTTTGAGGCGTTCTCTTAATTTTTTCAGAGCTGTATACTACAATATTTTCTAAATGGCTAACACAGAAACACAGGGCAATCAAAGCTTGCTTGTTCAATTCTGTTCAATTCTGAATCCATTCATCGGCTCATACACATTTTCATGCGCACATGCTTCAGATACACACAAAAACTGTGAAAATACCGAAAGGACGCAGCTATCTNCTTGTTCAATTCTGTTCAATTCTGAATCCATTCATCGGCTCATACACATTTTCATGCGCACATGCTTCAGATACACACAAAAACTGAAAATACCATAAAGACGCAGCTATCTGTGTAGGAGTGTGACCTTTGTAAGTCGTGTAACACTGTCATCACGTCGAATGTTTGTTTGTTTTGTTTTCCTATACGCTCAATTACAGCATAAGCAGATGACGGATCGCATGATGTACGGCAAAACATCTAGCTAAGGTGCTAGCAAGGCACTGAGCTTTAGCAGCATACAGTGTTTGAATGTCTCCACGTCTCAGCGCCGCATTAACCAGCTCCAGAACTGAAAGATCCATCGTATTGATATTGAATTTTAATTAAAGCCCATTTTATCAACAATGTTGTCTCAAGGACAAACATTAAGCTGAAATCAGAGCTTTTAAACTGCCTGTAGATGAGTTAGACCAGTCAGAAGCACAAATCAGGGGTGTCTCCAAGCAGTGACAGCACTTGTAGTAGAAGAGCTACATTAGAAGATTAAATAAATGAGCATGACGGCTTTCTGATATTAGTTTACTTGTACAGTGCATACACTACACTGAGAGTTGCACTTCTGCAGGGTGACCAGGTACTAAACCCAAAGTTTCACTCTGCTGGAATCAAAACTTGGAACAGAAAAGAACCGGAATCTATAAGTAAGATCAGGATCGGAACTGGAATTGGAATCAATACAATTCAAACAACGATGCACAAGTGTTACATTCAGAGAGGCAGGAATTACATTTTCTTCATGGACATCATCTCCAGAGGTCCAGAGACAATCTTCAGGTCACAGTCTGCTGTCTCATCAGTCAGTCAATACTTACCCAACTTAAAGTCTATTTCAGCCTTCTACTGGGCACACTTAAACCAACTTACCCAACAACACAGAGACAATCACTACACAAAGACTACACAGAGCAACACTTCTGGGAACAGTAAGACAGTGCTAACAAGCCTACAGCTCGGCTGGACTACTGGAAAGGACTCCACATAGATCACTTACAAAAGGTGAGTATGGCTCTCCCGTCTCGGTAATCCCACCAGCCATGGTGACACAGGGTCCTCAATCCGACACGAAGCAGAAGCGTGGATAACCTGCGAGAAGACAAGGGCCAGTTAACTGTACCTGGAGGTTCATCTAACTTCAGCACTAGCAATGAGTTTGTCTGAAGTGTTCGGTCATTTCGACACGGGCTGTAAACATGAAGAGACCACCGTATGAATCGATCTCTGACAACAGCTCTGAACTTTAACATGCTACCCAGCTATCCTGCTGTAACCGAACAAACTCACATCATCAGGGCAGCTGACTGGCTCACAGCAGGCTTTAGCTATGTAGAAGGTTTAGCTCGGTTAGCTTAGCTTAGTCTTCTTCTGTTTAGGTCTTAAAACTCATTTTGCGTGTCATACACATAAAAACAAGCCGAATCTGAGATTACAGAAGCAAGCACTCACCTGTCCTCTTCAGCTGATGTGTTGACAGTTCCTTTTTTGGACTGTTCGTCAAATACGTGGCTAACTAGCTAGTCATATGACTGCTAGCTAGCTAGCCGGCTAACTACCAAAACAAACCAACGAAACTCTGAAGGTAACGGGTTATTGTCATGAAGGTGTTGGAAAACCGACGTTTGCTGGTCCGCACTATCAAGTAGCAAGCTTACGCGCACATGTCAAAGAACGAAACTGTAAAACAGCCCGTACAGAGTTTCCCATCATATGTTCCGTAGCTAGCTTGCTAGTTCCTGTGCGGAGCTCCTGAAGTTGAAGCAGAGACTGGAGTTCAGGTTGGGCGCCCAAACGCTCACAGCGCAGCCGCACACCGCTCAGCGGAGAGCTGTGAACTATACATCCGGCGCCAACTCAGCAACTTCCAGACGCGTCTGAAGACTGTCCAGCACATCTGAATGTAAGGCGCTGTAAGGGAGTCCATGGGGTAGCTATAATTTACTGGACTGACATCACAAATTAATTATCTTGTGAGCTCAAGATAACAAAAGTTGTAATCTTAAGATTAACCATGATTGGTTATTTTTTGTTATCCCGAGCTCCCAAGACAATTCAGCTGTGATCTCAATATAAAACTTTGTATCTTGGGATCAGAAGATAATTAACAACTTTTGTTATATTGAGAGCACAAGAAAATTCATGAGTCATGATCTCAAGATCCAGATTTTTTTTCCTTTTTTGGTTTGTTTAAAACTCCTTTTAAAATGTTATAACTCAGTTTAGCCAGACAACATAACCCCAAGGTCAAGCCTGTCCAATAGGAAACAAGCTAAGGGGCAGTCCTCCTTTCCCGGCTTAAGCAATCCGGCTGACTGAGAAATCCTGCTTCGTGAAATGGCCCTCTGATAAACACAAATACAACCATTCAGATTAAATCCTGAATGTTTTGCCTTCTAATGGAAGTTGGTTTAATGGTTACCTTACAAAACCATCAAAAACCATCTAGAATCAGTCACAGGCACCATTAGGATATGTTTTGTATGACATTAACCCGGGAACACAGGAACCTTTAATGTTCTCCTTCATTTAAGTCTTTAAAATAAATTTGTTCCTATGTCTGATGTCCGTCCTGATAAAGGTTGATCTCAAGTGATTTGAAAATTTCATAATTTTGCAGAAATTACATCCTTTTCTTAGCAGGAATGTAAACAGACAGGATTTATCATCCTTTCTTTTTATCACTTTTATTGTGTTGATAGAAATGAAATGGCAGTAAGGGGGAAATCATTAGAAAACAAGAAAACAGGTGAAAATTGTGTTACAGCTAACAGTGAAAGGACACAAGGCACAAAAACAGATCAATTAAAAAGAAGGAAAAGGGGAAAAACTAGAGCATAGTTAGGATAAACGGTACTTCGACAAGACAAATACAGGTTTCCTCGTAAATGTAAAACGTAAGATGAAAAGTCACAGGTAAACAAATCAGAACTGGTTCTCCATGTTCTACTTTTACCAGTGAATATGCACCCAAAAGACTGACAGCTCCAAATCACGTTTGCCAAAAAATAAAAATAAAAAATCAACATTCAAAATGAGACTTACTTCATTTTTGAAGGATCACCACCTGCTTATTGCCTGGTATATCCGCATCCAAAGAACAAGTGTACGATTACCTCTACAGCGGTTCGAGCCTCTTAAACCACCCCCCAGCATCACTAGGCCAGTATTAGGGGGCTGCATCCCAAATAAACATACATTACTAGTTCAAATCATCTCTAGTTTATTTACATTCATTCTTCATTACTAAACCACATCTTCACATCTCCAAATTCACAGGTTACTGTGGTAGCAGCTCTGGCCCTCTGCTGTGCTACCAAAGGTTTACCATCTATACCTGAAAACTGGGTCCCCCGGCCCGTCATATCAGACGTAGGTCCAAGCCAATCGTGGCAGACCTAGAGATCGCTCTATAACCACTGATGTTGAAGACAAGATTTTGGCCGGAAGCTCATTAAAATAGTAGAGAAATACAATAGTGCATATTTATAATCCATAACTGCTGGTATCAGCCACATAGCCTATTATCTAAGTCTTGGTGGACACAGATATTTGATACATTTTAAAGTTTTGTTAATAACTGCATGAAAGCTTCACCTACACCAAGCACCATATTCATCACATGAGCAGAAACCGCTGACTCATTAGTTTGTATACATGGTATATTATACTTTATCAGTGGCACCTAATACACCATGTTACAGACCATCGTGTGGGACACTTACTGTTTTCTCAAGTATTCATATGTGCAATATCCCTGTTTTTGGCACCCGCCTTTACGTTGCATGATCCTTATGGGACTGTAGGACTGAGAATGCTCTGTACTCCAAATACATATTACAATACAGCCAATTTGAAAAATCAACCTAGGGACTTAAAAGGTAACAGGGCTGACGGTCTGCTAGAAAACAGCTTTGTAAGCATTAAATAATACCCGTTATATATATTTCACTTCCACGGTCCACTATTTTAGTAATATCAACAATAGATACAATTAAACAAGTCATGTAAACAGCAGCAGTGACTGGAAAAGAAAGCAAATGTGTGTGTAGTACTGGTGTAGAAGTGCATGCAAATAAACAGCAAACAGAATAGCCTTTTATACTATAGTCATTAATACATGCAGATTAAAAGGTATTAAAAGATTGAATTAAAATTAAGAACTAGATCATCGTAGACAGAATTTCATACTTAATGAATTCTTGATCACGAAACATCTTTCTGTGGCTTTATTTTTTTTTGTTCAGATTTTACAAAAATGAAGCGATCAAGTGTTAATCACAATCAAACTAATGCGGTCCATATGCACTGAACCATACGGATTCTGCCCTGTGCTTCAACATACACATTCCATGGATGCTGAGTTATTAATAGACCAAATGAACAGATGCAGAAAGCAAAAATCACTAAAAACAGCTCCACTGTAATACAGACACATCCAACCGGATGAGGGACAGACCAAAAAACAAAAGTACTAGAAGAAAGCACACCGTACCTTTGTTTCCCAGTTGGTAGAAAAGAATTTATTTCCCCCATTTCACAGAATTAAAATAGAAAGTGATGAGATAATGAGTTTGCACCACAGTGTGGAAGAGGAAAAAAAACAAAACAAAAACCCTACATCTTATACCATTCAGCAGATTTTCTCCTAAGTACACAGTACAGGCTCAAATACATTTCCCCTCCTTCCATCCTAATTCTCTGTTGGAATCGGCTGATTAAAAAAAGAAAAAAAGGAAAAAGAAACAAACAAAAAAAAAATATGTGCATGTCTGAATTGGTTGATATAAAAACAACAAAACCAAAATTCTTTAAAACAAAAAGAAAATAATAAAACTTTTAAAGTCTAAAAAAATCTTTGTGCTTGGAAGCACAAAAAATACAAAAAGAAAATGAAAACTAAAATAAATAACATTTCATGAAGTGTTTAAAATAAAAAACAAACTTAAAAAATATTGAGGACAAGTGATATTTTGCAGGAAAATGAGTGTTCTACTTTCTTTAAAATACATTTCTTGGTAATTGAGAGCTAAACTGTGGTTCACAGTACAAGTCCACCCGGTTTGGTCAGCCTTCACAATCTGAACAGATCATCAAATACTCCTGAAATTTAATGAAAATATCTTGCTTATTACTGAGAGATGGGACTAGGAATATCTGCTTGTGTAGGTGTCATATCCAAATTACTAACTGGGTCATTGCGGGTCATTAAACTTTCTGAATGCCTATCGAGCAACACTTGCACAGTCATTTACTTATATATAGAGCGCAAGTCCTGAGGAAGGAGCAATTTACAAAAGTGTAGAAACCTAAAATTAGATTGTCAAGGCTATTATTGAATGAGCAAAGGAGATCTTGAAAGGTACACCAAGGCATTGTCGAGAAGGACCACAGAGAGTCTCATCTTCACCCATTTTTCAGAATCAAGCCTGAATGGGGAAAATGCAATCCAGGTGTACCTTAAAGACAAACGAGCATCTACACTAGCAGAGGCATGGCTATTGCTTTCATGGCTTTTATGAGAACTTTGTTACTTTTTTGGTACGAGTAATTAGCCATAAAGTTACGTCTGTGCAGAGATCCTACATGTTTACGCTACAAGGCCTCTGTCGAAGATAGTCCAGGACAGAAAGTGAGATGTGGTAAATGAACTGCAAGTGTTGACAATGGGCTCCGTCCACTAGAAAAGAAAAGGAGGATGAAACGAGCAAATTAAAACTTCACCTGGGAGAAAGCCAGTGCAATTCTCTACATCTCTCAAGCATGTACCTTTGTGTCCAAGTTTCATAGAAAAGAAAAAGAAACAAAAAAAAGAAATAAAAAATAAAATAAACACCTCCAAATTACATCCTTACTTTGCATGAATGACTTACGCAAGCCTATTCCCTGTATGAATTTATGAAGGCTTTTTTTGCGACATTAAAACGATCATTTATTTAGTGGTTGCTAGGGTGTAGCTAGGCAGATGCTATGCTATCCCAGGTGGTTGTCATGTCCTTGCTATGGTACCCCAAGTGGCTTCTAGGGTGTTGCAAGGCAGTTGCTGTGGTGTTTTAGCTGGTTGCTGTGGTACCCCAGGTGGTTGCTAGGATGTTGCAATGAGTTCATGTTCTTCCAAGTGGCCGCTAAGGTGTTGCTAAATAAATGGCTAAATAATTTCTTTCAATTTGACGATTAACAAAAAAAAAAAAAAAAAAAAAAAAGACTAATATGCCGTAATTAGTGAACAGATTGCGTTATACAAGCTTCTATTTAGAAAAATATTTTTACTTTAATCATTTATTTCTGGACTTATTTATTTATATAATAATGTCGCAAAAAATCCCTCCATACTAATAAACTTCTTAATGTTCTTCTCCGTAACCCAACTGCTCCAGCTACTAGCAAAGTTGCGATGTGTTGGGTAAAACTGCTGACCATTCAACATCGAGAGATGCTAATCTTAGTTTAATTTCGACTTTTAACTATTTCTTACGTTATTACAGATCGAGGTGATCCACATAGCTACACGTGGCTTTATCAGACGTATAAACTTGCCAGCCTCATTACATAATGACGCCAACAAAATGACTACCAGCTACAACCAGGTGGAAAATAATCTCAACGCATTGAGCACTAACAATCTTCGGTTTATCACTGTTTATAATAGTGTCATGTTGTGAAATACGCCGTTAACCAACAACCTTAAGAAGCATAGCCTATAGAAGTCTGCAGGACTGCTGTCTGCAAGCATGAAATTCCTTAAGAGAAAGTGCATTTAAACCACTCACTCTGTTTCTTACCAACTACTGCTTGATTTCATAACATCAGCACTTCATAAGCACTAGCAACACTTGTTCATTGCACTCCACAGGAAGGTCAGGCTGCAGTATGGTTTTGTTTAGCGGAGCACAGCTAGATGCGAAGAACATGGCTCACGGAGGGACGCACTACAGCTGAAAGACAACAGAACGCTGACCGTCACTGTTCTAAATGTGGGAGAAAGTCGAAGCTAAGCCTGCTAACACTGCATGTTGTAATGCATTTTGATCTTTAAAAGAAATTAAAATCTTAAACAGGGGAGGAAAAAAAAATAGAAAAAGAAAAAAAAAAAGAAAATAAATAAACCTGACACCTGCCTATTGCACCGATTTCTCCAAGGCTCTGGAGTTCATGCAAACCATTCTCTCATTCTTCCCTTATTTGAGCAAGCAGAAGAAAAGTGAAAACACTCAGCACTATAGTTACAGTTCCTGAAGGTTGTTCTGGTTGCAGCAGAACTAGGGGATCGACACGACACAGTGGAGCACTTTCTCGATGGGGAGAAATATGAAACTTAAGCTAAACCCGAGTTCCGGCCAAGTTACAGAGCAGTAACGACAATGAACGGCCTGGAAAGATGCAATACACAGCCTGAAAGCGAGACTATATGCACTGTACTTACCGACAAGTAATGGTGGCGTATTTTAAAAGGTGAAATCGACTCATTTCCCTATTATTCTAAGCATCTCGCGCTTTACCTCTACCTCCATTAATCCCTGTGGTTAAAAAAAGGTTATAGTATTGATGTGTTCAACAGATAGCTCTTAAGATATTGTTTGTATGCGTTAGGGTACACAAAAGGTTGCCCAGGCAAAAAGAGGTCTGCCTTAAGCTTCGTCTAAAAAGTGTGCGGGTCTACGTAACGCGCTTTGTGTGCTATAGGCGTCTAGCTGAGGTGCCAGGGCTTGACTAGACTGTACTATTGGTGGGCGCTTTGGTGCTACCCAGCCCTCCCCCCTCCCGTTAGCGCTCTCCTCCAGCACTGATTAGAGCAGTGGAGTTATCAGCTGGTGAGGCATTCCTACCCATCTCCCTCCCTCTCCCCATCTATCCCAGCCTAGATCCCTTTTGCTTCCGTTTATTTTTTTTAGTCTTAAAATTCCTACTCCGACCGCGTGGGACGCTAAATCGCGGCATTTGTTGAAGAGGTTGGTTCCCCCTAACCCCCTTCCCACCCTTTCCCACCCTCCCTCACAGAGACACAGGGTGCGGGGCCGCCCCGACACAGACCGTCGTGCCATTCTTCCCCCCTCCAACAGCAGGGCAGTGCAATACACAGACATGGATGAGTTCCCCAGTAACCCTCCCGTAGATTAGACCTGAGGAGCAAGGAGAGGAGAGACATTAGGAACGCTAACACCACACAATGCTTGCATCTTATCGTGGGGCTAAGCCAAAAACGGGACGAATTCTCTTTTTGCCGAGTGCTTTAAAAACGCTTGAACGATGTGAAGAATATGAAATCGTTAAAGACTGCCTATAGAAAGTCTCATTATGGGGGTCTGACATACCTAACAGGCGTGTCCTGTGTTAATTAGGGGGGCGCATCTAAACGCCATAGCATGCCGACAGCCGCTCCTTCAGCTGTGGGGGGAACTGCTCAGAGAACTGTTGCCAGTTCTCCTCCCCCACCTGGTCCTTAAAGCCATGCAGGATCTGCAAAACACAAAAACCCACACGTGACTCCTTAGAACTTTATGTATACAGGAAGACTGTACAAGTTAGTCGTCATGTACCTTGTAGAACATATCCCTCAGATCTTCTTTCGGGTTCATCCAGGAGGCCACAGCATCACAGAAGAAGATAAAATCCTATAGAAATACACACACAATGTTTGTTTTATTGAAACCCAACATCCTTTACACTCAATAGTCAAAGCCGTACGTGCTGAACTGAGGACATCGACCACAGTAACCATGGAACAGAGCTGTGTCAATGTTGTTTCCATATAATTACTAGTAAAAAAAAAAAAAAACTAATCGTAGTACAGCTGATCAGATTAGTCTCATCACCTGTACTACACCTCCTGGATTCACCCCAATCATTAAACAGATGCCTCTGAAGGCTGAATCTTTCTCCTCGTTGTCCCTGATGTTTCTCAGCGATTGGCACCTGAAAGAAAGGGGAAAAAATAGAAAATAAAATAAATAAATAAAACACTAGTTTACAAGATCTTCACTAAATTAACTCTTCAGAGCAAATGTTTGCAAACCCCCGGGCAAACAGCATTTCACCGATTTTATAAATGAAATTCAAAACCGTTAGTAAATGGAGGGAAGAAGGGGAGTTTGAAAAAAATTAAGGACAAAAATGAAGAAAGGGACTCACCAAGGTCGAATGAACTGTGGCAGCATGGGCGCCACCTCCTGAGGACAAACATATCCCAGTCGACCGATCGTAATAGCTGTTTCAGCAAAAGAGAAAGTGTCAAACGAAAACTGTAAAATTACACCAAAATTCCACTATTCAGCAACTGCTTCAGATAAACCAAATGCAGTTTGCAGTGTTCTACAGAGGTCAACGCGGTGCAAATATTTTTTTTTTTTTTTTTTTTTAAATACGCCAGGAAATAAAAGTAATTCATGGCATATGTAACTGTAATACCTGTGTTCTCCAGGAGAGTCTTCGGGGTATTTGGTCTGTTTATAATCTCCACCAGGTGATTAAGAACCAGCCCCACATATGGCTCCATCTCTACACCTGAGGCCAAGACGACAGAAAACAGTCAGCCCCAGCAAATGTCTCAGGAAGAAACAAAAATCCAACCCCTACTGAGCACCACCAAAACAGACGTGCACTCAGCTTTATGCTGGCGGCTGCAACGAACGATAAAACTGATAAGTTCACTTGTGTACATGTACAGTATTAAAAAAAATAAATAAAAAAAAACGATCATGGATAACGGCAACTAGACAGCTAGTAGATTATCAGATGCATGAGAACATGATGGCTAGTTAGCCATCTGGAATAGCAGGAAACTTAATTTGGGGGTTAAAACCAGGTACACACAGTTCACAACTCACACTGCATATCTGGATTGCCCATTTTGTATGTCCAATGTATGCACACATTGTGCAAAAATGTCTGGAATGACTGACCTGATACAATCTGGGAGTGTGCACTGTATGTGGAACGCAGTGACCGGACAGACAGCTGTGTGTAATTTATTATAAAGTTGTTTCAATCAGAACACCACGCTGTGTGCTCAAGTACCAAACAAACATGTTAAGAATATGCGCTACAGCAGCAGCTTTACCTGTAACTTGTGCCAGACTGTGATTTAATAAAGATCCCTAATCAATCTTATTTTCTCTACATATTCTTTATTTAAAAACACACAAACACACACCCCTGTACACTTTTATACCTCGCAATCCCATAAAACCAGACGATAAAGAGCAGAGTCAGCATATGTATACAGACTTTACAACAGGTTGGCCGTGTGCGGCAGTAGTTAGGTCTGCATGCCAACAATACCTAATGAAGCTGAAATTCAGCCTGATCCAGAACTTTAGTTTGGAACAGCTGAATCTGGCTTTAAAACACCCCAAACAGCATTTTCCCAGCCTCAGATGGGTACTGCTTTTCAGTAGAGCATATACTACGCTCAGCAGTTCGTGAGCTGCAACCTTGATCATTATAGAAATTACCGTCACATTTTTTAAAAACACACCAGCATAGATGGAATCTCTCATATGAACATTTTATAATACATGCTATAAAAGTGTTCAGCTGTACCTTTTGTATTTTATAAACTTTTAATATCATAATAGTGCTGTTTTTTTTTTATTTATTCACTAAAATCAAAATATCTTGATATTGTGTTGGTTCTGAAATATTCACATATTCAAGCAAATATGAAAGTCAATTAGTTCTATATTCAAATGAACCCCTTTACTTCAAATCAGGTTAAACAGTCTGTTTTGCCTTTCTGTTTTCACTCAGTCACAGAATAGAATCCAAACTTCCTTCCTATCTCACCTGAACAATCACCTGCTCCCTGCTTGCTGTCACTTGAGCCTGTAGAGACACCAAACACTGTCACTAGCCTGCCTGCAGCCTACCATGCCAGTACTGATACACACACTCCACAAAGAGGCTGAAAAGTGCCAGCTGCAGGATTATGAGGACATACTCACGCACGCACACACACACACACACACACACACACACACACACACACACACACACAGCAGCTGTCTTATAGTCTTGCCAAATCCAAATGGCACAGACTGTTAAGTTGAGAGCATCACAGCAAAACAATTTGTTCAATGACAACGCAATCTGTGAGAGAAACCCCACCCCCAGGTAACTGCACTGTCTAGAATCCCCCCCCCAAAAAAAAAAAGTGAACACTGGCTGTACAAGTCAATGAACATGCTAATACATGCATCTCCCACAGGATAGGGCACACATGTGACCAAGTTTAACTCACCCATCTGTATGGAGATTTCACCGATGGCCCAGGTGGCGTTGTTGCAGACAGAGATGAACTCTGGGTTCAGGTTGAGTCCCAGGATGGGCATGAACTCAGCTGCAGACACACATACACTGATGCATCAGTAATCCATGTTGTTGAACGACCACAGGAATGGGTTTAACCACACACACACACACACACACACACACACACCTGTTCCAATGTATAAAGTAGTGTATAAAATTCAGGTTGTACTAGTCCTATGTAACTGTACAGGTTTAAAAACACTAGGATGCAGAATAAAATAAAGGATCAATAAACATAGAAAATGTCTTGTTCAAAAAAGCCAGTTAGACCATGCAGTAAACTGCTTAACAACTGAAACACTGAACATCTGGAATATGTTTTTGTGCATATAAAGGTATTAGAAGTGTATACTGCACACCAGTCACTTTCAACTGAACCCACATCAGCATCCTAGTTTGATAAATATGGACCCTTGACTTAGAACAACAGGAAAAGTAGCTCTCACCAATACAGGGCTTAACATGAAGGAAGCAGGCTTTGGTCAGGTCCCCCAGCAGCGCAAAAGAGCTCTGCCTCACCTCCGGCATGGTGTCCTACAGACGCAGAAGACACTTCAGCCTCCAAAACATGCACAATATACAGCACCACCCCCCCCCCCGGCTATGATTTACATAGCCACTGTGTACCTGCATGCACTGGAAAAGCAGGGTCATGATGTTGCTGCGGGCGACCAGCTGCTCCACGTGGCCGCCCAAACCCTCTGCCAGCCCACTAAGCAGGTCCAGAGCCACGATCATGAAGTCCTTATCAGGAGCCTCATACTGCTCTGGGTGCTGGTTATACATCTACAGTAACGAGGACAAGGGAAAGCTCAGAAACCAAAACATGGCAGTGAGGCACTAAAGGCAAAACACAGAACTATTCATATTCATTTTGAGAAAAAAAAAAAAAAAAGTTTAATAATATATATTCAAATATTCCAATGATTTTACCATTTTACTGCAAATATTTTAAGAACCGAACACAAATTACTCATGTCAGGCCTACGTTGACAGAAGACAAAGATGGTGACCACTAGGCTGATAAACAGATTTAATAAAAAGTTGGGAACATGGCAATTATGACTTTCAGCTTGGAGGGTGACAATGAAGGTTGGGTGTACTCTTACCATTGCCTGAGCAAGGGTTTTCTGAACCAGGGTTACACAGCGCTGGTATACTGGCTCACAATAGGGCAAAAAGCCGCTCTGCAGAGCAGTAGCCACTGATGACAGACACTGGACAGATAAAGAAAGAGTATCAATGAAATGCATCCTTTATTACTTGTTATTTAAATGACTCAACACATCCATCTTATCCTATGAACGAGTTAGACTCACCTCCAACAAAGGGAACAGATCCTTGTCTTCATCTTTCAACTCATTCCATTTCTGGATCAGAGGGGGCATCAGCTTTTGGATATATTCCTGAGGAAGAAGGAAAAGAAGCAAATTCGAGCTAAATGTACAGGTCTGCAAAACGCTTTGCATAGTGTTAAGTTATTGGGGGGAGCAAATACACAACACACAGTTTTGAAAACTCACAGGCTGATTGAGATGGTGGCCCACAGAGTCAGCCAGCGTCCCAATGGCGTCATACAAGATGAGAAGGTTTTTGTGCTGGTACTTCCCAAAAGCAAAGACCAGTGTGTCCAGAATGAAGCCCAGATAGGGAACCAGCTCAGTACAGGCCTCTTCCTCCAGAGTTGCAAATGCGCTGCAGGAAAGGAACAGAGGGAGAGTTAGGGCAGGTTTTTAGACTGCAACTAATAAAGCTGCTCATTATCAACAGTTTATCATTATTTCAGTACCGGCCTGTGCAATATGTAAATGAGCTTTCCAACCAACACAACTGTTTACTGTGCACTGCAAGCACCTTGACCAGTGAAACATGGCCCTGTGGTTGTTCACCAGTCCAACAAAGCCATCATTCTGGCCAAAATAACACACAGTGGTATATATTTACCAGACTTAGAGTAAAAACGCTGATCTGGGTTCAGCCCACAGCTTTTATAACACAAATATTTAATTGAATAAAAATACATGGACTGATGAAACCTGATCTTGGATTTGGGTTCTTGCCCTGAAATGCTTGATACATATGGACCATTATTTGGATAAAATAATACACACAAGGTCTGTCGATGCATTACTAAACACTTCACGATACTGTGGACATTCTTTTGGAATAAACAAAAAGCAAAATTAAACTTCATATTTTGGAGCTCAGCTGAAATTCACAGACTTCACAGCAATTTTGCAAGGATAAACAAATCCACACCTGCAGGCAGCTTCTTGCACCCTCTTGTTGCCATCAAGGATTCGTTTGAGCAGCTCGGTCATGAGGGGTTTGAGGTAGGCGTCGGGCGGCTGGCTGACCACCCAGTGAGCGTAGCGGCTCAGCGTCCAGCAGGCGATGGAGCGAACCAGAGCTTTCTTATCACACAGACACTGGATCAGGTGAGGAATCAGCTCAGGCAGGTATGGAACCATGCCCTGTACACAGCCTACGGAGAAAGAGATAACATGAAAACCAGGGAGATTTACTGTCCAGTTTTGATTACAAAGTGAAAACGTTTAAACCAAAAGGTCTGTGAATAATTAGTAAGTTAGTGTCAGGTGGTGTAACAGTAATAAGATATAAAACAGTATTCAAACAGTATCATTATTATGGCATGACAAATTTATTGCAAGTTTGAGAAACTCACTGAGGTGTGAAAAGAAGGGGGAGGCACAGCAAGACAGCCAAGAGCCACACACAAACACCAATTTGATTTCAGCTTTTGCCCGTTTGTCCCTTCAGCTCCAGTTTCCCAACTTCACTTTTAATCATGTAAATTTGTGCTGGTGCTTTAGTTTAGCCAGAACTGCTCTTCTGTAAACAGAGCTGTTACTATGCTACCTACGCAAACGGTAACCAGCACCTCTCTTCTAGTCTGCAGCACTACAACATTTAGCAAATGTCCTGACATGGTTGAAAATCCCGCACCTTTTCTTGGTGAGCAACAGTGAACCAAACTTCAATATTTCTCCCCCAGCTTTGAAATAACCCAGAGCCAGGTGACAAACAGGCCCACAAATATTTTTACATCACTTCCCATATTACTGTAATTTTCAGAAACAGCTTGAGGGTATTTTTGAAAATGGAGATCTTAACCAACCCTGCCCTTCAAATATGGACCAAAGGTATTGTTACAATTCAGGATTTAAGGCAGCTGCTAGGAATACAATTTACTTCTGTCCATTTACATAGATAATATCATATAGTATCAGAAACCGGCGGCTAAACTTCCATTAGCCTCATGGCTCCAGCGCAAGCTTCAAGAAGAAAACTTCAGACACCAAGCCATGTCTTGGCTCAATATGCAAGCCACCTATTGGCATGAAAAGCAGGATGATGGATGACCCATCTCTAATTCCTTAAAGCAATCCACAATTCAGAGTACCACTAAATGATGGCAAGCTCTCCTGGTCCAATAACAGCAAAACCACCCAAACCATGATGCTGCCAAAACAGCGTTTCAAAGTCGGGATGAGGTTCGTATGCCGGACGTAGTGCTCAGTTTGGCCATTAAGATTGATTGATTTGTCCTATACATTCCCGTCAATTTCAGAAGTCTTCTGTTCATCCTGTTGATCTTTACGAAACAGGCAGAAATGTTCTACCTGGAGAGAGATCGCTGTCTCCATGCCATCATTCCACGCATACCATTCCTGTTCAGCATTTCCCTGATTGTGGACTTCTGAGCACTGACATTAGCCAGAGGTGCTGAATTTGCTCCAGTTGTACACCATCTGTCTGACAGAGGACTGCTGAACTCTAAACTGAAAAATGTTTTCGAGCATTTTCCGGCCTACTGAGCACTGGGAAATGGTTTTTATGAGGTCCTCGGAAATCTCATTTGACTACAACATGGCATGAACAAACAAATGTGTGGTAAAGACCAGACTTTGACCGGAATGTTTTTTTTTTTTTTTTTTTTTTTAATTGGGTAGAGTCACCCACACTCGCACCTGATGGTCATCCGATTGATTGAACCCCCTGACCCTAAAGATCACCTTTATCAAAAGTAGATTTCTAGAGGTTGACACACTTCTGCCATAAGAGACATTTAGTATTGCATCACTTTGTTCAATAAAGTGTTAAACCATAATTCTTACTTTTATCGCAATGCTCCAAATGAAGATCTGATCAGTTTTTGGGTCACATTTATGTAGACACTTCAAAATAATGAAGGGCTCACAGACTTTAAAGCAGCACTCTAGGACAGAAACTCCAGTGCACTTCAAAAATTCCTATATTGCGGATACCATGCCGAAATCTTTAGCTCACCCTCAGCAATAGCCCCCAGCACCAGAATTCCAGACTCCTTGACGACCCAGTCTGGGTGGAACAGCAGATCCTTCAGCAGTGGGAGCAGATGGGGGAGCAACTCGTCCCGGAAAACATTAGCCAAAACATCCAGTGCTGCTGCTGAACATTTACCTGGAGAAAAACAAAAGACGGTTGCAAAACACAGAGCTGGACAATATGAACAAAGCACTACGCCTTGCAATATACCTGATCAAAGATCCGACCTGCCTTTATTACAGTGACTAAATTTTACTACATTTAATTAGCACATGTGACCATCGTGGTTCATCAAAACACCCACGACTCCTCTGGAAACCCTGAGGTTGGTCAGGATGCTGACAGCACACACAATATTATTTACATGCTGCAGCTTCCTACAACATCAGTATTGTGATACCAGTTAAACAAGCACCATGTAGCACAGCCTTAACACACACTACGTTTAGGAAACCAAAGTGGGAGAATTTTACATCTCTTGAACCTGGTTGAGGTTCTGAAGCAATTATAGTGTGATTAGGATGACATGCACTAGCCACAGTGGATCAGACAGTATGAATACTTGAACATCACAGGCAGTCAAGTTTGAAGTTGTCGTCACCTCCACTGAAACCAGTAATGATCTCACCAAGAAGGGAATTGGTAACTAGATAACCTGCAGTCAATGACTGGCCAACAGTTTATAATTATATTTTGAATTGGCACAATGAAAACATCAGCGTCCAAAAAAGCACACAGCACAAAAGAGAAGAAATCTTACCCACTCAAGGAGACATTTATGGAACAGAAAAAAACAAATAAATAAAAATAATAAATAAATAAATAAATAAATAAATAAATAAAAATAAAGTGCACTTCAAGCATCCACTTACGTAGATTCCAGTCAGACAGAGTGTCGTCGTCGTCGTCATCGTCTTCGTCAATATCCTCCCCCTCCTCTCCCTCACCCCCCTCGTGCTGCAGTGTGACTGTGCGGGACTTGTGGAAGCGGGGTTTAATGTCCTGCTCGCTGTCTGGAATAGCCTCGTCCTCTTCCACGTCACCCTGGGACAAGAGTACAAGGTCAAGGAGAGACTGGGAGAGGCTTTCTAGTCACAACAGTCAAAAGAGACAACTGTGCTAAAAACTCTTAATCTGGTTCTCGTTTTCTGGTCAGGGAACAGTGGGTCAAGAGGTCTCATCAAAATAATTGCAGATGGTACCTGTAATACATTAACCACCCCCTTCCCCCACCGCCCGGGCTGTGCGATTCACCTGAAGCGGCATTTAAACTCTGCATTACACCAGAAAGCTAAACAACATTGTAGGAATGTGTGCGTCTGTGTAACCAGATACTGGGCTGAAGTGACGTATCTAAATGTGTTAAGAGCGAGGTCTAATTTTAACAGTGCAATCATTCTCCAACAAACCTGCCTATAACGCATGTCAAATGAGTTAAGAGAAATGACACCTCCCACCCACACAAGTTAGCAGAAGAGCACGAGCTGTAGTAGTTAGCAGTTGCATCAACATTCAGCGGCACAGAAACGGCTCCATTCCCACAGCTGTTCTTTGCTGACATCAAACCCTTTGAGGTCTAATAACCGCAGATATGAGGCATTGGGTCAGACAGTATGAATACATGAAACATCACAGAAGAGTCTCAAGATCAAAAGATATCGTCATCCCCGTTGCCTGGCCATGTCCAACATTACACCAACTGCATGTGTACTCACCTTCAGCAAGATGATGTCGATTTCCGAGTACTTCATTCCATTCACCAGAATAGGAATCAATCTAAAGGGGGTCAGATTTGGAACATAGTGAAAAAGACAGTCCCAGAATTCACAGCCAACACAGTATACATTCTACATCACAACATTCCCCACTAATATGCAGATTAATGCTTCACCCCTGTGCACACTGTTCATGAAAGAATTTAGTAATTCAATTCACATTTTAAAACGCCACCTCTTTAGAGTACGCAAAGCCTCTTTTAATGTCTGCAGCTGAATGCGATGACAAAAGCAATCTCTCTAAAAGCTCTAGGAGAATGCTGGAGGGAACGCCAAAATTAGCCGTGTCATACGATACCGAGGGTGCTAATGGGTGTGCAGGACTGGGCTGCTGTGGATCAGACAGTATGAATACTCAAAGCATCACCAACAGTCACGAACTCTGATGTCATCATCTCCATGGTGACAGGCACAAAGTGCAGCAGATGCTCTACACATCGCCCGTCTCCACCCAGCAGGGCTAGCAGCCAGCAAGAAGCATACTATTAACTGCTCCGGTCAAATCTGTACTACAAAAAGCAGCAGGAGCCAATTTCCCCCACTTTAAAGCCTGCAATATTTCCAGTCGACGATGACTTACTGAACCAGGTGTCCAGACAGCACCTCCTTGCAGATGGGCTGCTCAGCAAGAGTGAGCCAAAACTCACAGGCCTCCAGAGCCACGTTCTCATCCGGGTCCTGCGTGCGCTGCAACATGTACTGAAAAGCAAAGATGAAAATGCCAAAAAGGTGTTAAAGATGCCAGGCAGTCAAGGAGTGCAAGTCAGTGACTACTACATTTTTTTGGTCTTTAGGAAGCTATTTAACGCATCACAAACATTCAAATTTCCACAACTTCCACAATTTAAATATTATGAGGATATTTGCAAACATCCAGGAGCTCTTTAGAAACTTTATACAACACAAATATGATCACGCCATAAGTCAAATAAAAGCTGACAGGCAGAAAAACATTCTCATGAGGTCACAAAGTCTCAGCTAGATGACTCTTCCGATAACCAATGCTCCACCTGTTGATACACGGAATATGGAACTTACTGCAGGTGTGTGTATTACTATTCACACAGTAGTGGAAAACAAACATTCATTTCGGCCATATCTTCAAACGGGTAACTACAAGTTTATAACTTATAATGGAAGTAAACAAACTATTTTAGACCATTTCTACCGACCTGGCACCCATTTCAGGGGCCCTCAGTGATAATCTGTTGTGATGACGAAGGTGGCTCACCTGAACAATGCTGTGCATGTGCGGGATGAGCCGATCGATACGGACTTCAAGCAGCATGACCAGTGCCCGACAAACATTCTTCCTCACCTCGGAGTCCTCATCTGCAGCCAGCGCAAACAGACTCTGACATACACCAAGAAAGAGGAGTCAGACATGGAAAGATGGCATGAACAAAATATAGTCAGCTGAGTGCTGCTCTCCCTGGTTTAGTTCTTTAGAACCGTCAATACTTACCTCAATGAAGGTATCAATGTTGTCCATCAAAGCTTGAGCTCTACCAATGATAAACTGGTTGACGCAAGCAATGGCATGAGATCTGTAGACAAGGAGCATAAAATTATTCATCACAGACAGGCAACACAGCATCAATACCCAACCCCAGAACCCAAGAAGTGGTGTTCCGGATTCATTACAGCCATAGCAGAACACAAACACAATACAAGAAAATGCTATGACCCCGCGTAACTGACCTTATCTTGGGACTACAGTGCTTGAAGAACTGAAGGAACTTGGGAATCATGATGTTTAGAGGTCGGTTCAGGGCATCACTGTCCAACAGTTCTGAGGAGTCCTCACAGATCTTCTGTAGCGCTCCAAATGAACCCTGAAAACACAAACAAGAAATTAAAAAATAAATAAATAAATAAATAAAAAATGGGTCAAGGGTATGGTGGATACACAGCACATGAAAACCTCTGAATCAGAAGCATATGGTGAAAGCTTCTGTACCTCACAAAACTCAAGCACACTTGAAGGAAATCACAGATAAAATGATTTTAAAAAATCTTAAAATATAAATCCAAATAAAATAAATCTTGCTTCATCCAAACTACCACAGAAATGATTTTAGAGCTTGCGGGTTTGGTCAGGATGTTCATAGGGCAAAAAAAAAAATAATAATAATAATAATAAAAAAGGACTGGTTTGTGGGCTCATTTGCATATTGCAACCTTCTATAACATCAGTATACCAACAGGTGGGAAGGGAACAGAAAATCAATGCTTTTATAGCACCAACCAAATTACGTGAGCACTACCAAATATCAAATAATTCATTAAGTCATTGGATATCATAAACAGTCTTAGAATCAGTGGGCCAACAAGTATGCTTGTTCCATGTCAGAGCTTCTTGATAAGTTTGCAGTAATTATACCCGCTCCATTGATCGTTTAAGTCACAACAAATTTCCATCTATTATTTAAAAGTACAACATGGGGGAAGAAAAAACAATCAACATTATTCCGAAACTGTTAAAGAAGTCACAATATCAGTATCAAATTTTGACAGATATTCAGCCCCTGGCAATACTACACCAACAACGTTATAACTAAAAAAGGAAATACAACGGATTCCTTAATGGGGAAGGGGGCAAGGAGTTTATGACAAGCAGCAGGATAAAGAAGAGTGGAAAGAGGGAGATGGCAGTGCAGACCTCGCAGGTGTTATAATCCTCCGAGTTGAGCAAGTTGCAGAGCTGAGGAAGTAGCTCAGGCCATGTCTGCAGCTCCCCTTTAGAAGCGATGGTTGTGATCAGGATACCTGGGTGGGGAACATTAGATGCCTTTTATAAGCATAGGTTATAGGCAGGTCTAAAGAGCACATCTTCAAAATAGCATGTCTTTAAACTTTTGCCAGCATGAATAAATCATTCATCAGAACACTACCCGCTCTGCATTTAGCACAAGGAAGTAATACAATGCCAAATGTAGTTAAGGCCTTATTTACTATATGAAGTGAGATACGGAGCAACTACGTTTCGGTTATGAAACAGGCACATCAAGAAAAACAAAAAACCAGCACGCCACAACGCTAGCACAAATCGAGTTTAGACTCACCAATGGTAGCACGAATGAGGGGGGATGGGTCCCCAATGTTGCTCAGACATTCCTGCTTGATAAAGTCTGCCACCGCAGGAGGGAAATTCTGGTAGTGGGCCTTCACATTGTTCTTCAGAATCAAACCACTGAGTGAACGCGTGGGCTCATCTGTGAGGGGCAAACAAAAGGAGACTGGTCCTCACATAGGGGATTCAAACGGATGTGTGAAAGTAGCCAAACGAGATATAAAGCTGCCAAAAGTGGCGGTGAAAGTCTGAGGTGAAGAGCAGCGCAGAAGCAGCAACAGGAGGGAACGATAAAGAGGAACAGGAAAAGGCACCATATCAGAAGAATGAAAAGGACGCAAGTTAGGCCGAGAGCAGACTCAAGTAGGCATCTGGTGCCGTCACAGAATGAATCACCTAAAACCACAGGACATTTCTAGAGCCTTTGGTGAACATCTAAGCGCATGTGCACGTCATGTTAGCTATGCCTTTACAGATTTCAACAAAACGATTAAAACTCCTAAAATGCAAGCAAAGCAGCAAGACCAGGACGCTGCACCACTAAAACATTAGTTACTTTTACACTGCCGTCAATCTGCTTAATATGAACTATGCTAAGCATCTACCATGCAAATCCAACTAAATATCTTTAATGCAGGACAAATGTCACCAGTCTAACACAATGGCAGTTAGGAAATCAAGCACATCACAGATATCCAAATTGGCTGAATAGCACGTCTTAGACGGACCTACCCTCAGATTTCAGTCTCGTCAAGACGAAGATGAGATAGTTGTTGAAGTCAGGAAACTGGTTCAGCTGCTCCAGTTTCTGAAGGCACGGTTAAGGGAGAAGGCACTGTGGAGGAGCATTCATGAGACAAACATACCAAACAGCTTTTGACACTCGCGCTCCACCAGCTGTGATAATGATAGTAACTGATTACGTGAAAACCCGTAATTCACAGCGAGGGTGTTTGAGACGGCACAAAGCAGCTACAGCAATTGCTGAAACTCACAGCATCTTCTCATATTCCCCCACTCGAGGACCTGTCTCTATGGCTAGAAATGGTAGTTCACACTCATATAGATCAGACAACATCAGCAAAAAGGCGACATGTTGATGAAAGCATAGCATGGTTTAGACACAGCGGAAGATTACAGCAATTCCAAAGCAGTCAACAAACCGCAGACCGAGTCTCGGGCTAGGCAAAGCCTCTACATGGACTGAGGTTAGGAAACTGGCTAGCAAACTACCCATGTTAGCTGAAGGCCATAGCGTACATTAGTGAGTTGGCTCGTTAATGTTAGGTAATAGCTTATTAACGTTAAGTAAAAGCTTGTTAGAGCAGAGAAATTCAGATGTGCCACTTCCGACAGAGTTATCAGGAGTTGGACAACTAATTTATGTTTGACACTATAAAGCCCTAGCTAGCTAGCATCACTGAGGTGTAGCTTATATTTAACCTTAATTTTATTTATTCTGAAGAACAAAATACACTAACTAAACAAGGCTGGGGAGGTACATAACCACAATCACAACCTTAACCATTAAAACATGGGCTGTTTTTGTTATGATGCTTGTATTGTGAAAAAGAAATTTGATCAGACGGTGGATTAGTTGGAACTGAGGCCAAAAGAAATATGTTTTTTTTTTTTTTTTTTACAATACTGTCAATAATCATTAATAGTTGACTAACTGTGCTGCACTCAATCCTTAAATCTTACTAATTTTGCTCTCTTTATAAAGAAACACGCAGTTGGCCAGTGTTCTACAAGTGCTAACGATAAACACGACATGGTACACGACATACTTTTCCAAGGAGCATCTTACATGAACTAATGTGTTTGGAGGAACAAATCATCACCACACAACAAACCTCAGAACGCTGATACAGATTACCTGGTTATGTCGGACTACGTTTGTGCTGTATACATTAGCTAGAATTAAATCTAAATGGTTTAGTTCTATCAATCTAGAAGCGTGTCTGTACCTTCTAACGGCCGGGTTTACTTAACGTTAATTACAGCTACCTCTACAACACATGCGCTTGCCAGTCAATGCAGATAGCTCGCTAGCATTCGTTCAAGCAGGGGCTGATTCTGCCCGGCCTGGGGCTTCGGATCCTGCCGTAATCGCCCGGGCCCAGTCGGCACACAGACGAGAAACAGGTTTTCACTGAGAAGGATACTTGCTGCACAGCTCTCTGTGTGGCTGTGTTTGGGGACTGGGAGTCTTTCAGGAGCTGAAGGACCTGCTGGAGTCCCTGTTCATCCGGCTGCCACTCCATCCTACACAAACAAGTAGAAGTGAGAAACAGTAGGAACAATAAAACGCCAGCAAACAAACAAATAAATAAATAAATAACTCGCTTCTCCGCGCTGATTGGTCACTGCACAGAAACAAAGCAGCGTGGTGGAGCGGCCTGAGCTGGACAGACATGCGAACCTTTCGCCTAACCGTGAACACTGGTGTGATCGTGATCTTTGAGGTCTGTACATGAGGGTGCACGACTAAAGTAACGGCTCAGATGAGCTCAGGTGGTTGCGTATCGGTGCACCCTGCGTGGTTTTCAGGGCTGGAGGCTTATGGACAGAGAGGAGGGGAGCCAAACAAAGAGCTCAATGTCCCGGGCACTGTCATTAATCCCCCAAAAACCTGTGCCACCTGGTTCGTGGTCACCGGCTGCTGTCTAATCTAGCCTAGTTTCCAACCTCAATAGGACAGCGTCGTCTGGGTAGCAGTGCTCGTTACTTAGCCCTAGCTAAGCTAGTCATCCTACTGAAGCATCACAAATCCCAAATACACGCGAAAACCTTTGTTTGCCTTCAATTAGCGAGACAACCGAGACGACTACTAGTTATTTGCCACAATATTAGGATTAATTCCGCTACCTTAACTAACTAGCTGGTTAGCTAGCTAGCGACCGTGAGGAGTTTTAGTAGCTATCTAGCACAGGTTAGCTAACTTAGTATGGTCAATAGAGGTTATCTTAGGTCGTTATACCAGCGTCTGGATTAAGTCTATTTATCTTGCTAGCCAACGAGTGTCATCAGGTGGATTAGGGGCATCAGCAACACAATACATTACACGGACAAGTCGCTTTGTTAGCTAATTAGCCAACTAGCTACTGTTGTAGCAGCATGCCGCTACTTAGCATGTTAGCTAGTGAGCGGCCTTTCGCTTTGAGCTGGAGAGACCATGTGTGAATTAGCCCTTCGACTCCAACATTAGGCCAAATTGTCTACCATGGGCAGGACAGTGGGACCTCAAAACTCCGTTTAAGTAAATCATTAGTAGTTAAATAAATACGTCCGATGGATAATTGTTCATACGAAATCCTGAAACACACATGAGATGCCTCAGCGCTGGTTGACTCTGCTGCTACGTAGAGCGTGATCCGGCTAAGCTCAGCTAGCTAACCAGCTCGATTTCAAAGCGCCGGCCAAAGTACGAATCCGAAAGACGACGGATCTCCAGTCCGCTGTAATTCTCACCCTCTGGCCTGTATCGAGCAAGTACGACTTACATCGATTTTTTCAAAAAGTATCTCTCATTTCTATATTTCACTACTTACAAAGCCTGTGTGCGGAGGCCTGTAGACCCAGAAGGGACGCATGCACCAGTGTGTGGACCGTCTGAACCCGCCGCCCGCCGGCGCTCTGAGTGAGGCTGCAGAGAGAGGAAGACGCTGATAGGATCCCTGCCGGTTCTGGGTGTGACCTCAGCTTCCGAGCCCAGTGAAGCCTCAGATTACCCTCAAAGACGAGGAGGTTTTACAAAGTAACAGTCCTAGTCCTAGTTCTAGCCCAAGTATTAGACTTTTACAGTGTTCTCTAACTTTAACTACCCGGATTACCAGTTTACAAGTTTACACACGACTTACTGAATATGATCCTTCCTTGATGTTAACCCCCTTTGCCTACAGACTGGACAGTTCAAAAACATATTTCTGTGATCAGTCATGATCTCTGCTGCAGACTAAATAACCCACTGGACATCCGGACCTGGGCCATGAAATGTGAGAGCTTTCAAACACATTTTTTATCACCAACATAAGACGCAAACCAAGCACTGAGCATTTCCTGAGTTTACTGCGTACGCGGGGAAGTTTCTGAACTGCCTGCTTCTGCATGAACAGCTCCTAAAATATGAAATAACTCACATAGTGATTTCAATAAACTTATTATAGACCAGGGTTCTTCAAGCACAAAGTATATACACTGATTTATGTTATTATCTCTAAAGTGAACAAATGTTTTAAACAGAACACTAAAAACACTGTACATAAGCTATATTACACATTGCATAGATTTATATGTAATCATAACATACATATTGTACATATTACATTCAAGATTCAAGTGTTCATTGTCATATGCAAAGAGAAACAAGCTGTTGCACTGTACAATGAAATTCTTACTCCGCACCACCTACCGGACTACAAGGACTAACAACTACAATATAAATACTAAATACTAAATAAAGAAGCGCAAAAAGAAGAAAAGAGAAAAAATAAAAATAGATATGTATGTATATAAATTAAAAGAGTACAATATACAGTAAATGCTATGCACTATATAATAGGTGTGCGTAATGCGAGTCTGAAAGGCATAGGAACGGAACATGTGTATACTATGCAGTATTAGTGTGAATGACCGAACTGTGCAATAGTAGTTAATTATAGAATCAGGTATCATTATTAAGCATACAGTTCTGGAAATAAATAAGAGGCCACTCCAGTTTCTTCTTAAATCAGCATCTCCACATGTACAGCAGGTTCTTAGTGAGGAACAGAAGGTTCGGTTCTAGCTTTACTGGCAGGTACAGTGAGCGTCTCGTTCATAAGAACAGGGTCAAACAGCAAACACCCAGGACAGCACAGCTACAGACTGGCAGAGGGCCAAAACCACTCTCTACTGACCGTGATGAGCGCCACCTTCCAATGTCACTTAACCACCGTAAGATGACCTCAAGTGACCTACAGAAAGAGTGGCGAGCGGTGGCTGGGGTGAAATGCACAGCGAGCATGGTTCAAAAAACAGGCTTCTGGAGGCGTCATTAGTCATTTTCTAAATAAACAGATCTAAAATACAATATTTGATCTGGAATTTGGGAGACATGTTTCCAGAAGTGTACAGAATGAAACAGAACTGCTCATTTTGGTCAAGCACAAACCCAGAAACTGTAAAACTAGAGAAACTGATCATTTTGAGGTGGTCTCTTAATTTTTCCAGAGCTGTACATGTATCATACACATAGTGTACATACATTACAGACGTTTTATGCACTCGTCCAGAGTCATCAACAGAATTTGTCTAGGCCTACTTCTAATGTCCTAACCGACATTATGCCCCAGATTCATAGGCCATCATCTACTGTCCCTCCTAAATTCACATTCATGCTTAAACAAAAATCTTGCATAATTGCATTTTGTAATGCAGAAATCTGTTACAATAATCAAAGCAGATTACAGGACACTAAACTACATCTGTGATGACATTCTAGAAGGACATACAGGCTGAAACATTTCTGAAACAAATACAGAATAATTCAGAAACAGTGTTTGATTTGGTCGGGGAGGTGATAATCTATTAAATTAACCAATATAAAGATTAAGTTCTGTAGAAACACATCAGAGTGAGTGTGAGTTCCCATAGAGCTACAGTACCTGGCACAAAATGTCCAGCATACTGGTTGTCTGGAATAAGTAGGTTATAAGGCCCATACCCTTCTATCCTTCTTGTGTTATTGGTCTCCATGAGGTCGACTCATTATTAATATTAGTGTGGGCTTTATAGTAAAATCATAATTCATTTCCACATGGCCGTTTCTGACGTCCAGCTGTTTCTCTAAGTGTACTTTAAACTTATTATGTTAATGACTTCCCCTTTGATTGGCTATATAAATGTATTTATTCACATATTCATATGTTCTTATATGAGATCCTGCTCAGTCATTTTGGCTGGGACTGCATGTATATGTTCTTTGGGCTGCTTAAAAGGACACTACAAGAAATGATGAGATGTAGAGATGTACAGTCGTATGTCAAATGATTGAGTTGATTTTGTAAGTAAGTATAAGTTAACAGTTAATGAGTTGATGTAAAACAAAAAAAGACATAAAATACTTTTTTCCAAAAGTAATAAAATAAAATGAATGGCACATCACTGCATTCTGTGTGTGTATTTACATTTTGTTCAAACATTTCCAGAATTGTATAGGGAGAAAATGAAACAGAATATGAAATGTGCTTTTGCACAAGGAAGATTTTTTTTCTAAATCAAATAAACAGTTTTCTAAATTCAGCAAATAAACAGTAACTGTGCATTAATATGTCCAGAAGTGTGTTCTATACAGAGGGTGTTTTTGAAAACATTGCCCAGGGATGCCTAAACCTTTGCAAACAATTACATGTACTGCGTAATCATTTAATCCATATAATATTGCTACAGATCTGTTTTACAGTACTCTGTTATGATTGTGTATTGTACTGTGAAAACTATGAATGCTGTCATTTCAATTAACAATAACAGGTCTATCGATATTCTTACAGTGGGTGTTTTTCAAATGTAGTGTAGGTTTATCAAAGCACAGTTTTTGTTTTTCTTAAGACTGTTATTAATGAAATTTACTGAAATGCACTCATATTTAATTTTTTTCTACAGTTTCTACAATTGTCTATTCCATTTCCTATTTTAAAGGATGCCCATATGGTAAAAAATATATTCCAAATGTATTTAGCATATATATATATATATTGCCAAACAGGTATTTGTTAAATATGTTTAAAAATGTGTTTATTTGTATTTGTTGTCATATAGTTCTTTCAATATTAGTTGTTGTAGTTACAAAAGTTACAGATATAGCTAAATGTACATGAACTCAAAGGATGGTACAGACTTCTGTGTTTTGCATTTGCATTAACCACTGTATGTACAGTGGTCCCTGAAAGTTTTTGAGCCCTCAAGAATGTCTTTTCATATACATAGGCTCTAAAACATAAACAGATTTTGGAGGTAGATATGGAGAACTCATATAAACAAATGACACATGAAAATATTAGCCTTGGTTATATATTCATGTAAAAATGGAAAAACATGTATCTCCATTTTTGTCCATTTTGACTTTTATGCATCATCTGAAAACAGCAGCTGATGTTTACACTGAGTGAGATTTGAATGATGAATGGACCAACAGAAATGGCCCAAAAGTGCTCGGAAAGACATCTGGTTCCATTGACTTACATTAAAATGAAATTAGGTTTTGGCCTCTCCTGTAAAGTTGCCATTTTGGAGATACATATTTTTCTTTGGACAGTGACGATTTGTTGAATAGAATAATTATGTAAAGGGTATATGAACCTTTGCCTTCAGTATCTGGTGTTTATGCCTTGTGCAGCAATTACTGCAAATAAACATTTCCGGTAACTGTCGTCAGGACTTTGACTTTGCCATTCCTAAACATTAGTCTCCATTAACTGTTCTTTGGTAGAACAACTTGTGTGCTTAGGATTGTTGTCTTGCTGCATGACTCATGATCTCAGACAAATGCCCTGACATCCTTTTTTCACTGGTAATCTAGAATTCACTGCTGAATGACAAAAATGCTGAAAAACAGACCCAAACCATAACACTGCCACCACCATGTTTCACATAAGGTTAAGGTTCTTTTTTCTTTCTCCAGACAAAGGATAGAGCTTCTTATTTAAACCAAAAAGTTCTTTTTTTGGTCTCTTCTGTCCACAAAACGTATTTCCAATAGCCTTCTGGCTTGTCTATATGGTCTGTAACAAACTGCAGACGGGCAGCAATGTTCTTTTTGATGAGCATTGTATTTCTCCTTGAAACCCTACCATGTTGCTGTTTAGTGTTCTCCTGATGGTGAACTCGTGAACATTAACACTAGTCACTATGAAAGAGGCTTTTAGTTACATAGCAGTTACCCTGGGTTACCTCACCCAGTTACTCCACAGATTGCATACCTTGCTCTTGCAGTGATCTTTGTAGGTTGGCCACTTGAGGGTAGGCTAACAATGGTCATGAATTTCCCCATTTGTACACAGTCTGTTTGACTATGAATTGGAAGAGTCCAAACTCTTTAGAGATGGTTATGTAATTCTTTTTTTAGACTGATGAGCATAAACATCTGAGGTCCTCAGTAAGGAAAAGTGGTTTCTGTGGGAGAGAGTTTCTCCCTCTGATGTGTACTTTGGGTTTTGTAACTCTACAGCACAAAATGAACAACATGAAGATATACCTACACAGTCCACTAAAGTAAAGGATAACTGATTCCATTTAAGACATTGGAATACACATTTTAAAAAGGTATTATATACAGTAAAGTGCATTAGTGAAGTGTTTTGGCTATTTTCATACATTTACATACTTTTGCTACATACATTCTCATAAGTAGATTTATTTAGTGTATTTATTAGTATTTATGTATTTGTTATGAAACGTATTTATTAGTGTACATTTCTATGTGTAATATTCTACACGCATTTTAAACAAATATATTTGTTGTTTTTCAGGTGGATTGCAATATATGCTCTTCACCAAAAAAAAAAAAAAAAATAGTTGTACCCAGTAGGAATCAACTGACAGGAATGAAACAGGAATGGGTAGGTTTGATATCATGAGACAAGCAAATGATTGAAGTTTCACAATCGGGCACGCATGTGACGTAAGCAAGGACAGGCCTTATCGGTGTACCTGACTGACTATATAAGGATGTCCTGTTGTTTGTGCTTTCCATTCTGGCTCATGCTGTTGTGTTGGTAGCATCCTTTGCAAGTGAAGTATGCCGCCATACTGAGAGACACTACTTCTGTATGTGTAGCTCAATAAATATTGCCCACAAATGTATCATCTTTATTTATTGCTCCTGGTGACCTTTATCTTCCTTCCCAATAGCATTGCAATCTGACACTTCCTTCTCAGTGCAGCTATTTTTTTGATGATGAGTGTATTTAAAATTATTTCAAATAAAATATATGTCACTAAATGTTTTTGCCATGTGGGCAGCAAAAGTAGATATATTCTTATATTCTTCGTCTTATATTGTAGACTTTATTATTTTGGATATATTAATTTAGTACGTTTTTGTTAGTGTTACCAGTGATAATTATAATATTGTAGTGTTTTACCGCTACCGTGTGCTGTATTAAAAGCTGTATAGGCCATACAAATAAACAAACAAATGTTTATTAAGAATATACAATATATGAAATAGTATATTAATCCATATTTGTGGGTTTACTTTCACTGCCTTTGCATATACATTATGCAAAATATAAGCAGCAACTAATAAATCGATACATTTTTTATTTGTTCACGCTTTTTAAAAGAAGTGTGAGGGACTTTTATTAAAGCGTGACAGAAGCAAACATTCGCGCACGCGCTACTTCCGGGTTCGTACTGGTTCGAAGTTCTCTTACTGAGCTAACGTGAAAGTGAAACAACGGAGTGTAACGGTTCTGAATAAGTTTAATTTCGTGCTGTTTGACCCGTGACTAGTATTTATTTGGACTTCGAGGGAAATGTGTACGAGTGAGTCTTGAGTTATAAATGCTTCCTTTAGCTGATATGAGAAGAGAGTTACTAAACTAAACAGCCCACAGTCATTGTACAGAATTATAGGATCAGTATTACAGCTGTTTCTCTTCCCAGATGTAACCATGCTGACCTGGAGTGGCTTCAGAGTCCTAACAGACCCCCTAACCTGCAAGGATCATGTTTGAGGAAGGAGAGAAACCCCCTGAAGTGGCTATGAATTGGTATAGATTTCCACCTCGCCTCTTATTATGTTCTGCTTTTTTGACTCTGGCATTATTATCATCCTGCCTATTCATCAGCCTGCAGTATGATCCCAAGGAAACAGCAGTAAGAGTAACATCACAATCAGAGTTAAGACCAAAGCATGGTGCAGATGCGCCTATAGTGAGAGATTACTTCCAATACAAGGTTGAAAACATCTCAAACAATGTCCATGCTGATCAGCCGGCCAGTGGGCAGGGTTGCAGTATTGCTGTGGAGAGGAGGTTCGACTGTGGCCGGGACCGAGCGCTGACACGAGCAGCATGTGAAGAGCGGGGCTGCTGCTATGTGCCTTTGCCCCAGTCTGCATCCAGTGGGCCGCCTTGGTGCTTCTATCCTCTTCCTTACCCTGGCTACAGAATGGGACCACTTATTCCCACTCCCAGGGGTCAGGAAGCCACCCTTACTCGCTCCTCTCCTTCTTACCTGCCCTGGGATATTTCCACACTGAAGCTAGAAGTGATGGCAGAGGAGGCAGGCCGTCTGCACCTCACTGTGAGTAACTTAGGGGCCAGAATATATGTTTCCTTCCTTTTAAAGAGAGTTTAAAAACCTGTCGAAGTGTGTGAAAAATAACAACATGCAAATAATGATAGAAAAAATTCAAGGGTCAGGATTTCAAACATAGTTCTACTTAATATAACATTAAACCATATTGACATCACTACTAATCTGCTGGGGGCCTGTGATGATGTAAGGTTCGGTACACATCACAGAATAAGTGGAGATTGTATTTGCTTACCTGTAAACTGATGAATTGTGTACGATAGTGGTCAAAAGAGTACTGAAGGGTTCACCTTAGTTTTACCTATCTGGGTGAATCCAACCTCTGTAGAAGAGGAGGTGAGAACAGAGCAAGTAGGACAGAGCAAACTAAAGTTGTGAGCTACCAGTGTCACCTCAGGCCAGTAATGGTTTAGCCCGGGGGAGGGGTAACCCGCTTAAATGTGTTACTGGGTGTACTGGGGGGTTCTTTTCAGGACAGATGGTGAACAGACTGAGATCCATATGACTTTGCAGTCATCAGATCTTAACACCTCTAGTTAGTGGAGAATATTACCTTCGTTTTATTTTTCTCCGAAATGTGTGTGCGCGTACTTATGTAAATATGTAAATTATTGTCTTCGTTGGTGTGTAAATAAAGGTGAAGGGGAAAAGAACTCTTGTGCAGACCGCACTTTTTCCAGGCCTCACGACCACTCGCCCGACACTACCCATAAAGGGCGCCCCCTACTACAACATATTGTCCGGTCGAGGGACACGCTTTATCACAGGGCCATTAACCTCAAACCTCTTGCCTTTGCAAATTTTCAGATAAATAGATTTGTGGGTCCTTACAATAAACAGCAGTCAAACAAACTACTTCTCATATGCATTGTTAGGCTTGCATACCAGTGGTGCCAGACAGATCACTGGCCATTTCCAACTACTGCAGAAGTATGGAGTGTAAGTAATGCCAGTAGATTATCTATGCCACCTTAAAGATACAATCGAAGTTGCTGCAAAGCAGCTTTTTAGAATATCCTGCTCCAAGTGCCAGTAAGGAGGAGGCCAAGGGCAACAGTGACAAGGAAAAACTCCCTAAGAGTAACGGGAAGAAACATTATGGATTCAGGAACCAGGATTCAAAAGGGCACCCCGTACTCTACTGGTTGATGCCAGATGCCAAAACCATACAACAAGTGCAGTTTGATTTTACAATAGGTAGTAGGGATTTTACTACAAATATATGACTTTGAATATAGAGAGAAAGGAAAAAAAGTTGGGGTTTAGAGTATTAAGGGAATACTAATTCTAAATATGTGTAGGCCCATGACAAACCAGTCTGAAGTTTTGTCCATCAACCAACCCATTCAACCAAAATCTGCCTAATCCAACATGGCAACACAGGAAATGTTTGATATTTGGTGTATTTGGAGTATAGTGGTGTGTATTATGTGCACTTTAAGACATAGGGAGCCCCAGACTGCTTTTAGAATGAGACACAAACCGGGGCAGCCAATCAGAACAGAGAACATTTACATGTCTCAGTGTTAAAGTCACAGTAACAGAAATAGGCTGTTGATTCTATGGCATAAAGAGAGGCTGGAAAATACTGACATAACATAAATTATGACTGGTTTAGGCACATAAACAAACACGGACAAGCACAGATTTGACTGGACTTCTATTGAAAAGTTGACCCAAACTGGTCACTGTATTCATAACTGACTGCCTAGCGATGGGATGTCATTTCGTTGTTCTGATGTTCTTACTGTTATTCTAAAATGTGGACACTAATACAAATAAAGAAAGACCTTTCATGAACAGGTGCGTCCAAACTTCTGACGGGCACTGTAAATGTAGAAACTGTAGAAGGACAACATTATTTGTCTTCTTGTACATCTTCCCTAATACAGCTGAAGGATCCATTTCAAGCTCGATATGAGGTGCCCTTTCCTGCAGTGCCTTCCAGTGCACCCAGAGACACGCAAAACCTACTGTATGATGTGGCGTTCCATCCAGACCCCTTTGGTTTTGTCATACGTCGCAGGTCCAACGGCCGAGTGCTGTAAGTACTGTGTGTAGAAGCTTTAAGTAAAAGTGCGGTTTTCAAGACTGAAATCACCCCTTTATACAAAAATAAAAATCCATGCTTTTTTAAGATGCTTAAGACTTTAATGTATTATGTATTGAGGTTCATGATATATCAAAAACAATAAGACTAATATAGAATAATATAGAATATGGACACTTTACGTATCAACCATAGTACACTCAAAACAAGTAGATTGTGAGAGGTTTAACTGAGTAACTGAGGTCTTTTGAGTCTATATAAATGATGCTGATTCTGAACCTCAGTTTTATTAAGCTCTTTCACTGGACAGTACTTGGTTCTTTGTGTGTTTGTGTGTTTCATAGGCTCAATACCACAGTAGCGCCCCTCCTGTTTGCAGAACAGTACTTGCAGCTATCCACCACTTTAGCCTCTTCTGTAGTGTCTGGATTTGGGGAGCACTACACCGGCCTCTCACTGGACCTCAACTGGACCTCTGTCACTCTGTGGAACAGAGATATGGCACCACATGTGGGTACACCACCAATCATGCCCCCTTTTTGAAGGTATTGTAATCTGATTGAAGCTACTGATATTTCCATATCATTGTATTTGCAGAGCGATGCCAACCTCTATGGGTCCCATCCGTTCTGCTTGGTCCAAGAGGGTGATGGTCAGGCTTATGGGATCTTCCTTCTTAACAGTAATGCCATGGGTGAGAGAATAAACCTTTCTTTATCTTTTTTTAAATGGCTCTTTTGTTTGTATATTTTATATCCATGCTGTGTTTATTGTTGTGTGTCCAGAAGTGACATTGCAGCCTGGTCCAGCGCTAACCTGGGTGACCACTGGAGGAGTTCTGGACTTGTACATTTTCCTAGGCCCTGATCCACAGAGCGTAGTCCGACAGTACCATCAGGTTATCGGTGCGGCATGTACAGCTTTTATTTAAAGAATCAAACTTGGCTCTGACCTCAAATGTTATTGATCAGTCAAGGCATTGATGTTTGAAGTATGAAGCCATGAGACTACTGTAGCTAACAGGCAATGGAAGCTTGTACCCCACTAATTAGCATTGTGCAAATTGCATCCTGAATCATCACATGCTTACTTCAGCCCATGTGGTTTCTGACTCTGTGTGACATATCTACAAAAATGCATAAAGTTTTGGACAAAGTCCTGACTATTAGATGGGTAGTACTTTTTTTGGATATACAGTGTACTTTAATGCATATTTATTGGTAACAGTATGTCATGTTTGGTTATTACAAGGAGAACATTCTCTAAATCTGATTTATTGTTAAGCTGTTACCTTCACTTACTGTGCAAAAGTCAGAGACCACCCTTCATTTATTTCATTTCCAGTCAAAATGGCCTTTAAGTACAGGTTATTTATTTTTCAGCATCAGGAAAAATGCCCAGTCATGTTTAGTGATGTTGAGGTGTTGAGGTCTGGACACCAACAGCTTCTTTGATTTACGAATTTCTTTTTTTTTTTGTTTTGTTCCTTTTTTCACTAATGACTTCTTGAGAGCTACACATCCTTTCACACCTAAAGCGATGAGTTATCTCCTCACAGTGGTAGGATGGACAAAAACACCTGTGGAAGTCTCTGACTTTTGCACAGTGCTGTACGTCACCACCCATAATCCTGTTTAGGGTATATAATTCCTTCTTAATGTTCTAGGTTATCCCATGATGCCCCCCTACTGGTCATTGGGATTCCACCTCTGCCGCTGGGGCTACAACTCCACCCGTGTTACCAGGGCGGTGGTTCAGAAGATGCGCAATGCCAAATTTCCTCTAGTACGTAACACGTGTTGATGTTTTTGATTGCTTAATTAAATAATATAATAAGAAACCTGAACTCAAATGACTTGTCTGAAGAAAACATAAGCACGGTTTTTGTGTCACTGATGTCATATCAGTGCTTTGGTGTTGCATGTTTGTGCCACTAGGATGTGCAGTGGAATGATCTTGATTACGCTCACAAGAGAAGAGTCTTCACCTTTGACCCACAGAGGTTTGGAGACTTGCCTGAGATGGTGAATGAGTTCCACAGGCAAGGAATGAAGTATGTGCTCATTCTGGTAAGCAGGTTAATCTACTCTGACCTCAGTGCACGGATGGACTTTCAATAAGCAGTATCTAGTCTTTTAGTTTAAAGGGGCCTTCTGGCCTATTCTGGTTTTTAATATGCTGTATGGAATGATTTATAATATTCTGTAGTGCAGCATTTCATCCCTCAAACTCATCGTTTCAGGAGAATTCTGTTTTTGTTCCAGTTTTGTATAAATTCATGTTTTCCAGTGGTAGCAATGTCTACCGTGTAAATATAAACATTTTATTTGCTATAGAAAATGACCAGTTCATCTACATGTCCTCTGACCTTATATGTCACATAAATACTAATAAAGTAGTGATGATTTATGTACTTACTTACAAATTACTTTTCTTTGGGGACTATTTTAACTTACTACATCCTGCATGTGACACTCAACCAAGAGTTCATTTTAAACTGTACATTGATAAAACCAACAATCAGAAGCCAATGTGGTATTCATTCATATATTGGCTTTTAGAGAGGTGGCTTTGGACGTTTAGTTCCTTTAACCACTACTGTGAACAATTCCTGGGGAATTGGTACTTTTCACCATTGTTTATATTGTAGTTTTTAATATGTGGAATTATTCCACTTAAAGAACCTTTTTATTAAAAGTTGTATGCCAAATAAATGCTTTTGCTAGTTTAGCGGTGTAACAAGGACAGACAAGGAGACAGGATGCAGGTGCAAGTCTTTAATGGAAAAGAAAAAACGAAGACCAAAGACACTAGAAAAAATAAGAATCAAAACACTACCATGGACCAGGATTACAAAAAAACAACTGACATAGAGACAAAACACCAAGCCAGAACAAAGGGAACAACAGGGAGTATAAAAGAACAAGGACTAACGAGGATCACCTGGGAAGGGGCGGAGCTACAAACTAGGGACAGGTTAGGGGCCTGACAAGGGGGCCGAAGACAGGAGGAGCAATAACCAAAACAAACAGAAGCACATGGAACAGGACAACAAAAAGGCACATGGAAATGACAAGAGAAAGACAGAAACAGAAAACCAGAGAAAACGGAGATAAACAGGGGCAAGACAAGACAGGACGTGACAAGTGGTATTTGTTCCTCTAGTGGACAAGAAAATGTGATTATTTGCCTCCGTACTATGTGAAATCACATGCATTGTTTAGATTATGTTATTATATGTTCACATGTGTTATGTGTTATGGTAATGCAGAATTCTGTTTTAGGATCCAGGCATCAGCAGCACAAGTCCCCCTGGTACATACAAGCCATTTGATGAGGGAGAACGGAGGGGAGTGTTCATCAGAAACTTAACTGGACATACACTTATTGGGAAGGTAGGCACTTTTAATGTCTTAGGGATGGAATCATTTAACATGTGTTTTTGGTTTAGGTATTTTTTTTGCTTGCTGTTTTCACAATATCATAGTATCATAGTATCATTATGATTTTCATTACGGTAAACTTTTATACAGTTTATACTACATCTACATTTACTGAAATTAGCAATTTGTAAAATAAGACGTAAACACAAAATGTGGCCTGTGCAAAAGTTAAAGCTTATATATATAAATCTTATGTATTATTTAATTATTTTTATTTTAAATATGTCAAACTAGAATCTGTGCTCCAGGATTTGCAGAAAAATGACATATTAAACTTATAAAAACAACTAATCTGATGACACCTATTAAAACAAAAAATTTTATTTCAAATGTAATTTAAAACTTTTCAGTGTGATATTCTAATTGTCTGCGTCTTAAGGTTTCTTGTTTAGCCTGATTAAATAATCCTGTAATCCTGGAAAAAAAACGGATGATGAGTCGGCATGTAAATAATTATATATACATTGTCTTTTTTGTTCATTGTATGTATTTAAGTACAAGCTTGAGTCACTTCTGAAAATGAAATATTATGATAAAACATTGTGTTATAATAGTTTTGCTGTATACACCAATAGCCTTTCCTACTGTATCTGTGATTATTGTAGACATATGTACAAGAATATGTTAATATGTAAAGAAATGTGAGTTAAAATACCTTACGTGTGCGTTCGGCAGGTATGGCCCGGTCCAACTGCGTTCCCAGACTTCACTAATCCGGACACCGTGAGCTGGTGGGAGGAGTGCATCAAAGACTTCTATGCAAAGGTGCCAGTAGACGGCCTGTGGATAGTAAGTCTAACTTGTAATCTCATTACCCTGTATCTGTTCTTTCTCCCATGGTCAATCCTGGATGTAGACATGCGTCTCCTCCTGGTCTGAATAGAGGTTAATACGGCCCAAATGTCATGTGGTAGTTTTCTCTTCTTCCATTCAATACGTTTAACATATACAAACGTATTTAACATGTAATTTGGACATTATGTTTGCAGGATATGAATGAGCCTGCTAATTTTGTTCAAGGCTCTGTACATGGATGCCCCGACACTGGACTAGAGAATCCTCCTTATGTTCCAGGTCAGTACACCAAAGCTGGCATTATACTTAGAACGAAGACAACATTTGGGCCAACATGATTTTTAAGTATACCTATGACAGTGCGTTTGCTGGTATTTGGACTTTGTCCCATTCATTCAGTTCTTCCAGATTTAGTTTTTGATTATTAATGTGAATTAATTGACTAATAATCAGTTAATTGGCTTAAATGTGGCCTATAAAGGGGAGGAGTGTTCTAAAATGTATTCTGGCAATCTGAGGTACTGTTCACCAAGAGCTAAATTACCACTAAATTGGCCTGACCATGAGTGTGAGCTACAGTGAGTAATAGCAATAGCTAAAAAGAAGTGATATAATAATAATAATAATAATAAATATGTTGATTCATGTTATAGCTGTTCATACTGCATGATCATCTACCTGCTTTAACCTTTTACTGTGTTCTAGTTTGCTAAACAATCTATATCTAGTTTCCAGAATGAGCAGATGTTTTTATTTTTCAGAACAATATGTTTTTCATGTGTTGTTCATGTATTTTAAGCTAATTAACTGGTTGTATGTAATTAGAGGGCTCCTACATGTAACACTGTGAAAGGACAGGCTGCCAAATGATAGTTTTAATGTAGCCTGCTAAATACTTAGTTAACAGAAACTGGCGTGGCTTATGGATTCATCAACTTCTTGTTTGAAATTTCCATTTCAACTTAAATGGTGGAGCAGTTACGTTCTGGTGCCTGTAGGAATCTAATTTCAGATTTGTCCATTTACCGACCTTCGACTTCTTCAACACTAGTGTGTTTTCTTTTCTAGGAGTTGAAGGTAATGTTATTCCAGACATTGACTGGCTTATCAGATGTTGTTTTTATGTTTGGCCATAACTGTTCTTCTTCTTTCACTGTCTGCACACATAGCTAGGACTGTATAAGAGAACTGCAGTTCTGGTTAAGTCCTTAACTTGCTCTAGGTTTGGCCGTTGCTTTGAAAATGTAAATGAAAAATTCCATTGTTAACGCTTCATTGTCAACGTTATCGGTAATGTTGAATAACCATTATCAGCCCCAGTTCCTTCTCTCTTTAAAGTGTCATGCTGGCTTTATTCCAAACATGACCGTTTTTGAGCTAGTTTAAAAAAAAAAAAGATTGTTTATGGCCTGTATATGATTCTGCAGATGTGATAGGAGGGCACTTAAACTCAGGCACCTTGTGCATGTCCAGCCAGCAGACTTTGTCCACCCATTACAACCTGCACAACCTGTATGGACTGACTGAGGCCATGGCCACCTACAGGTGAGACATGGTATTACATCTCTTGACAGAAGTGCTTACTATTGCCACAGCGTCAAAAGGGAGAGCTTTCTTTTTAACCAGGTTGTGTATGTGTGTTTGTTGTGTTTCTTCAGTGCCTTGCTGAAAGTGAGGGGTTCGCGGCCCTTTGTGCTGTCCCGCTCCTCGTTTCCTGGGCTGGGTCGCTTTTCTGGCCACTGGACGGGAGATGTACGTAGTGACTGGGAGCAGCTCCGATACTCCATCCCTGGTAAGACACAAGGAACAGTAATGTAGCTTCAAGCTTTCTCTGCTTTCTCTGCTGTGGTAGTTGCGAACCTCTGAGTCATCTACATTTGTCTACATGTGGTTTTACCCACTTAAAAAGCGTTTGCGTCAGCACGGCTCAATCTGTTCTCCATCTGCATCTGTAGCATATGGTCAGTTACTGCAGACAATAATTGTGATTTGTTACCCTGTGTTTACCAAAGAGCAGAACATTTGTCGACTTGAAACACAGTTGCTGAATTGTGCCAGTAAACATTTGTACAAAACAAATTCTTCCCGAAAAGCAGTGTGTAATGGCTGAAGCTGTGAATTCATGTTACATTCAGTACATTGCAGAAGTCAGAGGCCATCCTTTATTTATTTAATTCCCTGTCAAAACAGCCATTAAGTACAAGACATTAAGTACACACACACACACACACACATACATATATATATATATATATATACACACACACACACACACACATACATATATATATATATATGATATGGATGATATTTCACACCACACCTCAGCAACTGTTATGTGTCCACCATCGGCTTTTGGTATATATATATATATATATATATATATATATGTGTGTGTATGTGTGTATGTGTGTATGTGTGTGTGTGTGTGTGTATAACTACACAGAACCTCAGCAACTGTTATGTGTCCACCATTGGCCTTTAATGCAGCTTCAGTTCTTGTGAGGAGAACTTCAGAACAGTTATTCACAGAAATCTGCTTGGATGATATTTCACACCACACCGTCTTAGAAGTTGGCTGCTTTTTCTGCAAGTAATTTTTGATAGCTACACATCCTTTCAGACCCAGAGCGTTAAATTGTCTTCACACAGTGGCGGGATGGACAGAAACACTTGTGGGTTTTTTCCAGATCTGAAGCAAGAGTGGAGCTCAACTGACCAAATCTCACAGATGAAAGCTTTAAGTACTGTTTGTCTGATGGTGACAGTTTTGGTGGTCTACCAGGTCTTGCACGGTCATTTTCACTGTCATCTTTTAATCATATCTTGTGTTTTTGAACTCCCACCAGTATTTTCACACATTTTACCTCCGTGGCCTTATTGCGTAACAGGAGGCGGCGGGGCCATGGTGGTGGGGTTTAGGACTAGTGCCATTCTCTCATGGCTGTCATTGCTCTTCCGCTTTCTCGCACGTCTGATGTTCTCACCCCCTTGTCAGCATGTGAAACCCTCTCGTACGGCTGTCGTCAGTGCCGATTGGTCGGGCGACTGGCACAGCCATTTTTGACTGGAAAAGAAATAAATGAAGGGTGTTCTCTGACCTTTGCACAGGGCTGTAGCTACATGTTGATTCATGGAATTCAGCAGCTCTATTAAAAGGGCGTTTTGAGGGGACTAATGGCAGGGAAATGGTTCAAAAGTGTAATGATTGTGTGGTGATTAATGTGTGGTGATGTTACAATACAGATGTGACAGATAGAAAGCATCTTGTACAACACTGTCGTTCTCCTTTTAGGTTCTTTTCACTGCATTATAAGACCTAATATGTGTTCTGGAATTAGTGTTCTACACCTTGTTTGTAAAAGCCTCACTGGAAGTGAGTTCATTAATGTTCTTCAGCTGATAAGATCTGTAGAGTTTTATAGCAATGTTATTTAGAGTTCTCTGAGTACATGTTGATTGCATTGTGTTTGTGGTGTGGGTGTTTCAGCTGTTCTCCTCTTCGGTCTGTATGGAGTTCCTCTGGTTGGGGCGGATATTTGCGGCTTTGAAGGAGACACTAGTGAGGAGCTGTGTGTGCGCTGGACCCAGCTGGGAGCTTTCTACCCGTTCATGAGAAACCACAATGACAGACCCAACGCTGTGAGATATACTTCATAACCTTCATAAGCTCATTACTGCTCGACATTAAACCTTTTAAACTACGCTAAACTACACAAAACTACACTACACTATAATATAGAACCACATTTTAAACACCACTTGTGCTGTAGTGTAGTATATATGTAAATGGTAACCTGGACCTGTTTGTTGTGTATCCTAGCCACAGGAGCCCTATGTGTTTGGACAGGAGGCCCAGGCGGCTATGAGGAGCGTGATGATGCTGAGATACTCTCTTCTGCCCTTCCTCTACACTCTGTTCTTCCAGGCGCATACCTCAGCTAGCACTGTGGCCAGGCCGCTTTTTCTGGAGTAGGAGGCTGTTATAGTGTCTGTATTAATAATAAACGGAGTTGCCTGTTAATTAAAGCTACATAACTGAGTCAGGGAAATAAAACATGCTTAAATATAGTGTGCCCAATGCTGCAGGTCCCTCCGTAAAGCCTGAAATAGTCATTTGAAAGTCAGAGGTGTCATGTTGGATTTGCTGGGCGTTTTCCAGACCACATCATAAAGTCTATACAAATTAATTTCACCCACAGAAACTCTTAAAGAAGATTCGGCTCCATGTTTAGGTCGGAAATGCAAAATCAACATTGCGCTAAAGAAGACATCTTCAAATCCCCAAATCTCACTCAGTGTATGCTTACCGTGTGTCTACATGCATTGGCATTGACCAGTTGACCAGCAAACAAAGAAAAACCCTCTACAGTAATGCTGATTTATGGCATTTAAATAGTTCACATGAACACATGAACAGTTTCTGGCCATTGTAGATGAATCACAGACATTTGTATCTTGAAAGTACATATTAACATATATTTACTTTGTAGCAGTTTTTCAGTAACTCACTCTGTAAAGAGGGCTGCCGTAGAGCTTCTGCTGACTGAAACGCATTGATCAGTGACATATCTAGGGCTTTCAGAAGACCTAGAGTGATGTTTTTTTCTCAAAAATGTGGTCCCACCCACTGGAACGTGAACCAAACGTGTTTGGTTGATTCCACTGTTAGCTATTAATTATACCACAGATATCATGACAGTAGTTTACATAACATCCTCAGAAGGCATCAGATTAATCCGTGTGGGGAAGCGTGCAGTTACATATTTCTGCCAGAGAGGACTTGTGTAGTGTAGCTTTAAATACAACAAGCATTATATCTATATTTTCATCTCACAGATTCCGCTGGGAGTGATCACTGCCCATTTTATTAGAAACGCCTGCTATATAGGTGCACCTTACAGGCTAACAGTCATTGACTGTAGCTTATTTGTTGCTGTACAGTTTCACACTACCCTTCTGTCTTTTCATCAGTGAAAAGGAATTTTGACAGCACCACATCAGACCGGGTTTTATTTGGGTGGTGGACCAACATGATAGTGGATGGTAGTCTGTAAAATGTTGCCACTGTGCCCGATGCACTTATATTAGCACAACTACCATGCTGAGAGTGGTCGACAGCCCAAATAGTAGCTGGCCAGCGGTGGTCCTAATGTGGTCCCTTTCCATTGATGGGTGAAGTAGGGGTTTGTCAACATACTGTGCAGCAACAGATGAACTACAATCAGTACTTGCAAACCGGTAGTCTGCTTCTGTTTGCTGGGATCACTTATTCACCATCTGTTTTATCTCTGAATTTCTTTTCAGATTCCCGTCTGATCCAAATTGCCAGACCATAGACAAGCAGTTCCTATGGGGAAACTCTCTGCTCATCAGTCCAGTCCTAAAGGAGGGAGCACTAGAGCTGGCAGCCTACCTCCCCCCGGGAACGTGGTACAGCCTGTACAATGTAAAACTCCTTCTTATGTACGTTTATCCATGGGACCATTAATCATGACTTTCAGATTCACTCATACTCTTCTTATCTTGCATGCTTCATGTTAGGGACAGCCTTACAACAGCAAGGGGCAGTACCTGCTCCTCCCTGCCCCGCTGGACACCATCAACGTCCATGTGAGAGGCGGGCATATTATCCCACAGCAGGTACTCTAATAATATACAAGTGCTCTAATAGAACATCCCGTCAGAATGGGCTCTTCAGATGTGCTCATCGCTTTCTTTGTTTGTTGAGGTGCCTGCATTGACGACCGCAGCTTCACGCAGTAACCCTTTCCTCCTGACTGTGGCGCTGTCCTCGGAGGGCTGGGCCAGAGGGGAGCTGTTCTGGGACGATGGAGACAGTCTGGACACTTTTGAACATGGAGATTACTCATTACTCATCTTCATTGCTGGACAGGTAAGGCTGTTTTTCAATGTTGTGTTTTTATGAGATTGTAATCATAAACGAACCTCTTACTGGAATAATTCAATACAAAATCAAACGTACACAATTTCCTGCTGATTGCGAACATAGTCTGTTGTCTAAGATGCTCGGTGTCTGAAGTTTACTTCTTTAGTTTTGCACTGGAGTTACGAGGCTACTACTACCGAAATCTTTTATAGAGTCTTGTTACTTTTAGCGATGTTCTCCGAACAGAACTTATGCTAAAATTGACTTCATTAGCTTACAGAATAAAACTCCTCCAACTGCAGGCTTGGAGGTTCACTGTACGCTTTATCTGAAGCCAGAACATAAAGAGCACCGCATGTTCTTTGTGGCTTGAAGGTTCACACTGTGTGTTTTGAAGGCAGCTTCTCGCTGTGGCTAAGCAACAGCAGCGGTACAACATGTCAGTCGGCTTTGCCATTTTGTTTTGATATGCCAGGGCAGAAGCTCTGGCGCTCGACCTTTTATAATGTGTTATAAGATGAACTAGCACATGTGGTGCTGCTAGCAACAGCAACCTGACAACAAGCTGCTTTTTGTTTCTGTTGTGCCAATTTGATTCCATAAAATGTCCAGTTTATTTGCACCAATTGATCGGAAGTGTCACTTCTTTTAGACCTAAATGCTCAGCACACAAAAAAAAAAAAATACTTTCATGATGGTTAGAAGGCTAGAAGTGGGCAATGTGATGATATTATATTCTTATCATAATCAATATTATGATATTTATCGATTTTGTCTGTACAGTGACCAACTGCATGTTTCATAATGAAAAGTACATGCATAGTTCTGTTTAATGGGATTAAGTGCAGTCCAGTATAACTAAAAAGTTAATAATAATATAAAGTATAATATAATAATAAGTTAATAATAGTAGTAGTAATAATAATAATAATAATAATAATAAATAATAATAGTATACATATTATTATTATTATTATTATTATTATTATTATTATTATTATTATTATTAATAATAATGTGTCACTTCTAGTGCATGTTTATGTCAAAATATCATAATATGTATTGTGAAAATGAAAAGGAACAGTGAACGAAGCATGTCTGTCCCTTTGTCCCAGTGTGGACCCAGGACTAAGACTTTACTCAGACTTGTTATTTAGTAACTGCTGTGATTTATGCTGTAGGTATAGGGCTGTCACATTACTTGATTAGACTTGATTACTTGATTAAAGTTATGATTATTATTTATTGTCTCAAATAATCTGCAGTATGCAGTTGCCAGTTTGCATGCTGATTCTGCATATTTTAAATTCTTAATCTTTTACAGTGTAAAAAAGCCTGATAGGCACACTGTGCGTTTTCGGCCGTTTACTCTAGTTCCTGACTAAAATGATTATCAGTCAGGAATGTCCTGAAAAAGAACCTTCAGAAGCAAGGCAAAGAAAAAAGACGGCTCCCAGCTCTCCACATTGGAAAACCGTTTAAAGAGACCCATGTTACACCTGTGCACCAGCGTGTCTCAATAGCCAATTAAGTCCAAGCTCTGCCTCCCACTCTCACCTTCAACACGCACAGAGAGCAAACAGAGAAAAAGAGATCCCGGGTTCAGATCCCGAACGACCCCCATGTTGTTGTTATAAGCCGATCTCCAGCCAGTTCATAACAAACAATTAAGGGAGACGACGAGTGGACGTCGTAACAAACCCTGACTTTATTCACACATTAAGCTCTTTTAAAAACGGTTTGCAAACCTCAAAGACAGCACTGCTGATATGAACCAGCTGTTAAAAGTCAAGGACCACCCAGCAAAGCCGACTCGCTGGAACCCCAACAGCATTAGCTTCAAGGTGGCCTGAAAAAGAACCTGCCGGAGGTGAGAGAGGCAAAGAAGATAGTCGGCTCCCAGCTCTCCACATCGGAAAGCCCTTTAAAGGGACCCATACACCTGTGCACAGGTGTGTCTCAATAGCCAATTAGGTCCAAGCTCCGCCTCCCACTCTCACCTGCAAACACGCACAAAGAGCAAAATAAACCAGACGGCCCAGAGGGTCATCACACATGCATGACGGATATAGAAAGAAAAGGGGATTTCCTCGGCTTTTATTATGTATCACATGTCCACATACAGGTGAGATCAGTGCAGAAATTCAAGCCGTGTAACTACAGCAACAAAGGAAATCAGCCAAACAAAAGGAAATGAGACCAGTCTGTGTGTGATTCCTGCTTAAATGCTGCAAATCTCCTTCCATTATATGCTGTAAAACTAAGTCCTCTCATCACCGGGTGACATACACAGCATGGTGCTTAAAGCTGTTTTTGATCTGACCAGTTATTCTTCAGGTCACTGACTTCATTTTGCCCTCTAGTCTCAGCTGGTGAGTGAGCCGTTGAAAGTGAACGGGGCTCTGGATGGTTTAGTGCTGCGAGAGGTGCGCGTGTTTGGAGTTCCAACCCCACCCACAGGTGTGTGGGCTAATGGGAAAAAAGTGCAGGACTACTCCTACCGCTCTGACACCCAGGTAACAGCTGTAGTTCTCCTATGATAATGCATTAATGTGTTCTGGGGCTTCTGCTTTGTTTTTAGTAGCTTTGCTACATGTCTGTGTCATTTATGATGACTTTAAACATTCTAATATTAGACTTGGTGTAAATAATTGTAGTAAACTCTTAAAAATAAAAATGAAGGTGTGAAAAGAGCAAAGACATGAAAGAACCATTTGGTTAGCTGAAGAAGATGGTTCCTCAATGAACAGTTAAAGTTATACGCAATATTAAAACATTTTTCTGGAATTTTGCCTTTAGGAAACTGTTCCTGTTCCTGGGTCTTAGTAAACCTGTTTTTTTAAAGGGTTGTATTATTTTTGTAATCTAGTATCTGAAGTCAGATGAAGGGAATTTGAGTGCTCAGATTTTAAATGAAACGTGTAGGTAACAAATTGACTGTTGTTGTTGTTTTCATACTGACGTTTTTTGTATGTGCCTGTGTGTTTTAGGTTCTCACAGTGTCTAATCTGGCCCTGCTCATGTCAGAGACGTTCACCGTGCAGTGGAGTTCATGACCACATGAGCAGCCGCTGATGCTATTATTGTCCCTTTGCTGCATAAATTAATGTGTATCAATGTGTCCTTAGATGGCAGAGTCAGATATACCAGCAGCTTATATTACAGACTGAATTGTGGATACAGATGTATGTATTTTTTTACATGTATGCGTTTCATCTTTTTGCAGGCCCAATAAAACATATTTGACGTGTTTTTCTTTAGTATGTTTTCTGTGTTTTTGTTTGAATCATGAGGTGTTCTCCATTTGGTCTGTGCCAGACTGTAATATAACAAAGTGACTATCCATGATGAATCCCAGGTACTGTTTTCATTTTGCTCCTTGACCACATCATAAACAGAGAGAGCAAAATGTATTACATAATTAGTGCTAGACAAAAAAATGAAAGAACTGCAGCGGTTGAATATTTCTCTATCCCTCTTCTACGAGGAGCATTTTTTAAGACTTCCAGGGATAGAGCTTTCAGTCTAAAAGCTTCCATTATTGCAGCAATCAGTTTTATCTCACAATCATCTCAAGTTGTCAGGGCTTTATTCCACATGATTGTAAGTAAGCAATTTATGTTGTATATTTAAATCATTTTATTCCAAAATGTTGTATCTGTGTTTGTGTTTGAAAAGGATAACAGCTGATGTAGTGTTCATAATTATGTTTAATAAATATTGTGATAATGATCATTTATTTATATATATATATATATATATATATATTTATATA
>CM067477.1:7654656-7676314 GCA_034552555.1 Semaprochilodus insignis | reverse complement strand
ATGTGGGTGGTGGATCATTCTCAGCACTGCAGTGATACTGACATGGTGGTGGTGTGTTAGTGTGTGTTGTGCTGGTGTGAGTGGATCAGATTCAGCAGAGCTGCTGGACCTCATTGTCACTGCTACTGAGAATAATCCACCAACCAAAACTACACAGCCAACAGTGTCCTGTGGACAGTGTCCTGTGACCACTGATGAAGGTCTAGAGGATAACCAACACAAACTCCGCGGCAGCAAGGTCTACATCTACAAGTTGGACCAGCAAGGTAGGAGTGTCTAATAGAATGGACAGTGAGTGGACACAGTGTTAAAACACTCCACTCGACTGAGAATGGAGCACCCAAATAATACCTGCTCTGTGGGGTTCTGACTATTAAAGAACAGGGTAAAAGGAGGATAACAAAGTATACCGAGAAACAGACGGACTACAGTCTGTAACTGTAGAACTACAAAGTGCTCCTATATAGTAAGTGGAGTTGTTAAAATTGACAGTGTTGTATAGGTACAAGGAGGTGGTTTTAATGTTATGGCAGGCTGAATGTTTTATATATATATACAGGTGTGTGTTTTAAGTTGTGAGGTGTTACTTTGTGCTTGTAAGTGAGACTGAACACTGGCAAGTGTGATGCAGGAGCCCCCACACACATATCCTGCAGGGCAGTGCAGTGTTCTTTAGCTTCCATGGGTTATAGGAGCAGAAGATCCACCAGTGAGCCTCGGTTCATACCATGGCACCACACATGGTGCCTCACCTGGGCTCATGAGCTTGCCAACTGGACCATGTGGCGTGGGCTGATGAGTCATGGTACCAGTTGTTTCAGGCTGTAGGGTATATATTGATGTTGTCATTTTCATATTGGTTTGGTGCTGTCTATTCTGTAGTAGGAATTCACATGTTCAAAGACATGAATTAAAGATTTTGGTCAGTATTTTAAAATACTCAAGCATTTAATTTGTAACTGGAGGATGCAACTACTTTTAGTCTTGTTTTGTACCATATTGAACTTTAAAGTTGTTGCAGTTCTATGAAGGTCTAGAGTAGGCAGTGGTGGAAACTTAAGCACCGGAGTGTTTGAAATGTATCTCTTCTGTTTTTACTCAGTGAAAAAAAACAAATATATATTTTTTTACTAAATTACATTTTAAATAACTTCCACAATGCACATTACACATCTCAGCAGACAGGGAGGCTGTTGTAGTTTTCTCTTGCCAGTCAATTGAATTTCAATGACTTTATTATATTGCTGTAACATCCCAATTAAATGAATCCCAATTAAAAGAATCTAATTCTTATGAGGGTGAGATAAAGCCGCCCATAAATATGCTAATTTATCTTCGTGTGGGATGTATAGATGTTGTTAGAACAAAACCTGTAACCAGACTTTTATCCAAGTGATTCTGGCCCATTTCTTGTGGTCCATTCATCATGAGGCGTAGACACGATGTAAAGAGTTAACTGTCGAATTGTGTCAATAACTGAAAAACGTCTGAAATGCACACATACGGTTCACAGATACAGAACTTATACTTTCACAGGTTTCATTTCTTAATACTTTTACCGCCTGAGGGAAGGTGTATTTGCTAGGTTATATCTTAAATAAAGAATAAGTTATATATATATGGTTGATTTGATCACGCCTTTTTTTTTTACCTTCATTAATAGAAGTTCATTGACTCATGATGCTGTGGTCACGTGGTCCTCACGATGCTGTCTGACGCGTACTGTCCGCTCAACCAATCACAGCACAGCTAGGAGACGCGACCTCAGAAACGTCACGGCCAATTAAATACGAGAAAATAAAATAATATTAACCCGAATCTACATTTTGCTGTTTATGTCAGTGTCTAACGTTAAGTTCTGCTTTATTGCGTCCTGTTAAAATTATTTTCCGATATTTTAGACAGCGGACTGTTACCGCGGAAGCAGCTGATATTTTGGGGGTTGGGTTTCAGGATAGTAACGTTAGAGCAGCAGCAGCAGCAGCAGCGTGTCCTGTACAGACGCACGGATAAACACTTCCAGACACACATACAGGGTGCAGGACGGTTCAGCAGCCTGGTGTCCGACTGTAGGTTCACTGACGAGGACAGTATTGAGATGGACGAGCAGCAAGCGGTGTAATTTCCTCAGGGGCTGAAGGTAGGCATGAACCGCGGCGGGGTTATTTTGCTCTTCTGCTCGTTTGAAGGCATATGGGCAACAGTAGGACTGCATCCCACTAGTGCATCCGCTAGTGATGGTGGGCTGCTGCTTATGAATAAACCGGGTCCACTGAAGTTGTTTTCTCTCTGTTGTCTGCCTAGTAGGCTCGGAGAAGGGCTTTACGATGAAGCGATATGTTGAGTTTGGGTAGAAAGGCTTGTGTGTGGAGCAGAAACGAAGGTGTTCAGTCAGTGGAGGAAGGCTGTCGTGTCAGTAGGACAGCATGAGCTTGAGATAGGCCCGAACACGGACACCCTCCATCCCTCAGCTAGACTGCAGTGACCTCAGATACAGGGCTTATTGAGTTGGGCTGTCATTGCTGTTCACTTATTCACTTTCATGCTTTAACAAATTATACTTGACTTTAGACCCATAACTTACTTTTCTTCTCAGTTAGTAAACTGTTTCAGGCTCTGTAGGGCTTGAACTGAACTCTGTGTAGTTATATTTGTTCAACCAAGCACAACATACTATTTGTCCTGCTTCTTATTCAGAAGGCACTGTTGTATTTCTGATCCATGCTGTGGAAGTCTGTGTCAGTCCCAGAAGACCCATAAGAGCTTACTGGGCTGTGTGGAGAAGTCTGGCAGAGTGTTGTCCCAGAGGTGCTGACAGTATGCAGGAGAAAGGCCACATACTTAACCCCAGGCCGCCTTCTTCTAGTGCTACAGGGGCTAAATAGAAAATCAGTGTCCTCTTGCAGTCTAACAAGTAGACCAGTGCATGTGTACCTTGTTAACCAGTTATACAGACCAGCGGATTCATAACTTTTAACCAGTTATGTAGACCAGCTTCCAGACTACTGCATGTGTAACTTGTTAACCAGGTATATAGACCAGCATGCAGACCAATGGATTCGTAACTTGTTAACCAGGTATATAGACCGGCTTACAGACCAATGGAGTTGTGCATTGTTAACCAGTTATATAGACCGCCATACAGAGCAGTGCATGTGTAACTTGTTGACCAGTTATATAGACTGGCTTAAAGTGGTTTTCAGTGGTTACAGTGGTTTTCAAACTTGTTACTCAGTCATGTAGAACAGCATGAAGACCAGTGGTTTTCAAACGTGTTAACCAGTCATACAGACTGGCATGGAGACCAGCGCATGAAAGAATCTAATTCTTATGAGGGTGAGATAAAGCTGCCCATAAATATGCTAATTTATCTTCGTGTGGGATGTATAGATGTTGTTAGAACAAAACCTGTAACCAGACTTTTATCCAAAAATGCAGACCAGTGCATTTCAAACTTGTTAACCAGTCATGTAGACCAGTAAATTTGAATCATGTGAAAATGTATTGTAGACTGTCATTTATACCTTGAGGTTTTTGAATTTGTAAATCTGTTAAGCACACTGGCATAAAGACCAGTGGATCTCAATCTTGTAAAGGTTTTAAACTTGGTGATGTAGTCCAGCAAGAGCAATCGAGTTATATAGACCTGTTTTTCAAAACTTCCAACTAATCACGTTAGACTAGCAGTCATTTTTCTCAAGCCAGACCTTAATGGACTTTTAATGTTTGTGTACAGTATATTAAATTCAAAGCTTATTTTCTACACTAGCACGTCTCACTTAAAGAATTGAAAACCACACAGACCACAAATCACACAGACCAGAAAAGTAGCTATTTAGTAGGTTTGCTCCCCCAATATTTCTTTGTCAGTCGGCATTAAGTATAGTTAAAAAAAAAAAATCTTGAGCAGACTGCTTTGTAAACGCTGTGTTACTTCCACCTTCTTTATGTTCTCCAGGTACACAGGAAACATTTGTAGGTGGATGATTGCAAAGTTATCTTCGCCCTGTTTGTCTGCTGTAGGTTTTGTCTGAAGGCTTAAATAGACAGAAGTTCGTTGTAACGCTATGCCTGTGTTCTTTTGCTCCAAAGGCATGGGGCATCTGTGGAGCTGCAGCTGGCTGATGGTTCTGTTCTGGCCCTCTGAGGCCTGTTTAAGAAAATCTCATTAAGAGTTTTGCTGCTAGCCGACTCGAATGAGTCCTGTTGTCTCTACGTCACCATGAGTCCATGCATGTTACTCTGCACTGCTGACTGAAACACTTCTTTTTGCTGGCCAGCGCCGGGAGAGGTTTCCCTTAGATACCCAATAGATTCGTTTTTCAAAGCAATTGTCTTTTGGACATATTATGGTGTACACTTACAGCAGCCTGCAGCACTGCTGCAACCCCCACATCAGATACTCACTCACACAGCAGATTACATCTTGATAAAGTTGTTTTCTTAGAGCAAAGGTCAGTAGGCCACCACTAATAATCAGATACTCACACCTCTGTGATTGAAGGCACCTTCATACATCATCTGTCCGTTGTCAATATGCTACAGAACTTAATGCCGTATTTACACATCTTACCCCTGGCCGTTCTGGGATAGAGATGGTGATGTTGGAAAAATAACGTTTACTAACTAATTAATAACTTGTATTATATAAGTAATATAATCTAATAGGTAATCATCTGTTCACAGTACTACCCAAAATAGGTTTTTGGATATGTCAACCATTTGGTAAACCATTGGCAAACCTTTATAAGGCCCTTTAGGTGTAGGTAGACTCTTTATATGGGAAAAGCCAGGAGAAAAATTCCAACCAGACCTTTTTTATGGATACATCAATATAGAAATTTGTTTACTGTTGCTGATATCCAGTTTTTTAAGTATATAAGTGTATATAAGTATATTTCTGCTGATGCTTTGACATTGATAAAATGCAGATATTGGGACTCAGTCCAACTGGATTAGCGTTACTGAGATGCTGATCTTTTTAAGGAAGTATCTGCCAATGCTGGTATGATTCCATTTTTTTACTGGTATCAGTGAGCCTATGTCCTTTGATAGTATCATGCAGGTCTGCAGACATCTACAAAATTAACTGTTCCACCGATAACAATCGGAAACACACCAGCCGCCTTTTAAAATAATTTTGCTGCAAAGAAGTCAGTCTGCAATCTTGGAATGGCCTGTTTAAAATAAACGACACTCGGTTTGACATTTGTTCCTAACGCAGTGAATGTAACACACATTTAAGTATGGCACAAACACTTTATTGAGCCATTGTGGTCTGTAATTCCAGTAACTGGAAAAAAAAAGCTCCAATAGCGATAACGTAAAGCAGTAGAAGTGGCCTCAGCATAATGAGTTCCGTAAACTCGGTATTGACTCAAGGATTCTGAGGACACTTCTGCTGCTTTCCATACAGAGGTTACGGTTAACATAGAGTGGGTAAACTGAGCTTGGATCAGTACAAAGAGCACTTTGCGTAAATGAGGTTATCTCAGTGGAGGAAACAGAAGGCCAGAGTTAATCAGGAGAGGTAAACTAGACGGGGGAAAGGGAAACAGATTTCCATAGAAGGAGCACAAAAAAAACAATATTTGATTAAAGAGAATAATGATTAGGGCACAACTGGGTCCAAGCAAGCATGGAGATTAACTGTTAAACAACAACATTCCTGATAAGGAGAAGTTTGTCACATGGACAGCAGCTAACACATTGCGTAATTTGCTTGACCCAGTAAACTAGCATTTCAGGCAGCTGAGACCCGCTTAGAAATGTGACAAATTGGAGGTGGAACAAGAAACTAGAGCCTTTTTGTCAGATCTAACGATGTCCTCAAGTTTGAAAGTGTTGATCAGTTTGTGCTGGGACGAATCTGCATGGACAGTGACGAGAATAAATGTCAACTGAACACCATTTGGTTTTAGTTCTTGTTTTTTTTGGGGGGGTTTTTTTGGTGGTGAGTGAGCACGTGTGAGTGTGTGCACATGAATGTGTGCTCTCAGATGTATTTGTTGAAGGTGTGACTGTTTGTGAGTCAGCGATAACCCTGCTGTTTGGCCTGGAAGAAGACGTGGCACACAGTTTACGGTCACACTGTTGTTAGCATTGTTACTGCTTACTGTACTTACAGTAATTACTAGGCCTGTAAAATGACAGATGTGTCTGAATATTCAAACAGTCATGAAAGTTTAAATAAATGAAATGCTGAATTTACATCCCTCTACCTCTGAAGTTACACATTTCCATATTTGTGCTCACCAGAGAGCTCTGTAGAACCTGCGTCTTATATTTTAACAGAATTTCTTATGTGTTCAGCGGCCAGATAGTACAGAGTGCTGCTATAGCACATAGGAAGCATTGCATAGAAGTGCCAAATAAAGAAGCAGCGCTGTAATTATTTCTGTATAGATTCAATAGAATAACACTTATTATTTATGATTTATATAGTATGATTTAGTGAATTGGTCATGTTTGGTATCAGCTAACTCACTCTTGACAAACTATTTTATATATATACAATTTTTGAGCTAAAAGATGCCGAGTGGAATCTGGTATGGCCAGGCTGGCATGTTAGCAGAGGTAGCAGAAAATTCCCATTTGTGTGCTGATCCTAAACACCGACTTTGTGTAAATTTCAACCCACTTGTCACTGACCATGGCTTTGTGGTCTGGATTTAACATAATACAGTAATAATAACATGCTGAGTGGTGTCCAGTTTGGTGCTTAGGAGTCCTGTACTTTTAGGTTTTTTGGGTGGGGTTATTATTTGAATATTTTTCCAATAATGCCTTAAGATCTTTAGTATCAAATTTGACTGAAATGCTCATCCCTGCTGTGAATCTGTGGCCTCACAATCATACTCTTTAATGAATCCTGAAATTTCACACTTTACCACAATTTGATTTGATTCAGTTAATTTGGTACAGTTCAGAATAATTTGGAAAAGTACACCTTGTGTAATACAAAACCTGACCATGTGAGATGTTTACACAGTGTGAAATTTAATAATCAGTGTGTTGTCGTTATGACGAAATCCATTTTGTTATTGTAAAATTGCTTGTATTTAATTAATAAATACTTAATAACTCTTAATTTCTTAATAAAAAATGTCCTCCTGCTGTGAAGTTTAAAGGTTTAGTTCCAACAGTGACAGTATAATAGAGTCTTATAATAATAATAATATAACTTATAATTCTGTTGTATAATGAACTCTAATGATCTAGAGTCAGGCTAAAATCAGGAATAAATCAGGCTTGTAGACTTTTCTTCACATTGTCATTGAAAGTTGATTAGCCTGGATTGTCTGGGAACCAGACACCTCACTGAGGACACATCAGTGAAGAAATGACTTTTCATTGTCATGTGCTAGTGGGAGTAGTAGTACAGTGTTGCCATTGTTCTTTTCTCAGTCTGCCTCTCGCTTTATTTGTTGCTGATCTGCAAACATTAGCAGTGAATCAGTAGTGACAGTGTAATTAACTGTATGATCGCTGTGTGATACTCTTTGTAGCTCTGCCTAAACTTGAAATGTGTTCTTTTGCTTCTTCCCTAAGTCCAGTGTCTTTGCGTGGGCAGTATTTATAGTTGATGTGATAAATTACATTGCAGTAATCTTTTCTGAGTGTACTGTGGATATCGTCAGAACTTGGCCAGTTGCGTGTTTCAAGTTCCAAATAACCCCTAGCGGTCATAAGTTCTATTTAACTTCACTTTTTATAGATAGATTTGTGTATCTCTCTCTCTCTCTCTCTCTCTCTCTCTCTCTCTCTCTCAGAGGATGGGAGCAGTACCCAGACGTTGGAGATGTCATTCGGTCGACTCCTTCGACGCGCCTCCTCCAAAGCCTCTGATCTCTTGACGTTCAATGCGGGGTCGGCGGGTTCTCGGTCCGTGCTGGATGGGGAGATCATCTTCTCCAAGAACAATGTGTGTGTGCACCCGGCTGAGCCGCTGCCTGGCCTGCCTGAACACCACCCAGGTACTGCTACGCACATACTACATGGGCAGGAACGTAACAATACAACAGTATTCAATACAGTGCAGATCACGTTACAAGCTTCATGATAACCTCGACATATCAAAAGGAACGCTTGAAGGAAAGCAGAAAGAAAGGGTGCGTTTGTATCTCGTTTGTCGTTTTGTTTATGCTTTTGGAGTTATAACGGCGGTAATGATAATGACGTATTGGTGTTGTGCTGGTGTGAGTGGATCAGACACAGCAGTGCTGCTGGAGTGTTTAAACACCTCAGTGTCGCTGCTAGACTGAGAATAGTCCACCCACCAAAACTATCCACTCAACAGCGTCCTGTGGGCAGCATGCTGTGACCACTAATGAAGGACTAGAGGATGACCAACACAAACTGTGCAGCAGCAGAGGAGTTACTGTCTCTGACCAGCGCAACACATACTAACAAGAACCACCACGTCAGTAGTGTCACTGCAGTGCTGAAAATGATCCAAGACCCAAAGTCTGTAATTGTGTAACTACAGAGTACATCTATGCACTTATGCAGAAGGTCTCTCTCTCTCACTCTCTCTCTCGCTCTCTCTCTCGCTCTCTCTCAAAAAACTGCAGTGCTTCTTACATTTCATTTGACAGTTTGAATCCAAGATATTTCATGTTTTGTCTGGTCAACGTCACTACATTTGTTAAGATGCATCCATTCCTGCATTTCAGGCCTGCAACACATTCCAAAAAAATGTTGGGCCAATTTGCGGCTAGTAATTATGTAGAAAATAAACAATAAATGATGTAAAAAAGTAAATAATGCAGTGATTGTGAACAGGTGATGTCAGCTGATGATTGTAACCATGATTTGGTACAAGCCTATCCACAAAAGCCTGTGTCTTTGAGGAGCTTCTAATTTGTCAACAAATGCATGAGAAAATCTCAAAACAATGTTCCTCCGGTAAAAGATCAGAAGGGATTTGCGTATTTCTCCCTCTACAGTGCATAATGTCCACTTAACACTTTACAGTGCGGAACAGAAGTGGTGTTGACTGTTCTGGGATGGACTGTCACACAGTGGGAACGTATATAGTGGTCAGACGAGTCAGTATCTGTTTTGGAAGAAATTGATGCTGTGTGCTCTGGACCAAAGATGAAAAGGATCATCCAGACTGTTATCAGCAGCAGGTCCAAAAGCCAGAGTCTGTCATGGTACGGGGTCAGTGCCCTTGGCAAAGGTCATTTACACCTTTGTGTTGCAGCATTAATGCAGAAGAGTACTTTGAGATCTTATAGTGACGGACATCCATGCATTTTTCAAGAAGACAGTGCAAACCCACATGCTGCGCACATTACAAAGCCATGGCTGCATTAGAAGAGGGTAGTCTGCAGTCCTGACCTGTCCGCAGTAGAGAATGTGTGGGGAATTTTTAAATGAAAAATGCAGCAACGATGACCCCGTACTGGTGTTGATGGGTTTGCAGGAAGAATGAGACAAAATAGCACCTGACACGCTTCATCCCTTCATATTTAAAGTGTTGTGAAATGGAATAGCAACGTTACAAAATGGTAAACGCTTTACCGTCCCAACAATCCTTTGGAATGTGTTGCAGGCCTGAAATGCAGTAATGGCTGTATATGAACAAATGAAATTAAGTTGACCGGACACACATGATGTCCAACATTTTCTGGTTTGGAGTTGTAGTTCTGCAGAATCACTTAACACAGTGTCTTCCCTCCAGGCAATCTGTCCAGCTGTCAACAGTGTTTTGCCCCGTTTGGATCGGTGTGTCTGCCTGTGCTGTGTTTTGTTGTGTGTCTCCTCTTTTTTCCCCTCTAATTCTATTTCTGTATGTTCTTTTCTATTGTCTGCCCTGTGGATTCAATGCTATAAATGCTTCAGTGTTACTCTGAGTGTTATTTTTTCCTCCCTCTCTCACTCATTCTCCATCAATGTCCAAAAGAAGTTTGGGTTCACTTAGCTTTTCAAAAATGTTCTAATAAATGAGCTTGTTAGTTATCTACTGTAGGTGCGCATGTAAGTTTCACTTACTGCCTGTAGTTCCTCTGTTGTTGCACAGTTTGAGGAAACTGGTCACTGAAGAATGGCTAGTCTCTTCTTTTGGATTTGTATTTAGTTTTTAATACAGTGACACTAGGACACTAGGTGGCCAGTCAGGTACATCAACTGTTTGCTTAACTACCAGTTATTACAAAAACAGGACTGGTAACAAAACAGTGGACTCTGGAAGATCTCTGGGCTTGAACATGACAGATTAGTACATATCCTCAGACTGGACCAGGTGGACCAGTGAGGTATAATAAAGTCAGTAAGTGTACACAGTGTGTAGGAAGACTTCAGCTATGCTGCAGTACCTTGTACACTCTTACCAGCGCTGCACACTACTGTACCTCTAACATATTAGTGAGAATACAATGATATTTTATGATTGAGTATATTGTAGTATCTAATGGACACTGACTGACCCCATGTTTAATTACAAAAGGAGCAATATTGGGCCTCTTCAGTTTGATTTAGTGCAGTGCAATTTGTAGCCATAATATTCTAGTTCTGTTGTTATTATGATTTTTATTATTATCATCTCTGGCACTACAGGTGCAGTTTTGCTGAGCACATTTCAGAAAAACTACATATTGTGATGTATATTGCGTGCCGTGAAAATATGTTGTGTGTATCGTGCTATCATATTTTTGCTATATGGTCACCCCTGGTCAGCGGTTGTCCTGAGGTGGTACCTTCCCATTGATTAATGGGGTAGCTGGTGCCTGACGTATTGTGCAGCAGCAGATGGGGCACCTAAGCACATTGGTAAAAGCCATTTATCTAAAAATTGAATATTTGTAGTTGTATAATATATATATTATACTATATATATATATATATATATATGTGTGTGTGTGTGTGTATGTATGTGTGTGTGTGTGTGTGTGTACACACGTACGCATATATATATTGTGCAACAGCAGATAGGGCACCTAAGCACATTGTTAAAAGCCATTTATCTAAATATTGAGTGTATTTTTAGTTTTTTATATATATATATATATATATATATATATATATATATATATATATATATAATGTGTATATGTATATATAAATGTGTATATGTATATGTATGTATGTATGTATGTATGTGTGTATGTGTATGTGTGTGTGTGTGTGTGTAACATAACAAACTGTTACTTAGCCAAACCTGGCCTAAGGCCGAGGAGAGGTTTGAAAAAGTGTTTTTGAACGAATAAATTGCCTATACAAACAGCTGTTAAATATAATTAGATATGTAAATATATATGTATATTAATATATACCATTGTATAAGGTACACGTACATAATAAACTCTAAAGAAGGCTGCTTGTACCCAGACTGTTGTCGATCAGTGTAACTTAAGTGACTGTTTTTTGTTTGTTTGTTTGTTTGCTTGTTTTGCTCAGGTTACCTCTGTGTTCACCTGGAGAAGGATGAGACTCTTGGCTCCACCCTCATTCTCACCTGGGTGCCTAACTCTCGTATCCAGCGGCAGGACGAGGAGGCTCTTCGCTACATCACTCCAGAGAGCTCTCCAGTGCGCCGGAACCCGCGGCGCCGGTCCCGCCCTCCTCAGCACCGCCCACCGCCCGCCCCTGAGGAAGAGGAGGACGAGGAGGCGGGGGTGGAGCCCAGCCTGCAGCAGCTGCAGCTGGAGGATGGAGACGAGGGCTCATGCGAGCTGTCTGCAGATGAGGTGAGCAGGGACAGCACGCTGGGCTCCGACTCCGACACCTTTTCCTCACCCTTCTGCCTGTCCCCCGTCAGCGAGGCACTCGGAGAAAGCAGCAGCTCCGTCTTTCTGGACAACGAGAGCAGGTGAGCGAGGGGGGATTGAGGGAGTACCTGAAGGGTTTAGTACCTGAGATTAGAAATCATACAGAGAAATGGAAATCATGCAGAATTTTGCATGCTGAGTAATGGAACAACATCTAATTATACTTTAGCAGATTTAAAATGTAGTTCACCTGTTAAACAGAAGCAAGACTCACAACTAGTAGCCAGATCAAAGGAAAATAACAGTTAATAATGCTTTGCTTATACAGCACAACACCAAACAGTGCCACACAAAATTGATAACTATTACATTTATTTATGTAACTTTACCAAAGTAATAACCATGTTATTAACCTCTTTGCTGCATTTCAAAATATGGTTTTCATTCTCAAACACTGAACAACACCTTGTTCCTGTTTTCAGGCACATTCTGTGAGGAATGTGGTTCATTTTCAGTTTTCACTCTTAATAGTTCCTAGTCTGTTTATTGAGCATTGAATTGCAATGCTTCAGTCACTGGCTGCGTTATTGATCTAAGCCTAAACAGACTGGCAAGCAACAGTTCCAGAGGCTGGTGTCAGTGTTCTCTCTTACTCCGAAACTGCTCCAGCGTCGCTCCATCCAGTGAGCCAGACAGTCCTACCTCCGCTTGCCATGAATGATGAGCAAAGGCCATTCATAAACAGTGTCTGGGCTGCAGAGCTGTTTAGCAGACCTGAATCCTTACAGAACACAGTGAAGTTGTAGATCAAATCAAATCAAATGTATTTATATATATAGCGCTTATTACAACTGATGTTGTCTCGAAGCAGCTTTACAGAAATTCAGTAATAATAATTCATTAAGGAAATAAAGAAAAGAAGGAAGCCCCTGGTGAGCAAGCCGTAGGTGACGGTGGCAAGGAAAACCTCTCTCAAGTTGGAGGAAGAAACCTTGGGAGGAACCAGACTCGCACACCCAAATTTTCAAACTTTTTGAAATTAGATGGTCTCGTGCCACCCATTTCAGTAATGGTAAAGAAGATGGTGTTAAAAGCATGTGCATTTGTTTACCAGTATTATTTGTTTGCAGTGTTCTAGCCTGTGGTTGAGCCATCGCTTCAAGCTTAAGACTTCTAATAAAATAATAAAAGCGTGAGCGGGGTCAGAGTGGAAAAAACAAAACCCGGTGCGGAGTGCTGAACACTTGGACCGTTTTGACTGGAAATGTCTACCTCTCCTCTGCCTGCACACATGCTCTGATTTCCACCTGCTAGGTTGCCCCCAGGTTGGGAAGGGAAACTAGCATATGTTTACTCTCAGCCAGACACCGCATCTGCCACTGACGTAGTGTCACTGGACAGCTCAACACGCTTGGAGAACACTAACTGCCAGTTCTGTTAACAGACGCCCACATTTTCTAGCATTGTGCTGGAGTGGTGAGTCCCAGAGAGAGCGATCCCAGCTATAGATGATTGTGCCATCGACATTATGATCTAACCTCTCACTCTCCTGGTGACGGCGGTGGCACTTACATAGTTGAACCACTCAGGCACCTGGAGTTTACTCCTTTTGTTGTGCACCGCTAATGTGGCTGAGAAAAAAAGGGAACTTTCTCCCACCAATTACCTGCATGCCTACGGTCTCTTGCCGTAGAGTGTGTTGAGTTGTTAAGTGAGCTGGAATAGACTTTCTGACACTATACACTATATAAGTTCAAGTATCCTGACACTCCTTCTAAGGTGCACTTTTTGGCTCACACATGAATTTGCTTTGGCCTAAGGCTCAAAGTCCAATCGATGTTATACGAAATCGCAAAAAGAGCTGCAATTTTACTTGTAGGCTATTATAGGCTAAAACCGTGTCTTTTTATGGGGAACGTTAACATTATATCAGAGCTTGTAAACTGTCTGTAGATGAGTTAGACCAATCGAAGGTGGCCAAACAGCTATGTGCTGTAAACATCACAACCACAGCTAACTGATAAAGAGGATGCTCTTTTCTTACTGACCAAATATCAGGCCTGGACTTCAGTTCCCAGATTCAGTTCAGACCAGAAAAATCACAGTAAGATATTCTTCCCAAATCCCTCATCCCTACTTTGACCCATACAACTTGTATTGTCCCCTTTCAAAAAGCTTTGCCAATAGATCAAGATGCTCCGGAGCAAAGCCACACACAAGCTTAAGGTCACCATGTCTGATACCGAATGTCGGCTAGAGGCTCCCCAGTACTGGCAGTAGAATGATGGAACTGATATCTTTGGGATTAGTTGGAGTGGAGGTTATGATCCAGAACTGATCATCCAACATCAGTTCCTGGCCTCACTTAATGCTGTTGTTGCTGCATGCATTCAAATCCTCGCAGCAGTGTTCCCACATCTAGAGAAGAGTAGATGCTGTTACTTCAGCAAAGGGGGTCAAACTCATAAAAACTGTGGCTCCATAATAATATTAGATATGTACTGGTGTCAACTAAAAGATGATAATTGTATCAGACAGATGTTGACATTTAGCAGATGATGTATGATTATTACTGCACTGAAGAACAGCAAAATGTTTTGTCCAGTTTTGTGGCCAATATGGCTGCAGCTGTTCTGTACAAACAAGCAGGAGCACTCCTGATTCCACTGATAATCTCAGTCTTCAACGGCTGATTCTGTGTGCATATCCTTTGTTGGAATAAAAGCCCACAACTAGGGCTGAACAATATGTGGAAAACATGTAATAGCAATTTTGACTGATATTGCGACTGCAATTGCAATTTTTCTTTAAATTGAGGTTCAGGCCTGTTTTTGTTTTGACCAAGAAGATACGATTATCCACCGTTTCCTGGCTTGAGGCTTGACCCCTGAATGCAATGCCCTAGACTGCCAGCAAGTTGTGGTTGTGATGTCACAGCACATGGCGGTTGGTTGATGCTGAATGGCCTTACTCGTTTACAGTACTTCACAAGCAGCCCTGCGTTATTAGGTAAACTTCCTCCATTTCGAGCTCAAGATGCTGCTTCGATAATTTAAATATTGCTATAATTTAAAAAATTGCAGGTTTTGCGATATGAACATTGCACTCTCTTAATTCTGTGAGATTTTGTTGTAAAAACAAGGAATCTTTCAGTCCAACCTGCAACCTCTCCAGCCCTTCGCAGATAACCGACCTGCTGAATCCTTTTCCACTCTGAGCTTCTGAATTTTAAGACAGCAGTGTAAAATATTAACCAGGCATGCGTTTGAAAGCTGCATAAATGACCTGTAAGGTCTGTGTGCTGGTCTAAGTACCTCTAAGTATTGCACATTAATTTCCAGCGAAAAGGAAATAACACAAAACATTTGTGGTTAGAATCAAATGACCGCACGGCTTGCACTTCAGTGGTTTGGTGATGTATTTGAAGCGGTGTGCTGCAGCAGGTCAGGTCAGTAGTGCATGCAGTAACTGTAGCAGCGCAGCTCTTATCCATAATTCATACAGGCTTAGCAGGGCTTATGTTTCTCAGCAGAATGCTATCTCTTATGTTATAACTCCTTCATGCTGAACCCATGATGTGCTGATCTCCTGTCTCATGGCTTGATGGGCATTCCATCATTGTCATATAAGACTCAGTGCATTGTGGAACGTATGTATTACAAACGGGTGACTGACAAAATAAAGGATAACCAGGCCCTTATCATTATTAAATGCTGACATCAGAGTATATGCGAAACGTATTTCCAAAAGACCTGAAGGCTGCAATTCAGATCTTGTACATCAGGATCAAACCGGATTTAATAAAGGCAGATTTGCTGCAGATGACATCAGGCTGGTGTAACATGCCAGCAACAGGGATGTGAATACTTCTCAGCCCCTTTTCAGCTTAGGTGCTAGGAAAGCTTTTGGTAGGCTTGAGTGGCGGTATCTGTGGTCAGTGCTGAAGAAATTTTAGGTCCTCTTTTAGCAAGATGATCCAAATTCTGTGTTCTTCTCCATCAGCATGAGTCTCTACAGGTCACATCATTTATTCTACTGCTGTTCTTGAGAGAGGGCCAAGGCAATGTTGCCCCCTTAGCTCAAGCCTATTCATCTCTTGAAACTTTAGCTGAAGCAGTCAGACAGAGCACTTTAATCACCCGCATTTGCGTGAACAACTTGTCACATCATAATCTCCCCATGTGGCAATGAAATTATCTTGTTTCTTCCAGATGTTAGTACTTCAGTGACACACAAACTAGTAAACGTGGCTTATTTTCAGGTTATAAAATAAACTGGGACGGGTCTACACGGATGCCAATTGGTAGGTACAATGGCAACTTGAATCTTTTGAAATATTTGCGTTCCAAACTTCTGATTGTATGTATGTAGGTATCAAAATGTATCCTAACCTTGCTCTTGTTTGCAAGCACAACTACACTCATCTTTTTAAATGAACTCTATAAGGATATGAAAAAGTAGTCTACACTTCAGATTTCCATGTCTGCTAGCATTTCCATGCTAATAATGAATATTCTCCCTCGTGTCAGGGTCTTCTTAGCTATGATTCCTCTTCCTCCCCCACAGAATTTCTTTAATGATGTTGAGAAATGGTCTGACAGTTTTATATGGGACGACCAAAGGTCTAAAATTAGCCTAGAATCACTGCAACGTCCACATTCATCTGGGGGTTTAGCTATCCCTAATTTGAAAAATCTTTGGGCTCTATAGTAAAGATCTTTAAGGTAACGGTTTGACCCCACCTCTAAGACATCTTGGTGAACAATAGAACAGCATCTCGTCTCTTCCATTAGGCTTCAAGACTTACTCTTTGCTGGTGTCAAGCATCAGAGTTCTCTTCTAAGATATGGTACTATCGCTTGCCCCTTTGAGATATGGCACTTGGCTTCCAAGTTTCTCCAGTGTAAAATGAAACTACACAAATGATCTCCTACATGGTTTAACAACTTTCTATTGACCAGCTCTAAGCCTTTAGTTTTTTCCACCTGGTCTAGTAAAAACATCTTTACTCTGGATGATATCTTTGGTGCTCATGGATGTATTCTTTTCAAGAGCTATGCAACTGCTTTTCTGTTCCTGGCACCTCGTATTTCCTATGTCTGATACTATGCTCTGCTCTACATGCATTTAGCATTCCTTGGAATGCTCAGTTAAAGGACCATCCCTTACTGGATCGTCTGTGAATCATCATCAATCGTGAATCTCACGTTTACACGGCTTGTTGATTTGATCTAGGAGTTGTTTATTTGATCTTTCAGACTTTTTATTTTAAATTAACTCTCTCCGTGGCGAGCTTCCTTGATGAAACTTTTGAATCAACTAAACATGTCAGCTGTGTTCAGCAGGAGATTACGTTCATATGTTTCAGTCGTGTTCAGTTGTGAAGACTTCATGGCTGTATGTCAACATTCCTCTGTCCCCTAACTCATTTTTGCTTTTCATGACTCTAGTTTTGTGTACAAGCAAAGAAAGGTTATGATCTACTCAACTGCAGCTAATAAATCAATCTTGAAAGGCTGGTTTGAACCTGATCTTTGTTTGTTACAGTTGTGGTGTGGATATTTTCTGAACGTTCTTATCCTGGAGCGGGCAACTGCCAGATTCCATAATGCTAAGACAGCAATGACTGTTTTTTGGACTGATGCCATTACCTATGTTAAGACGCTGTAAACTTGATATCCTGCATATATTGAATACCTTTTATACATTATCTAGTTCTTTACTTCACTTGTTCACACCTGCAGTACTTTTAATGGCATGAAATGGTCTGACACAATTAAGCGGTTAACATGCTGCAGAACTCTGTGGCATGTATAGAAGATTCTGGACAGAGCCACACTGACCTTTTCAGATCAAGCTGACTAAAGGATCTATGTGATTTTGAAAGAGGGCTCATGATGAGAGTTAGGGCTTGCATGTGTTTTTTTTGTGTGTGTCGATGACCGCAATGACCTATGCCTTTAGATCTATGGGAGAGACATAAGTAAACAGGATTGGAAACATGCATTGTGCTTGTGCATTAGTACAAGGAAAACATTGGTCTCTTCCAGGTACTAGGAAGACATTGGTCTCTTCCAGGATGACCTAGCCCCCCGTCCACAGAGCATGGGGGGTCGCCTGTGCAGGTATATCGCACTGCATCAGAACTTTTTTCTCAGTGTGTCAGCACAGATGTGTTTCACATGGTGTCTTGCATTTAACAAGACTCTGGAACTGAACCATGATCCATCCCTCCAGTACAGGTCCAGAGTCTTGTAGTTGCACTGAAGTGATTTTGACGCCTTGTGTTGGCTCGACACCATGTTTTTTGTGAACTGTGACTTTTTTGTCTGTGAATGCTTACAGATGTTTAGAGTTTAGCTGGTACTGATCCATATTAAAACAATACAGTAAGTAACTTTTCATTAAAACTTTCTGAACTAGTTTCTTTCATTGCAGTGCAGTCTTCAGTTGGCTTGTCTTCAGCCTCAACTTCAAGCTTTGAAAGAACAAACACCTGAACTCTGTTTACCTCTAAAACTGCCACACATTCAGTGGATGTTTGGCTTCATTGTGTTTTGCATTCTGCTATGCACCCACGTCTATTGATTGTCAGCTTTGGGTTGGCAGGCTCTGGCCTTAGCTTTTTAACTTAATTGAGTTGCTTGGTAAAGAGAACAGACTGGACACTACAAATGAGCCTTTTGGAAAGATGAATGACCTGGAACACTTGGGTTCAAGCTAAATCAGCGTTGTGATTCTCTTAGTTTTACTGAACAGTATAACACTAATCAGGTTCTGTTCAAGCTGTAGAGTTCAGTTGGGTAAACTGTGTGAATAAAGCTGTGTTGATCAGCTCGGTGCAAGAGAATACAGCGTCACAGCTAATGTTGACCAGGAACTCACTGCTGTCTTGTTTAAATTTATGGAAGGCAGAATTGGCAGAAGGCACCTTACGTCCATGGGTACCTACTGCTGAGCAAAAACAGAAATATCTGATAAATGATTCGACTCTATTTGGCACATGTGTTTCTTTCATACGCTGTTGCACTTTGTTATATTAGCAGTGTCCACCTCAAGCATGCACACACGCCTTTAGACAATGTTTGAACATTTTATTCAGTACTTTTATTTACATTACTCCTTTTATATTTGAAATGGGTCTTAAAGAGTGTGGATGGACCTTTTCCAATGACTATTGTTTTGTCACTACTATATAATGAAAGTGAACCAGTCTTAATTGCTGGACATTATTCACAGTAAGAGCTTTGAGGTATTTAAGAGCATATTTTCCAGACAAGTAAGTCTTGGTCTTTGTTTGGGCAGCCAACTCCAGTCTGATTTTTGGACATATCTGATTTAAGGAGGAAAGTTTGTTATTTTGGCTGTATATATTCATACCTGAATTTATGAGCATGTCATCACTTAACATTATTATTATGCAGGAATGGTTTAATTTGCTTTGTGTTCCCATTTGTTAGTTTGGCAGCCAATGTGTTTATGTGACAGAGTGTGACAACAAGTTGACCGTAAAATTCAGATTTGCTCCTTTCAAATGTGGAACCTGATCTGCACCCAGTGCGGATAAAACTTTTGACTTGCTGTCAGTTAATGTAGATTAAATATTGATATAATAATATTCACTAAATTGTTCTTCTGTTGTTACAAGCTTGATATTCTGTTTTTAAACATGTACAACACCTTCTCCATCAATCTGAAGACCATTTCACCAGGCATGGAATGCACTTATATAGAATTATATAAATTTATTTATTTATTTATTTATTTTTATTTTAAGTGTGTGTGTAGGGACCAGTTTCCTAGATGAGGATGAAGCCTAGTCATGTGCTATATTTCCTTTTTCCTTTCATTGAAAAATCTTCATTCAAATGATGTGTAGTCCAAATCTAGTCCGCTGCTACTTAACAATGTTAGAATTCATATTATATCAGATTTATTTAGTTACCCTACGGTTCCACACGCCTCCCCACCCCCCACTCCAAATGTAGATGTTTGGTGTCCAAATTTAGTTGTGACCAGGCAGCTGTACCTAAGAAGCTATCACCCCGCTAGTTTATCGTCATGATTAGCTTTACTTAAATCAACACACGCTCGACTCGACACGCTAGACCAGACCTTGTTCAGACTTGCTCATGTGGTTTCTGGTACTGTATGCAATACTGTAATCTATGAAAACAAGAGCAAGCATGGAAAAAAGGATTGTAGCATCCCGAGCTTTCATGTTTGTGTCTTGTAATGGCAAAGACTGACCACATGAGGGAGGCACAGTGGAGAAGATGGAGCTCCTAAGGGGGGAAAGCATGCAGCGTGAAGCCTCAGTGGGTTCTTCTCTTCTACTGCTCATTTCTCGCCTTCTTTATCAAAATGATACGAGAAGAAAAAGAGAAAGCAGCGTTAAGCCACACATGCTCTCCTCAGCCTGTTTTAACGTGGCATTCTCATTGAGGAAGAAGGGATGGAAAGAGCCAGGCTGAGCAGAACCCGGCTTTTTTGTGTCACTAAAATATACTTTATTAATTTTAATCATCCATTGGGTGCGTTACTCCAGTGCATTTTCCTCCACTTTCTGCTAGAGCTGAAAGCTTGACTCTTATTGTCCTAAAAGCATTGTTTTCATCAGGGCCCTAACCTCTTCAATAAAGCTGAGAAAACGTAACACCTAAACACTGCATGTTCTGACTAGTTGTGGTTAACGATTCAGACTGTAAATGAGTTTAATTGTGACTCAAGCCTCCGTTCTTAAAGCTGTGTAGGAGTAGTTAGGAGAGGGTAAGTTTAAGAGGGTTTTCAGTTTTTTCCTTTTCTGTTAAAGTTTAGCAGCTTTTTACGTGCTTTATAAAGCCCAAAGTACATGCCAGAGGGAGAAACTCTCTCCCACAGAAGCGACGTTTCTCAGCTGCTGGAATTCTAACCTTTTTCTCTGTTACATGGTAACATCATCTTGTAACACAATCCTTATTGCCTGCCTACCAGCGAGCTTAGCATGCCCTCCTACAACACACAGCGAGCTAGAAAAGTAAAAACCTGCCATTCTGAAATGTCCTGCTCCAGTCTTGTTTGTGAAGGTGAATCAGGTCTATCAACTTTTAGGATTCGACTCAAACTGATACGGCAGAACTCACACCATTGTAAGATCAGCCACAGCAGTGTGCGAGCGGAACTTGTATCAGGACAGCTGGTTCTGGCTGATGAACGGTCAGAGCAGAGCACTCTGGGCTCAGCAGGAGGCAGGGCTTAAAGGCACAGGCACTCTTAACAGAGTCTCTGTCTCCCTCTCTCTGTCTCTCTCTCTGTCTCTCTCTCTCTGCCTCTCTCTCTCTCCGTCTCTCTCTCGCTCTCTCTCTCTCTGCCTTTTTCTGTCTCTCACTCTCTGCCTCTCTCTGCCTCTCTCTCTCTCTCTCTCTCTCTCTCTCTGTCTCTCTGCCTTTCTCTCTGCCTCTGTATCTGTTTCTCTGTCTCTCACTCTGCCTTTCTCTTATTGCCTCTCTTTGCCTCTCTCTCTCTCTCTCTCTCTCTCTCTCTGTCCTTCTCTCTTTCTCTCTGTCTTTCTCTCTGCCTCTCTCTCTCTCTTTCTCTGCCTCTCTCTCTCTCTCTCTGCCTCTCTCTCTGCCTCTCTCTCTGCCTTTCTCTCTGCCTCTCTCTCTGCCTCTCTCTCTCTCTTTCTCTGCCTCTCTCTCTCTCTGCCTCTCTCTCTGAGTGACTGTTATTCTGTGTTGCTCTTAGATGTAATACAGTAATGAGGAATGTTTGAACTCTGCATTGAGAGAGCTGAAAGCTGGAACATGTCACCTCACATCACTCTCGCTCTCTGTGACTGAGCGAGTGAGAGTGTTGGGGGGGCGTTGTGTGAAAATGGAGAGTGAAAAAGGCAGAGGTCCTCTGGCTTGGCTCTCGAGGAAGCTGGTACTCTTTAATTAAAGCGTGTTTTGTGTGTTAGATGTGAC
>CM067477.1:7590103-7644010 GCA_034552555.1 Semaprochilodus insignis | reverse complement strand
GGGGGGGGGGGGGGGGTCGAGTAGGTAAGACCCTGGTTAATTAGCCTTTACACACTGTGGTTTAAAAGACTGCTTTTTATTCACCAGCGTCATATTAAGTTTTCTGTTCCACCTTAAATGGTGCAGTGGTTAACTACCACACACATTTATGATGGAACAGAAAATTCAAATAATATTCAGAAGTGCTTCCCTCTGATTATAGTAATGGGTGGGTTGTTTGCTGTACAGTTGGGCTATAATTAAGTAGACTACTGGATCGCAGCGATGCCTCTGGTCCGTAATGCTTAATGCCACTAGTTAACTTCTTTAAAAGAATAAAAATAGGTACCAGATATTAATATTGGTATCGGCCACAAGAAGGTGTTAAATATCACATATCGATTTGCCCCAGAAATTCCATATGGGTGCATCCCTGGTATTAACCTTCCTGGTGAATTATGCCTCTGTGCTGCCTGATTCCATTATTAGTGCCTAAAAGCTGCTGGTGGAATGCGCAATCGTTGTCAGCCTTACAGCCATTCGACAGCACTTTGATCAGTCATTACGGCGCGTGTGTTAAAGACGTGCATTACAGAATCACAGGCCGTCTTAACACCCGCCGCGAATCTCAATGGACCACCGAGCAGAGACAGTGTGAAGCAAGCCACTACCAATCAATAAACATGTGTGCAGATACGCGCACGGTATGAATTAATGTGTCCCTGAGGAAAAGAGCGTGTCATAACTGATTAAGGCATTGTCTGCCCATCGATACAGCAGGCATTGAGCGGGTGCTGGCTTCGATGCTGTGTGGAGCTTAGTTCTCAGTGTACTACGGTTGTTGTATTTGAAGCTATTTATTTTCAGAGAAGCACGTTTTCTAAAAAGTCATGATTATTAAAGTCTTGTTTGCTACGTCTGTCATTACGTAGTTAACTGTGTAAACCTCTGTGTATGCATGATTGGGCTGTGACCTTAGTGTCACTGTGTTCTTATTGATCAGCCTGTAATGCTATCAATCCGTCAGTACCGATGAATTCTAACTTGTGGTGGGAATTCTTCCTGCTGATTAGAAGCACATCTGAGCTTTGTTACTGAAGTAGTTACAGATTGTAGGAGAATTCTAAGACTTTCCTGGACATGGATTAAGCCTAGACTGAATCGAGGCATCAGTGTTAAAGGGCCCATATCCTACGTTTGTGTTCCATTTTATTTTCCCCCAAGGGCCGCTTATAACGATTGTGTGGTTTTATGTACCAAAAATAGCCATCATTTATTATGACATGACCTTATTCCATCCTGCCTTTATCCCTTAGAATTTTCCAGGATGTTTGTGTTGTGTAGCTATTTAAATAAGCTTTTTACTGATTGGTTGCCCTTTATTGTGTCCTTTTATTGAATATAGAGTCCAGGCTGAAACTCTCTTTACTGCAGTGTGAATGAGTGGGGCTAAACAGAAACATCAAAACAGGCGTATTTTCAGCACCATTTCTATATTAGGGCTGTATAAATGAGTCATTTTGGAGCTGTATAATCTATATAATCATTGTTGTTGGAATAAAACCTTGTATCTCCATTTTATTTAGTATTTTTGGACTTTTTAAACTGAATTTTACCTTTTATAGTGTGCTAAATGTCATGATGAATGGACCAGTACAGCAAAAGAACTCCAAAATGACTTAACAATGGACTAAGTAGAGTTAGCACTCCTCCTCTTGAGTTACCATTTTGTAAGTTTTGTTCCAGCAGCAGCAATATACTGTTATTTCAAGTCAGTTTTCCACAATATGGGCCTTTAATAAACTATAAAAAGATTTTTTTTTTAAATCTAGACTTATACCTAATATGGGTCTAGGAAACTAGTGCTTAACCCCAGCAGTAGTAGTGGCTGCAATTTCACAGATGCTTATTATTATGGGGGTCTTCTTTATGGTGCAATAACCTGCCCACTCTTTCTTAAAAGCCAGAATAGTTCAGAATAAAAGTCCATTGCTGTTAGCTGTTCGGTATGAAGTTTGAAGGAATTTGAAGTTATGGAGGTTTTTTTACTGTTTGTTGAATTTTATTTTTGTGTTTTATCACAAATTCCAGCAGTAGAATTACAGTTTATTGCAAATATGATGAAATGGTCACATCAGCTGACATTTTTAGATTTTGAAAGTCATTCCTAAACCTGATTTATTTATGATGCACAAAAACTGTATTTGTATTGTAGAATAAAGTGACATGACATGTATTTAATAGGAAAATAATGGACTCGAACACAATAACGAACATGCCGTTGACCCACTTAGAAGCACAGCAGACCAACGGACAGCTGCGTCTGTGTACAGGTACAGCAGATATGGGTAAGGTAGAACAGTTCTGGAGTCTTTAGTTTGATGCAAGTTAAAGATGAGTTAAGGATCCACAAAGCATCTGTCAAGCGGACCATCAAAATAAGATGTGAGCCGTTTATTTGCTTTTGACCGGTAAGCATGTCTTTGGCATCACTTTCAGATGGACTTAACAAAATCCTGACCTTAAATTGTGGTGAATCATGGCACTTGGCTTGAAACCTGAAACGCTGTACCTGCAGCTATAACTTGGCTTGTCTAGAACGGAACACAGCGTGAGATATATTGCATGTCCTGAGCTTAGGGTGAATGTAGAATTCGGAGACGTTCTATTCCTGGTTTTTAGCTCAAGTCAGCTAAAGCCCCGTTCTGTTCATTTCTCCTCTGGGATTGCTGTCATGTAGGGCCTTTTAATTTCCATCGGTAAAGGTCTCCACAGCTGTCTGAAACAATGCAGTTGTGCCTTTTATAATGTAAGGGTGCTGCTCCGCCATGCTGTGGTTGAGCTGCATGTTGGCACGGTGTGGGTTAAAATAGTCTACAGTAACACTGATGTGTGTAATTGTGATCAGTGTTTTTCAGCCGTGCAGCCACAGTCCTCAGAGAGGAAGGGAGAGGAGAGCGAGAGAGAGAGAGAGAGAGGGTGTGAGGGAGGGGTGGGGGCACCGCCGGGGGAATAGTTTGCACAAACACGGGCTCTGAAACAGTTGTGTGAAGTTGCGTCAGGTCTGGTGTTACTTCATGCAAAACAAACAGTGTTAATTAAATCCCACCTGCTTGGTAAAAGAGCGTTTAGGCTTTTAACTTGAAAGCACCATAAAGCTCAGGCATGGATGCAGACGTAACTCCAAGAGTGCCTTCTATGTCCCTGTGCAACTTTAATAAATTACTGAATGACACTGAACAAAACAGTTTTAAGTGATCCCCTGTGTCAGTGAAAGAACTCGATGCAAGGATAATGTACCAGTAGCCTGCAGGAGTGGTGCACATGGTATTCTGACTATAACCTCATCTGGCAGGCAAAGGCTTTTTTTTATACATCATTAAATAATTAGCCTAAAATCTGTCTGCTTTATTGCACATTGCATTTTGAATCTTCGAAGCTTCTGCCATAATTATTTAACAGGTTTTGTTCAACAGCCTACATCTTTATCTGATAGGGAAACCAAATTAACAGTGTAACAGTTCTGGCTTCTGGTGAATTTACCTGTTTTGCTGGTTTTCTAAGTGAGAATAAAAACACATCCTCTACAGAGAACACACCTTTACTGCACTGTCTAATGCACAATTGCTGTTTTTTGTATTTGCTGAATTTAAAGCTTTACTATGTAAGATTTGGGGATTTTTGGGGACCTCCCTGTTGGAAGTGTGTAATTGCACTGTTCCTTCCCTGAGAAGATGAATCTGATGATGCCGAATCTGTTGACAAACTACTCAAAGAAAACTCGGTGAAAAGTTGGAACAATTGGAAATGAATTTTTATATTTAAGCATCTAAACATCGCGTCTATGACATAGTCAGAAAAACTTGATCCTGACTTTTAAATGATTGTGTAAGGCTTTACAGGCCAACCCGCACCAGCGCATGCGAAACATATTTTTCAGTTGTAACCAAAAAAAGTCCCAGCATGCTTAACTTTTGTCCCAGCATGCTTAACTTTTGTCCCAACATGCTTAACTCAGATCAGTAGAAGGTGTGGACTGACGGTAGCAGATAAAGTTTGTTCGCTGTAGGATCTAATTGTAACTCGTAATGTATTAGGTTTTTGTAATTGTTTCTTATTTTCTCTTTGAGTCATTTGAATAGGTTTTGTATACAAATCTAAATCTGTGTTTTTCACAGTATCCATGCTCATCTGTCCCTTCATTCTTTCCTGTAATGGTCTATCTTTGTCTAGTTTGACCGACCACGCCAGCATCTCTTGGGCACATATCTAGCAATGAAGTGTTGTTGTTATGTTTAGTTTTGCTTCAGTGACGTGGCAGACTTGAAGTTTTGATCTGAGGGCTGTCAGTTGCACATGCTCATCAGAATATTAGACAGCTCTCACAGTTTATGTGGCGTTTTATTTAAATGTATTTTTATCTTTTTTCAGTGTTTATTTATTTATATTATTTACTCTTCCTTCTAATTGTCATAGCTTCTCTTTGTCTGAATATTTATTTGGTGTGGACTTTAATACACCTTTTCAAAGCCTTTTGTTATTTCTGTAAAAATGGTGTTATTAACCGTAATATAGGCCTGGTATTTCCTGTATATGTGAAGCCCACTCCCAACAATGGATATTGTAGTAATGAAAATATGGACAGATACCTGAAGTTGTGTGCAAAAATTTGAGTGCCCCGGTTGAGTGATGTGCTTCGTTGGTCCAGTGAAAAGAATCAGTAATGATAAAACTCACTCCCCTGCTCTTTTCAGGTTGTCCATGAGTCCTGAAGAGCACAGTGAGTTCTGGAGGAAGGTGCAGTTCACGGTGGATAAGGACGTGGTGAGGACCGACAGGAGCAACATGTTCTTCAGAGGGGAGAACAACCCGAATGTGGAGATCATGAGGTCGGAACCTCATGTACCTTCTTTTCCTTCTTTCTCTTGATCTATCCTTTCCCTGTATAATCCAATATTTTAGTCTGTACTGTATAAATTACTGGGGAATGAAATAACAACTATGAATTTGTCAACGTTTGAACTGCAGTTTAGGGAACTTGATGAATTTGTTTAATCCGCTTGCCCTGCTCTTCCTCCAGGCGTATCTTGTTAAACTATGCAGTGTTTAATCCAGAGATGGGCTACTGTCAGGGCATGTCTGACCTGGTGGCTCCTCTGCTGACCGAGATCCAGGACGAGAGTGACACGTTTTGGTGCTTTGTGGGCTTGATGGAGAACACCATCTTCATTAGCTCCCCCAGAGATGAAGACATGGAGAGACAGCTGGTGAGACCTCAAGCTGTAGCATGTTAACCTGCTGAAAATGTGCTGGGGAACAGAGTTAGTCATTTTATGCTGGGTTGTTTAGTTTTGCCCTTTCAGTATTTCTGATTTCCCTTGCTCTGACACGCCTGATCAAAGTGATCGGTTGATTATAAAGCCTTTCCTGTGCTGAGTTTGAATTCTTTGAGGTCTCTTATTTCTCTATAATGAGTGTATATTATGAAAGGTTCAAGGCATCATGCAAGATCCTTCTCACGTTATGCTTAATGCTGTTGCATCCATGTGAGGATTTCAGAACTTAGCTGAAGCCGCAGGTTGTCAACTTTGGTTACAGCAGCACATAATTTGTCTAATATTTAATAAATGGTTCAACAAAAAATGCACAGCTTCCTTCTGAACTCGGATATAGCTGGTTGGCCATGAAATCTTTATGCAAATTTTGCAAGTTTGGGGGATTTGGGCCTCTCTGGTGCACAGGTGTCATTGCAGACAGTGTGCAGAAAATGTTCTTTATGTCGTTTGTGCTGAGCAGATAAATCTGATGATTGCAAGTACATTGAAAGAGTATTCAAAGAGAACTTAGTCAAAACTTGGTGAAGAGAATGTCTTCCCAGGATTTAAGCTAATTGTGTACTGTTGTTATCATAATCTTCATCAATATAATACTGATTTTTGCATTTGAGGTCTAAACATCGAGCCGGATCTTTTTTTTCGAGGCTGTGTGTGATGGTAATATGTAAATGTGTAATGTTTTCTCCTGACTCAGTAGTTCTTTTTCTTCCAGTTTAACTTGTCTGGAGTCTTGCATTTTCAGTAAATTGCCTGTTTAACCAGCCAACTGTAAAGCTGTAATGCTAGAATGTCTTTTGTAGTTGACTCAGAATCGCTTTTTGTGGCAATCGTTGTTAATGTAGAACTATGCCAGCTTAGGAAATTGCTGGTCAAGGATAACCCATTTTGATTGATTGGTTGATTGACAATAACATGGGCAGGGCAGAGTTAAGAACCATGTGTCGATGTGTTGAGCCATTAAGGGTAGAACTCTCTCTTTCTCTCTCACTTTCTCCGTGTGTAGATGTATCTGAGAGAACTCTTGCGGTTGATGCTGCCGCGGTTCCACCAGCACCTGATGCGTCTGGGAGAGGATGGGCTGCAGCTGCTGTTCTGTCACCGCTGGGTTCTGCTGTGCTTCAAACGCGAGTTCCCCGACACTGAGGCCCTGCGCATGTGGGAGGCCTGCTGGGCTCATTACCAGGTAGAGCTGCAGTGATTAAATGACCGAGTTGATTAGTCATCAGTGACGTTGAATACGGAATAAATCATGATTCGTTCTTGTAAACAAAAGTGTGGTGAAAGATCTGAAATATTCCTGTGAAGTATGTAGTCATTGAGAATCACATCAGTATATTACAGGTATATTAAAGATATATCTCTAGTTCAGTATGGAAGAGGAGGCCATATGGCTTCTGTTGTGTTGTTGCTGTATAAACGAATACGAAGCTTTATCACACAGACTTTCAAAGAATTTCAAAGAATGCTTAATGGTTTGATTAGTTAAATAATCACTGATGAATTAATCAGCAATGGGAATAAACCTTAGTTGTTGCCTTACCCCACCAATGAAATGAATTATATGGCTACCAACATTGCTAGAGTCAGAACCAATTTCATAATTTAGTTCAGTATTGTGCAGTAAAAAGGAAGTGATCGTTTTGTGTTTGTTTTTTTTTTTGTTTTTTATTCTTCTCCTTCATTCTTGTACTTCATGCAGCATTAAACTTGAACAGCTCCATTATGTTGAATGTACCGTTCGGTACCTCTGTATATTGAATTGAGAGGTTCATATTGAACAACTGAACGATTGAACGATCCATTGTATTGTTACACTCCTAGTGGAGAATCCTAAGCATCTAGAGCGGGTGACATATCCTGCTTGAGAAACTGAATGCTTTGTTGTTTTGTAAAGATTAGGAAACAACATGCTGCATGTGTGACATTTGATTCAGTGCCCATCATGGATAATGAAGTGGTTCAGTGAGGTCAATGCATTTTTAATGTCTTCTTTGATGAAATTCAGAATCTAGCTAGGGTCTTCACAATATGGGTGCAGTGTCCACCACTGTACTTCCCTTTGCGCATTGTATTCTTACTTCCTCTGTCCTAGAATCACTGCCAATGTGCAAGTATAGAAAGACATACTGAGTGAAATGTGAGAACAGTGACGGGCAGCAGGTGCAAAAGAGACTTCCTTAAACTTCTCAGTACTGTTCGCCCTCTTCTTTCAAATATGCAGCGTTTTTCTACATGTAGGCTTCACTTGGTCACCCTTCCAAAGTCAATCAAGTATACTATATGTCCTATTTTAACAATATTTAATTTTTATTTTGTTCCATTTTTTAACAATTTACAATGAAAAAAAACATTTTCTCATTTTATGAGCAAAGATGCACAGTGTGATTGATGGAAAGCATCATTTTATTTTATTCCGTGTGGTCATTTCCACAGCCTACATCTTCACCTTGGTAAAGTTCATGTGGTGCATATTTAATTTGAAAGGTTTAACGTACACTTATTTGATGTCTTATTCAAAAGAAAGGAATTTCAGTGCTACCTCTAGGTTTGTTTCAGACCTGTGGAAACACTGAAAAACATACTTGGTTATCATTTTGACCATGTTGATCATATCATCAGTTTCAGGTGTTTATCAAATCCATTGTGCCCGCATGTTATGTACAAAACTGGCTGAACATGAAGTTAATGTGAAATGTGCTTCTCTTCCTCATGTATGTGGAAGATCCATGCAAAACGTGAAGATAAAACCAATGCACTGCTGATTGCATATTTGCATTTAGTAAAGTGTCAACTTTTAAAGATTCCTTTAAAACCAGGAGTACATTTCTGTTATAGTCAGCAGCCATAGCAGTCCGATAGAGACATGTGAACAAGGAAATTTATATTATCTTTTAGTCACTAAATTCTGTTTTCTGTTTTATATGAAACTTATTAAAGGCTGTTTTATTGCACCTATTAAACCCTGTGCCTCATGAGTGAGCAGTTAATGGGCAAGGCTACATGCAGTCTGCAGCCTTAGTAAATCAAACATTAAACTCAGGCTCATTTTGCAGTTGCACCAAGGCAGGCTTTGCGATGCTCATTTGGCGCTCAGTGTTAATTACTCAAGAATGACCATGGTGGCACATCAAATAAGCTGGTTGGTGTTGGAGTGAATCAGTCTTGCTTTCGCAGCTGTCTCAGATGAACCACTAATGAAGATTACATGATAATTGTCAAGCTAACATAGAGTGGCATTAGCATATATTGACATAGCAATAATCAGGTGACACTGGAGAGCAGTTAGTCTCTCCTGCTCGTCCCTGTGCATAGCAGATTTTTCTAGTTTGAGGCTGTTTTAAGCTGCTGACTGATTGCTAACTGTGGTACTGTGTGTGTATGTGTGTGTGTGCTAGACGGACTACTTCCACCTCTTTCTCTGTGTGGCCATCATTATGCTGTACGGTGATGACGTCACAGAGCAGCAGCTAGCAACGGACCAGATGCTGCTGCATTTTAGCAACCTCTCCATGCACATGAATGGAGAACTGGTGCTGAGGAAGGTACTGTAAAACATACGCGCACACACAGTCAGACATAGGCACACATATTGGGGGTGGATGCTTCCACCCCCCCTCCCCCCTTTAGGTTATGAAAGGTGGCAAATCATTTTGCTGTACTATTTATAGAGCTGTCAAAGTTGCTTTTAGTTTATCAAACAGAAGTAGTAGCTCTGGCTGAAGCAAAGGCACTGAATATTAAAACTGTTTAAACTACACAGTTATCATGGCTATTTGTATACTAATGCTCACAGACTAAAAAACAAAAAATTCTAGTTCCACAGGAAATCAGAGCTTTAGGCCACTGAGGTTTTTAGAACTCTATTCTTAGTATTAAAATGTGACCTAAACATAGATTATATGTAGATTAGGTATAGATTTGGTCTACGTCTGACAGACCAGTGACTGGACTGGTAATGTGTGACCCTTAATATTACATTTTAGTCCATGTTATCGAACACACTGTGACTTTGTCATTTATTTTTGGTGTATCATTAGAGAAGAAATACAGGAAACAGTCTAAATTAGACTTGAATTTATTGTTCTCCACCTTTCAAACAAAGACAAAAAGAGTTTTCAGGAGCAATGCAGAAAATCTGTTTTTGTGCCCTTGATAAAAGCCCTTTTCAGAAAACCTATATCCTACAATTTACAGCTTATAGTGTTTTCAAATGTTTAAATGAAACACTACTGCTGTGCTAAAATCAGCAATTTACTTTCCAACTGATCAATTATTTACACATATTATATAGAAATATGTGTAAATAAGATGTAGGCTAGTTCTTAAAATGCACTCAATCCAACGTAACTGCTTGTTTAATTTTAACATTGCTATCACTCAGTGTTATCAGTGGTAGAGAAAACCCTCAGTATGTTGTTTCTTTGTTATAATAAATCACACAGCCTGCTGGCTTCGTACCCATTTGAGGAAGATGCATGAATAATGTTGATTGTAATACTATTTAGCTAGCTATGCTAACGTTAACTTTACTTGAGGCTTGCTAGTAGCTAATGTTTCCCGTACTAGCTACTTGCTTTCGATCTCAATACCAACACAAAGTACATTAAAATTGTTACTAGCTATGAAACTTTCAATTTAAGAGGATTTTCAGATTTCAAAAAGTATGTAAAATCACACAGCATGGCTGCTTCTTTCAGGTAGCTGTTGGGGTTGTGATGCTAATAAAGGTGGAACTGCTCGGCTTTTCAGTCTATTTAGTCTATTTAGTCTCTTCATTGTCAAATGCTAACCGAAGGTTTGAGAAACTGTCTACTGTGAAATGTGCAGAGCAAACTAATAACTGTGAAGATGTCTGGGATCTTGTTAAATATGTGGGAGCTTCCTGTTGGCCAGCTTTGTTTGCATATTTTCTGTTCCACCTTAAATGTTGCCACAGTTACATTCTAGTACCTGTATAAGGTTACTAGCAAAGCTGTGCTTTATATATTGTATGTTATTAAATAAATGTAATCAAATAAACCAAAGTAATTTACTGCCCATCCATCCTCTAATTCCACCAACCTCCCTCATGTGACATTGCTACACAAATGTAGCTTAGGAGATCTAATTTAGTCTCTCTACTGTTAGCTCACTGCCCTGTAAACGCAGTGCTCACTTCATTCTGCCTTTCTCTCTTTTTCCCTAGGCACGAAGTCTCCTCTATCAATTCCGACTGCTTCCCAGGATCCCTTGCAGTCTGCATGACCTGTGTAAGCTGTGCGGGCCGGGCATGTGGGACAGCCGCTACATCCCTGCCGTGGAATGTTCCGGAGAGCACCCGGACTCTCAGAGCTGCCCCTATGGAGGCACGGCCACCCCCCAACCCCCACCATCACCCAGCCAGCTCAACGAGAGCAAGCGCAGCTCGAAGGCGCGGGACATCTTCAACTTCCGCAAGCAGTCCTGACTGCAGCTGGGCTCAAGGACTACGCTGCCCATAAGGCCTAGCTCCAGAGGTACCATTCGCCAGGTACATGGGTGAACGCTGGCAGGTGCGGTCCTCAGCAATCATTATTAGCTGGCTAGGAGATATTTGCTATCTAATATTGATATGGAACACTGCCTAACCGAAAAACACATATTTAAAAGCGATAGCCTTGTCAGCGTTAAAGGAGAAGCCTCACAAGTGAAGTGGGAGGGACTGCGCTGTGTTTAATTTCCATTTGTCAAATGGCAGGATTCTGAAAGGGACTGGCAACCCATATGGAGGCACAGAAGGATTGGATTACCGAATGGCATCAATAATACACAAGTACAGGCCTCGCATACAAACAAGGATTCCAGTCTTCATCTTTACAGTCTTTCTTTTTGACAAATCCAGTACAATGATACTCTTTATTACTATTTTTCTTCTTCTTTTTTATTTCAGACGGTATGCATGTGTGTTTTACGTGTGAGAGAGACTGCAAAGTTCAGTTATACTGCTGGATAGGAATAATTCTGCCCTCAGTAGTGGACTTTAAACTTTGTTCAATCACAATATGGGAATAGCTGCTTGATGCTTTGCATCAGTCAATCATCATTGGGGAAAAGGTGTTTATTCATTCCAGTCACATTAGATATTGGAATACAGATGAAATGAGACAGTTACATACAGTCGGATGCCATATAAGTGGATCGCTGTTATCAAAGCAATATTTACAGTATATTGGAGATTTTTTAAAATCAAGTAATGAACGTGCATCATAAACAAAATGGAGCAATAGTTATTTTTGCCCATGTATGCTTTTGCATGCCTTATTGTTCTATATCGCTAACCAGTAATCATTATTTAAATATAACTATAAGGGGAAATGGGAAGAAAGAGGCAGCCATATTATGACATATTGTAGAGCTGGGGGTTCCTACCATTTGAGCTTCATGTGTTAAAATCATGATTGTGGCAGAAGGTCTTAATCCTCCTCATAATGCCTCTCAACACCGCAGGGGACACACGAGCTCAAGTCCAAACCCAAGTGGGAGTTTGCCTATAATTAGTTAATCTGGGGGCCAGCCGTTAGATGAACGGCAGGCACTGAATAGTGTTTGGGAGGCTTTGGTCTGAGAGATGGATCTAGAACGGAACAGTGAGAGAGAGAGAGGGAGAGATGGAGGGCTATAGGAGATGGCCTGTGTCTTAAAGGTTCCCCAGAGCCCGTTTGAGAGCAGCCGGGAGAGCAGCTATCCGCAAATTGCCATTAAAAGGTAACATTAGTCTGTGGGACTCTCCACATGCGGCCTCTGTAAACGACATGCATTACAGACCCTTTTCTTAACCATTAGGCTTCCTCAAATATCCAACGGGCAAAGGGGCAAGGGCGAGCGCTCGGAGGGAGGCTAAAGGATGTTGACATAATTGGAAGATGAGCAGTGAGGCCATATATCGCCGCTGTCATAGCAAAACAAAATCTCTGCAACAGTAACAGTAGAGCTGAGAATTCTGCCTTGCACAATGCCAGCTTTTGGAAATAACCGTGTGGCTGGAAGTTTGTTTTAACGTGGAGATGAGATTAATTCACCATGAAATGGTCACATGACATAAACGAGCGTTTTGCATTTTCAAAAATATGTAGTTATGAGGTTTCCTTACGACGGCAACTACAGTACTGTGCAAAAGTCAGAGACCACCCTTTATTCAATGCTCCAAGTTGTCAAACACATTCTATAATGTTGAGGTCTGGTGGTCCGTCCACGTACTGTCTGACTTCTTTTAATGAAAGGATGGACAGAAACACTTGTGGATGTTTTCAGATCTGAAGCAAGATGAGAACTTCAGTCCATCTGGTGGTCTTCCAACTGTTTTGTCCACTTTATTCGTGTTCATGTGGATCGTTGTGTCCTGAGCTGCCTTCTGCTCTCTGACCTTTGAACAGTGCTGTGCTGTCCCTCTGAATTCATATTGTCTCTCACAGGCTTGGCTTCTTATCAAACCATCATCTAAGCAGCAGTTTAATGTCTTATGTTTATCTTTTGAACAGACAGGATAATATTTTACATGTTTGAACTTCGTTTCTCCTTACACATCCTGCAACTTAATGATACCTTGATTCTTATCAGATCTTGTTTCTGTTACTGGCTGCGGGATAGATGTTTAATCAGAACAATCAGGTTGAGTCAGATTTGTATCTTTTTCCAGCTGGTCTGCCACGTTCAATAGAAACCTTGTCAAAAATGCTTTTAATATGCCTCGAGGTTAACTGGACCTCTTGGCCTATCGTGAAGAGGAATGTGGGTGTGGCTGTTCCGATCTGTTTGTACCAAAGTCTTGCTTGTTGACAGACCTGACAGTTGCTCGGTTTGTTTATTACGTTGATGGAGTCATTATTTAGCGAACCTTTCCTTTAAAGTTCATGCATGCACCCACACATTCAAATACGCACCTGCCCACTTTGAAAGCTGCAGTTCACATCAAACTGCCAGACCTGCACATCTGTCGGCTGCTGAAATGTCATCTAGATATGTGGTTAGCTGAGCCGCCCCGCAGCACCTCGCTTTTCTGTTAGCTTTGCACTGTCCTATGATTACATACATCTGCCGTTCGTAAGTTTGAAATGGCTTTTCAGGGGTATTTAAGCAGTTTGTTGAAGAGGCATGTATAACATGGTTCTTATGTAGTGCTAGTATTCTACTACAACCTAATAGCTTTCAAATAGTCTGTAGGAGGCTGTAGAAACAATGGGGTGTGCCCATAACATTGGCACTGAGAATGAAATGAATGGCCAGAGTGCACATCTAACGATGATCAAATCTCAAGGCACATAACTTCTTCAAGAAATCACTATAAATACTTACCACGTAATTACCATATTATTTAATGTCTTCTAGTTGTCCCCACTAACATCTGAATATTAAGGAAAACGTCTTGAAAAGCCCCCTGGTGTCTAGCAAGCAGTTGAATAAAATGACAGCAATAATTAATTAAAACGTTTCTGAACTTTTGAACACCAGAAAAGGTGCCTAAAAATTCCTGGAGCAGTGTCACCGAACGCTTGCTTTTGGTTCTCCAAAGAACCTTTCACTGGATGGTTCTAACAAACAATCTTTTAAATGCTTTCCTATGTACTGCAAAGCTGTTGACTCAAAACACGTTGTCCATTGACCGTTCATATTCATGTATTAAAAAAAATCATGGTTCCTAAATGGTTCTTGGCTTGAACAGAGTTCTAAAGGAAACATAGAATTGGTATTAATATAACATAACTGTAACACTTTGTGGAGGCTGTTTTAACTTTACTTACACATCACATTCACACAAGTGTTTAAAGAACCATCCAGTGGTTCCTCTGAGGTGGATCTTCTATGGCATTGAGCCATTTTGGTACAGCTTCGCCAGTTGAAGCATCCCACAGGAATCGAAGCTCATGCCTGAAGCCTCTGATCGTTTTTCTTGCATCAGAGCTGGTGGCTTTCCACAGAAGCGAATCGCATTATTGCAAGATGAAAAGAACGTAATGATATAAAGAATAACAAGCCACTTCAAATCCATCATTGCTGTTTTCCCCCCAAGGGCATCGCTCCATTTATCTGCTCCAGTAAGGATAAGGGAGATAATGGTTTTATTTTGTAGCAATCATACGTGCTGTATGCAGAGAACAGAATCAGAAAGACACAGTGAAACAGGGAGGAGCTGCTCATGTGCCGTGTGTTTGTGTAGTGTTGATTAAGTATGTGGTTGAACTGCAAGGTCTGTACAGAGATCGAGGTTAAAAACAGTCACGTACAAACCTCAAGACGACTGCTATCTCAGAGCCATCTCAGATGTACCTTTCCTGTGGGTGTGGGTGAGCATGAGAGTGTGTATGTGTGTGTGTATTTGTATAAACATTCACTGGTCACTTGTATCTTTTCAGGTCCTCTCACCATATAGATGCATTCTGTAGTTCAACGATTATAGATTGTATTCTGTTTGTTTCTGTGCATAATGATTTGCTATTATTTGGGTGTTCAGTGATTCATGCTGCTGGAGTTTTTAAACACTGTGTCCACTCACTGTCCACACCTTGCAGATGTAAAGGCAGAGACGAATGCTTATCTATCTGTTGCTGCACAGCTTGTTTTGGTCATCCTCTACTCCTTCATCTGTGGTCAGTTGGCTGGATGTGTGTGTGAGTGTTTGACTGCACATGTGTAGGAGTGTACGAGTGTGCTTGTAGAGGCCTTCACACACCAAACGTAATTTATTTGGACGTCGTTTAAGCCTGTCACAATTATTACATAATTGCCTGATTGCAGTTGCATGAGCTGACCCTTATTGCTTCCCACAGTTGTTTGCTTTCACAATCAAAATGGGAACTTGATAGGAGAAGGCAAAAATGTGCTATGCTTTTGATGTTAAGTTCACGTAAAGAGATTCCTATTCCTATTGGTATATTCACCAAGAGCGGTTCACTCAATATAAAGGGCAGCTATGCTCAAATGACGTGTAAAAAAATGAAAAATAAAGAAGTACCAACAGCTAGAAAGCACAGTTACTAATCAGCCAATGGGACACTTTAGACTTGTTTTATTAGTGGATATAAAAGGAAAAAAAGGTCATTAATTCCAATTATTGATATTGCAGGTAATTAATCATAAGCAACAATGCCGTGATTGTGACAGGCCCTGATTTTGACATCAATAAATTAATTTAAACTCATATGTTATTAATGTTGTCTTGTATAGCAAACAAGGTTTTCCATGAGGCAGAAATGTCATGTTGTTCTGCCTCGTTATATTGTTCTGACCAATCACTGTCACCTCAGGTGTTTGGCACATGACAACTAACATGACCCATCTGCTGTGCAACTACAACTACAACAACACAAATTGTCAATACAGTTAGTTTGCCTTCTGCTTGCTTGTGGGTGGTGTTAGGGTCTCCAACAGCAGCTCAAACCGGGCTGTCAGTTTCAGTGCTGTATGCAAAAGCTCTTATAGAGTTTCAGCTCCTGAGTGAGGTGGTGAATACTCTACTTTGCTCCTACAATGATAACTAACCCATTTGTGGGTAACAAAGAATATTCTCTTCATTTTTGTTGCAGCCAAGACAGCCAAAAAAAAAAAAAGTTCCATTGTGTGTATAGTTTTAAGAAAAATCTTCTTCATGCTGTTTATTTGTGTCACATGTGGTATGTAACAGCCTTAGAGAGCATGTGTGCATGCTGTGTTTTTTTTTCTCTCCTACATCTGTCAAAACCATCTGTACTGACAACACTGCTGTGTGTGAATGTGTGAGTGTTAGACTGTATGTGTGCATATATCAGTGTGAATGTGTGCCTGCATACATCTGTCAAAAACAGCTGAAACAGTATAAAAAAGAGTGTATGTGTGTGCTGGTAAAAATTAGGGATGGGGAAACTGTAGGCACCTTACGATTTGATTGCTGTTCAATGATTCTCAGAGCATTTTCAGTCTTGATTTCCGCTGCCTGTGTAACTGTCTTACAGTACTAAGCAACACGACATTTTCTGGCCACTGTTTCTCTGCTTGCTTTGAATGTAGTTACTACAAAAAGGTATATCTGAAGCTGTTTCTTCCCTTTCAGTGATGCACCAAAGAATGACACAGTAGTGCCCCCCCTGCTAGAGAAAGTTCACACGTCCTTGGGCGTGTCATGGGGCAGGATGTGATCTCGTAACAGGAATACAAGTCTGGGGATGGCTTTTTAAGCTGATGCTCTTTTAACGCTCTTGGGGGATAGTCAGTAACACAAGCAAGCGATGATTGAGTAGCTAGAATGCGAATATTGCAAACCGGCATTGTAGGTCCGGGAATCTCGCCAAAATAGCCCAGTCATTTCGCAAACTGCAATGTGTAGTTGCTTTGCCAGTAGTAGCCCACAGTTTGAGTAACTGGTGTTGGTGCTTAGGTGTAAAAGTAGACTGGCATTCATGCATTGTCCTTTTGATTTCTCAACAACCTTGTAATTCAGATGATCCAGTCACACTCATGAATGTACACGAGACAAAATGTGTCAGGTTGGGAATGGTTTTTGTTTACCACGGGGTGTGATTCCAGAGAACAGTATCCACTAGCTCAGACCTGGAGTTCCTAATATGACCATGACACAGACTACAGAATGAATTATAAACAGAAAGTGGGTGTGGCCTAAACCCAAAATGAATGTGTTGGAAATGGGTTGATTAACAAGATAAACAATGGACAACCTTAATAACACACATGTAACACACAGAATGTAAATTAAACGACCAATCAGAAGTGCACATTCTCGAACAAGCACAATTATTGGCTCAGTAAAGTTGAAGGGGAACGACTGCTCAAGTACTGAAAGGTGGTATTGAATCACATGGAATTAAGTCCATGGCAGTCTTGAATTTGAATACCTATCAGAGCTTTGTGTGTAGGTCTATGCGTACATCTGTCCCTTTCCTTTATGATCACAAATAGCGTATTTCTTGTGTTTACGTTTGCCCACTGTTTCTCCTCCCTTTTGTATGACATAGAACATAGATCTTCCTACCTCTTTCTCTTTCTTTCACTCTCTCTCTCTCTGTCTGTCTATCTGCCTCCTCCCTCCCTTTGAGTGGCAGCGTGAGGCCTGTGTGGACCCCCTGCCGGTCAGATCACATCCACTGCTGTGCTATTGGCCCTAATTATCAATTATGGGGGCCAGACGGCCCCACCTGGAGCTGGCCGAGGTGCTAATGAGCCCGGGCCATTTTGACCGGCCCTGCGGTGCGTGTCAGCAGGACTGGACGGGCCTCTCCGCTGAGCTGCTAATGGATCCTGCGCTGTCACAGTCAGAGGCTGTAATCACTCAGAGCCGGGACAGGCCATGCCTTCCTCATTTGCTGCCTCCTCTCCGCCTCTCGCTTTCTTACACTGGCGTAGGCCATCATTATGTTTTCTTACGGTTCGCTATTTGTAAATGGGTTGGGGGGGCAAGCGATGCCTGGTTCCTTCACTCTAGCGCAAACGGGCTCATTAGATGCAGGTCAGAACGGCTGGAGGTAAACACCGCTCAGAAAGATAACGCGGGTGATTTTGCTGTAATTTCATGTTGTTTTCACCTCTTGAAGTGTAAGGAACCTGTGATGTGTCTGGACTTTCAACATTGTAGCATTTACATATTAGTTCTGTGGTGGTTACAAGAGGTGTAAATGACCTCACAGCGATTTGGATACGATTCTTTCAGTATACAATGCAAATCTTAAAATCTCACCGCAATTTGACACCAAAAGTTATAAAATAGGCTTTTATTAGCAATAAAAAGTTATAATAGAGACTATAGTATAGTTTTCATAATATCAATGGCAGTATACACTGAATATTATAATGGGTTTGAAAACTACATTTGATTATGATCGCTTACAACATGACTAAGCCAACACTGATTAATACATTGATATTTTGATGCATTTTTACTCAATGATTCGTAGTAGTTACTGGACAGTAAGCTTTAAAAGTGAGCTATAAGCCTGGAATGGAAGGGGTTAATGAAGAAGACCCTCTTTGAAAGCTAGCAGCGGATCCGTAGCACAACTTTCGCTCTGGGTCCCAGGTTTAGAGGCCTGCAAAATATAAAGGCTGTCTGATTCCCCAAACCTCCAATCCAGCATTCCTCTCTAGCCACATAAATTGCCTTGGATATCATTCCTAGCTCGTGACAACTTGCTAGAAGGGAGGCGGTGGGAGGGGTGGAGGGGCAGGGGAGTGAGAAACAACATCAGTCACATGCCATCGGCAGGTCTGCTCCAGTGGCAACAACACAAAACCTCAACTACTCCCTCCCTTTATCTGTACAAACAGTTATGGGAATAGAGATTGCCCGTATTTAGACTCAACAAAGATAATTAGGTATTGGAGCAGCGCTTTGAATCCCGTTCTTATGCGTGTGAGCACAGCATGCCTGCTCTTCTTCCACAGTCCTCAAAATCCTGCTGACACTTTCAAGAATCAGGGTTTGAGATTAAGGAGAAATGTTTGTGTTTAAGCATTTCGCAAGCACAGCTTTGAATACTCCTTGTAACTGCTGAAATGTAGCTTCCTGCTCCTCAGGAAATGAAGGGGAACCACTTTCATCCCGGTGTGTGAAAAATAGCTAACAAAGTATTATAAGTGGTGATATAAACCAGAATATTTGACTGGCACATTTCATATACTGATATACTATTTTCACATGCACGTCTTTCACGGTGGTCTATAGATGAACAAATGCTATGGCCTGTGAACCCCAACAAGACCTCCATTTTCCTGAATGGAGCACAATAGCTGGTGTATTATAGACACTTGACTGTCAAGCTCACTCATCATCAAAGTGCCCTTTATTTCTGCTTCTGTTCTTATTTTTAAGGCTTATTTAAAATAGCTAGACACCAGTCCGGTAAACTGGATCGGTATTGGCACTGATAATGACCTTATTGAGCTTATCAGATGTGACTGATTCCATGTGAATACTATTGGAACAAATAACTCTAATAATTCTACATCACTGTATCTGTACCAAGACACTTAAATCAGAGGTGTACAAATGTATACAATGCATGTGCTACGATGTAAAGGTGAAGCACAAACTGATTTACTGACACATGGTTATGTTCTGCACTTTGCTCTTGAAATGTTGAGGTTCCTAAACGGTTCTTCACTTGGATGTGTGGTTCCAGTAAAAACCTCTGATGGGGATCTATTATTCTTAATTTTATTGTTTATACATTTATTATTGTGGTCTCCTAAAATAATTTACATGCTTCAGTGTTCCAAAGACACAATATTTCCTCATCTGTCTAAAATACTCCCGATGAGCCTAATGTGCTCTGATTGGTCAGCTAGCCCACTCTTCGCCCCTACACCACTGTGGCTATTCTTATAATGCTGACAGTTCTGAAATATCAGTCATGTAGAACAAGTTGGTGGACTGATCCACCTTGGCAAGCTAGACTGGAGCAGGGCGGCAAGATTCTGCTTTTTTAGTTCTCTGTGTCTTGGTTGAGGGCTCACCAAGTTTGTTGGTAGACGGGCAGTAAGGATGAAAAGGGCTGGAATTCCAACAAGGTGTTTCAGGCCGCTGAGAAAAGTGTTTTCTGTGGGAGAGAGACTCTCTCCCTCTGGCATGTACTTTGGGCTTTATAACTTTGCAGACCGTTTACATACATGGGAAAAAAAAACTACATAACACACTAAATGAAGGGGAAACAAAACGTGCCTGAAAGGGTTTGATATGTTGTGAAGCATTTTGATACATTACGGTATTGTTTTCAGGCAGATTCCGGCTCTAGGCTAAACATCAAAGCTTGAGAATTCCCATTAACAGACCAAAGTTAGGCTGAATATGCACCTGGAAAACTGGACCTACAGTGTGGACCTGACGCAGTTTGTGAATCTGAATGTTATGATTGGGTGAAATGTGTAGAAGGCAGATAAACAGGCACAAATTCCATAGTATAGGAAGGAACTGTATGAGAAATGGGATAATATATTTATTTTTCTAAGATTTAAGAAACTGGCTCTAGAAATTAACACCATCATCTGCGTTTGTTTCGTGTCACATTTAAGAATGTCTTGTTGTTTTTATCATTCTGCTTATGTTGTGACGTCAGCCACTCCTCTCTGTTGTATGATTTATGGTTTTATGGCATGTTTGTTCACAGGCCCATATGGGCTGGTCATTGGTTGATGTGAAGGAATCACAGTAAGCAGTAGAATGTACACCAGAACAGACAGCTTCCACGGTCATAACCCAGAGTATAATCTTTCATGTTTACATTGACCACTTCAAATGATGCACGGCAATATAGCTGTAATTGTCTGTACTGTATTACACCGTAGGCCTGTGTTCATTCGACAGCGTTCTCTCAGCAAAGGCCTATGACGCCGTCATTGCTGTGTTTCAATGACAGCCACAGACGATTGTCAGCGGTTTTCTACCCTCGTTTGAACCATCTCTTGTAAAATATCATTATGATTTTGCAAATAAAATGAATAATTATGCATATAAGTGTCTGTGTCTCTGCTACGCTTGTGAAAGTCATTAACCTGTAGATTAATTGCCTGTTTCCAGATCCAGATTAATGCTCTTCATAAAGCGTAACCCCATTATAGGGTGGAGTGGTGTTAAACAGCCCCCGAGGGTAAAATGCCCCCGGGGTAATTTCTCTACCAAACCACCAAATGTCATCACATCTCCTTCCTACACTTTCTGAGGCTCCTAAAAGCCTTAGTCAGCTTAAGAATATAAGCTGATCTCATTAAATGGGGCTTTCACTGATTTAATCAGTTCTACATAAATCAGTCATTAAGATGAGAACACAAGCTTCGTGACGGTTTTGAAGAAAAGCTACCTCATAGGAAGCTGCTGTATGAAATGTGCTGCCTGATGTCTGAGACGTTTTGATAGTTTTGTGATCGTGTTTAGCATCTAAAACGTATTTCTAAAGGCATTCGTGGTGGAGATGTTGCAGAAATAGTGCTTTCCCTCCATGTTTACCACTAGTCAACATTATAAAATCTCAGAATACGTATATATACAGCTCTGGAAAAATTAAGACACCACCGCAAAATGATCAGTTCCTGTAGTTTTACAGTTTCTGGGTTTGTGTTTGACCAAAATGAGCAGTTCTGTTTTATTCTACACACTTCTGGAAACACGTCTCCCAAATTCCAGATCAGATATTGTATTCTAGATCTGTTTATTTAGAAAATCACTAACGACGCCTCCAGAAGCCTGTTTTTGAACCATGCTTGCTGTACATTTCACCCCAGCCACCACTCGCCAGTCTTTCTATAGGTCACTTGAGGTCATCTTACGGTGGTTAAGTGACATTGGAATGAGGTGGCGCTCATCACGGTCAGTAGAGAGTGGTTTTGGCCCTCTGCCAGTCTGTAGCTGTGCTGTCCTGGGAGTTTGCTGTTTGACCCTGTTCTTATGAACCAGACGCTCACTGATTCTGCCAGTAAAGCTAGAACCGAACCTTCTGTTCCTCACTAAGAACCTGCTGTACATGTGGAGATGCTGATTTAAGAAGAAACTGGAGTGGTCCCTTATTGATTTCCAGAGCTGTATGTAAGTGGTTTTATCATTTTTGATAGTTAATAAAATGGCTGGATTTATGTTGTAGACATCGCAGCTCCTGGTTTCCATCACCACCACTGTAAAGAAATCCTAAGTCTTACCTTTGCACCTTTTTACATCAGGCTGCTGTAAATGACGTTTACACCTCAACTGCTCAATTATGCAGAACTGTAGGAGTTCCCCTCTAAGTCAGAGCAATTGTAAGGCGTATCTGATTTTATCATGAGAGCATTATGTATTTGATATTCCCAGATAGCAAGCAAATGTCAGCCCACTGCCTTGATGAGGTTGGTGCCCCGTTGACTGTATGCCACTGCAGGTCCATCATTGGACCACCCAGATTACTGTCACAGGTGCAAGGTCTAACTGGTTTCTCCTCTAACCAGTATTAAATGCAAGCTGTCTTTTATTTGTGCTAAATTGAAATTGTGTGCTAAATGAGTTTACAGAGGATAACAAGAGAAAGAAATGAAGTGAAAAAGGGATACTGGAATGTCAGTATAAATGTGATAAAGTGTTATTTTGTCTAATGCTCTGCTAAACCACCAGGGAAATGCTGAGGGATGCCAGCTTTGCCATCAGTAGACCGCTGTCTTCTTTCTCATCTGTGTGGTTTGATGATAATTATCATATGTAAAAGATTTACACAGTCCTATGACCTTATGTGACTGACATTTTCTTTACCAAGAGATTATTCTGATGTGATTAGCCACTCGAGCTTTAGAGTAAATAATGTTTTTAGCTGTAGAGTGTGATGCACATGGGAAACACACGTGTTTAGTTAGTATTTTTGTAACAACATTTTTTTGCTAACTGCTAGCATGCTGATTACCATCCAGCTCGCATGCTAGTCTAGCTAATTGTATGCCTGATGCACAGACTACCTTTGTCACTATTAATCTTTCAGTGGCCATTATAGTTTTCCATGGATTTCATGATCAGGTAAAGGGAGAACCACATGCTCAGGTAAGAAAATGATATTTGAAATACATGAACCTCGCCGGACAGAGATCTAGCTCTGTCATCTAAATAAAGAGTTCATGTCTGCTGTATTGAATGTATGAATATTGTAATGGTCTAAAAACAGTCCAGTATTACATTTGCTGCTAGACTCTGTAGTCGTGAGGGGTGTTTTGATTGTACCGAGGGGTCTATAGGTCCTCCTTGCTTTAACATACAGTTTGTCCTAAATCTAAGCGCCTAAATGTTACGATCCACAGGCTGTTGCTCTGTCAGGAAAGTCAACCCACAATCACTGAAACATGTTGCTTCCCTCACTGAATCCTCATCTAAACCAAATCCAACCTGAACACTGGGGGAAACACACAGTGTGTCAGTTTATCTGGCTTTGTTGGGTTGAATCTCTAATAAATGCTGTTCCAGTATCATCTGCAGCCTGGTGTTCAGCTCAGGAGAGAAGCAGGCAGTCAGTTCCACACTCCTGTGTCCTGTTCGAGGTGGAAAGTTTACCTAAACGCCCTCTTGGAGCGGCTGTTGTGTGGCGTTAATAAGCACTGTGCGCTGCTGCTGCTCCCCAGAGAGAGAAACAGGAGAGAGCTCAACCACAAACAACACGAGACTCCCTGGCTGTGTCTCAAACATAATAGCACACCTCCATTAGCAGGACATTCATATGTACAGTGTGGGAAGTGTGCATTTTATATATATATGCATACATTATATATATAATATAATATATATATATATATGTATATGTGTGTGTGTGTGTGTGTGTGTATGTGTATAAGACACGTATGATGTAATGGAAATTAGTTTAACCACATAACAGTGTACTGATACTGGGCATTGGATTTTGGAAATGTGATTACTTTAAGCAAGCCGGAAGTTGAAGGAAATTGTTATTTTAAGTATTATTTTATGTAAGTTACTTATTTTTAATCTATTTAAAAATTACTTTTTTATTTGCTATTGTTGCAACTCTTATACTGTCTAAAGTTTAAAACACTTTTTCTAATTTTGTAATCCAAATATCACTAATATCTAATATCACAGCATTTTATAATGTTCTAATATTCATTTAATGTCAATTGTAAGTAAGAGTTTCATTCTCATAATCTTTTACACTACAAACATCAAATTATCCCCTGATATCATTTATCATGTCCATAATTACTAATAATCAGTGTTGGCAACACATCAGTCAACCCACAGCACAGCTTGGGCTATAAACAATACGAACATACAGGGAACAGAAATACAGCAGTTTCCTGATATACTGCACACTGGAGACTCCCAGAGGAGCGTGTTGGAGAGAGTTTTAAATTTCATACACAAAATTGGTCATTTTTATGTATTTTTTGATACTGTATTCACTTATACATCATCACTGTTAGAACAACATGTACAAGCAACCGTGTTTCTCCAAAACCTCTTCATGTTTAATGTACGTCCATCAAAGGCAATTATGCAGAGTACTTCTCTTGGCCTGTTTCTCACACAATGTAAAGATAAGCTGGTGTTTTAAGAAACAAGTAACAAAAAGTGACAGAAATCGAGATATTATATTAGGAACACCTCATTTATACCTTTACTTCACTTTTACTTATACCTTTATTGGGCAAACCTTCTATATAGTTGCAACAGACGGACTGTAGTCAGTACTTGTGTGCCTACAAAATGCACCTATAAAAGGCATAAAAAGTTTGCCTGATTAAATGGCCTCTAAAATAAACTTTTTAAAATTACTAATCATATGCATATGTTTATTGTGATCTAGTTCTCTAAGACTAAATACACCCTTCATATATAGTTGCACCCAGAAGGAAATTTCAGACTGCAATGTTATTCATAATGAAGTTAAAAGTTACCGGTAACAATAAATGATGATAAATTTTGACTGATATGAGCAATATTTATTGAGCTACACATACAGAAGTAGTGTCTCTCAGTATGGTGTCGGGCTGCTGTGTTTGCTAACTCAGCATGGAGTTGTAGAGGTTGTCCTGCGATAATCCATCCCATGCAGCTTGAATATTCTCACAGAGTTCCTGCAGAGGGTGCGGTCGGGGTGGAGGTGGAGTGACACCAGGCCTTCTGGACATGTGACAACAAACCAGTTATCTTGGTGCTGACCACGGTGCCCGCACACACGGATTCATTGGTTGTCTCCACCAAGACAAAAGCGTGACTCGTCACTGAAGATGACCCGCTGCCATTCTGAGTCACCCCATGACAGTCTAGCACGACACCATTGCAGTCTTTGGTGACGCTGACGTGGTGTTAAGTGCAGTCATTGTAACGGTTTGAGTACATGTAGTCCTGCATCATGCAGCTTTCTGCCAATGGTGCTGGCACTAACAGGATGACTCATGGAGAACATCTCTGCTCACCGTCAGGCCACAATCTTGGCTGTTGCGTCACTCTGCGCACGCTGGACAATACACCAGTTCTCTGTCTCTGTGGTTTGCGTAGGTCTCCCAGATCCTTCATGTTGCCGGTGCTTGCATTCTTCTATTCACTGCCACCAACACCATGCTATGGTAGTATTCACACGACCAGTACGGCGTGCAATACATTGATAATTCCACCCCACTTCCACAAGCCCTATGGCGCAACCCCTCTCCAACTGCTCAAATTGCTTTCAAACTCTTCTCTGAGTATACTTAATTTGCAAAGGATGCTACCAACACAACAGCACGAGTCAGAATAGAAAGCATGCATAACAGGACGACCTCATATAGCCAGTCAGGTACAGCGATAAGTCCTGTCCTTGCTTAAGTCACGTGTGGCTGAGTGTGAAACTTGAATCATTTGTGTGTCTCACAACGGCAAACCCACCCACCAAGTTTCATTCCTGTCGGTTGATTCCTGTTGGTTGCAGCTTTTTTTTTTTTTTTTGACGATGATTGTATAAATTATTGGCAAAAGTTAATGATTTATCTAGAGCTGGATACAAGTTGCTGTCCAGAGAAAAACAAAACAGGAGTATTTAGTTTTCTACAGTTTAGCACAACAGATGGCCTTTACATTGTGTGAAAATGTCACGATGAATGGATCCATACAAATGGTTCACATTAACCTGCATCAAAATGTAAAGAAGGTTCTCGCCTTCTCCTGTGAACATACTGTACTGTACTGTAGTGATGATACGTATAGTGTCATACTATAGTATATAGAATATAGTATAGTCTGTCTATATATCTACAGTGTTACTATAGTTACATATACTGATAGATCTATATTTGCATGATGCACAGAGAATGACACACTTCCATCTGAAATTTCCGGTTGCTGAAGACGACTTATGGCCTACACTACAATTCTGGTGATTAATCTTGTTTGTGCTTTCACAAGACAAAAACATTCAGTCAGCTCAGTAGGTCAAAGGCATTTCTGAGACAGCTGCTTCTGAATGCTACTCAGCAGCCCTGCAGTAGTAAAACGTTACTAATCCCCATCAAAACTCGTAGGGGTCTCTGTAAATCTCTTACGCCTTCGGAGGTGGTATTGGCATCTTTAAAAAACTGGCGTGTTTTGCCCATGACTGACATTACACATCAGTGACGTACAGATGAATCTCCTCACCACAGCAGGCATTTCCTGCTTAACAGTGTCTATCATCGTTCTGTGGGGTGGTGTTGGCCTGAATGGGTTCAATAAATAGCACACGTTTTATGGGTGTCACTCATTCTTGAATCATTGTCCTCTAGTTAAGCGCTTGGGTGAAGGATCCTACTACTAATGTCCTTCAAGTGGTATGGTGTGGCGGGCAGTGGTTGGTCTCAGTGACTCAAATGGACTAAGTGCACCAAATGGTATGATTAATTTTCCAAGACTTCACGGTGCTTCACTTTCTGTTGTGTGAAACCTTTAGTTTGACCAGTGCATGGTCATGGAGACATGGTGAGTGACCATAACCAGAGACTACTCATGTATGTTTCTGAAAAGAGAAGAACAGAGTCATAAAACCCTCTATGCTATTAGATGCTGGGTGCACTAAGAAGTCCCAGTGTAGTTCCATAAAGACCTGTATAAAGAACACTGCTATTTGAATAGATTTTCTTACACCTACACAACTTGTTGTTTATTTACTACACAGACCCACAAAAGTTTCTTTGAATGACGCCATAGAAGAACCATGTTTTAAAAAAAAAAACCCTTTAAGACTAAACGAGCTCTGTTCTGATTGGCTGTCCTATTTTTTGTCTCATTCAGAAAAGCACTCAGTGTTGAAACGCTCCTTAGAACGTCCATGTAAGTGGGCGGAACCAAACTGCTGTAGGCCGAATAGATGGATATATGCAAATGAGTAGATTCCTGGGCGTCACAGAAGCAATGAATTCAGAACAGCTTGTTTTTGCCTGTTTTGTTTCCATATATGGACTTCATGGACGGAATGATTGAAACTTTAACAATGTGTACGTGTTACTGCAGATGCCTTTATTTATAAAAGTGGAGAAATGTGGTTTTCCATGATAAATTAAACACTTATTAAACAGTAATTAAAGATCAGATTCAGACACAGAGCCTGCAGCAGTGCAGCTTGTGTTGTACGTATAACCCCTCCAGTCACAGTCCATCAGAACGATAAGAGTTCAATTTTTAATTAAATTCAGGCATGAAGAAGACAAAAACAACAAGGACAGGGAAGACAGTAGGCTATAGATGTACAGATGTTTTTCAGATGTGAAAGTGGGTTATCGTGATTTTATCTGTTAGCCTAAATTGAGATCATCACTGCTGTCGGAACAAAACCTTGTATCTCTGTGTTTTTCTGCTTTTTATATAATGTGTGCATTTCATGATAAATGGACCAAAAGCAATGACCCAAAATGACTTGGGATAAAAAGTTTGGTATATTGACTTACATTAAAAACCATTACATTTATTCCTTCTCCTGTAAAGTCATCATTTTGGAGATAGAAGATTCAAACTTCAAGACTGTATTGCCATGTGTACAGAGAAACAAGCAGTTGCACTGTATTATGACATCTTTACTCTGTACCAAAAGGTTACTAGAAGCGCTAGAAGGTTTCGTTCTGACAGTGACGACATGCAACGGTAACTGCAATTGTCCAGTGAAAATGACTAAACTGAAGCAATGTTTGGTTCCCTAAAACCATGTTGGAAGAGATTTGCCAGGGTGAAGAACCTGTTATAGGCTTTTAGAACCTTCCTTACCAAATCTAAATGCTCTTACTAGAACCTTTACATTATGTGAAGGTTCTTTAACCTATTCAAAAGATTGTATACAATCACACGTCTCATATTTGCAAGAATCTGAAAATCATCAGGAACCATCCATGAATGATTTTTGAGGGAGCCTGACTGTGTTCCTGTATGTCTTCCCGCAGAGAAAGCTTTCAGTGAGCTTTGATTTGGAGACTTTGGGCTTCTTCATTATTTTTATTGATATAACAACACTTGTATGGCTTTAAGCCACTCTACCCTCCTTTGACTGTAACCCAAACTCCCCCAGATGGCTTGAACTGATCTGAAGCCAGATGAGGAGATTTGGTGTCACTTCATTAAATCAGCCCTGGCCGTGTGCTCTTGGCCCGGAGTCAGAACGAGCCGGAGCAAACTGCTGTCCCGGGGAGCAGCTGTGTGAGATCAGGCGTGCTGGAACGATGGGCGCTCCCTCTGAAAGACGCTCTTTATCCTGGATTATTCTCGGCCTCGCAGGCCTGGATTACGGACTGAAAGCGCACACTCAGCTCTCTTTCCACAGCTTCCTGAGATTAGCGCAGCAAACTTGAGCCTAGAGGAGCTCACCGGAGGAGCCAGCACATCCAGCTGAGACACAGATACACATTCAGCCTGCTGGGTGCAGATATATAGACATCAGACTGTGAATCAGTGGAATGAATGACAGTGAGGAGCTTAGTGAACACCATTAGACCTGTTTTTTTCTAGGATGACATATACTAGTGCTCTTGTAGCCCCTTTAAAAGGGGTTCCTTATAGGTTCCTTAGTAAATGCAATATTTACATATGAACCATCGTACTGAAATAGTTCAGGCTGAGGTCCCACAGTAAAGACTATTTAAGAAACAGTGAGGTATTCAAACCTTACATATTAACTGGAATTATGTTGTGATCTATTTAAGCCCACAGCATTAATTCAGATGGTAATAAGATAAATCTAAACAAAACCATCATTTAAAGAATGCTTTGTATTGAGAGATGGGGCTCCCAAACCCCATATGAAGTAATAATATAGTAAATACTGTCATATGAAGATCTTTAGAAAAATATACTTTCTTTTAAACTGAAGTTAATAAGCGAGATTCTTCATATTTGATATTTAAATAAAAAAAGAACTTTATTTAAACCAATTATGTCCTGTGTTTTCATGTTCCTACTAAAACAGAGTTTGAATACATAGGCCTAATTTTAGCCACGCCCCTGCATTTTAGAGCAGAAAGTGAGGCTGCATTCCTATCCCTCAAGGCCACATGGTGAACAGTTAGATTCCCACTGATTTGAAATAAATGTGTTGCAAAGTCTGAAAATCAGTATGTAACACTGTAACCTTCACCACAGATGCACATACTGTTTTATATTTTAATTAAAATATGAATATTTTTGAATAGTAAATAATACTATTTTAATACTGTACTGCTATTTTACTACTCTTTTGTTACTAGCAGCTTTCAGTTTTCGGAGTAATCTAGAAATTCTCATTACCATTCAGTCATTCAAAGAAATATCTTTCCACGCTGCCAACATTACGTCTTGGAAGTTGGTTGCGTTTTCTGTTTCTCATGATCCAAGTGATCCCAAACACACTCACTGATCCTGATTTCTGGGCTCTGTGGTTCTCATAGCTCCAGTAGCTTCTTTGTTTGATTTACAAATTAGTTTGACAGCCACACGTTCTTCTATTTGAATGTTTCTTTCCATATTTAAGTGGTTCTTCTCAGTGACAGAGAACCTGTTGAATATTAATCTTTATAGAACCGTTTTTAAATGGTTCTATTCAGAACCAGAAGGGGCTTACGTCAAAAGATGTTCAAATTCATGCACATCTTTCTTGTTCTACTGTATTTAGAACCAAAGGGTTTGCTAAGAGTGTAATAAAAGCTGTGTAAGTGCCGTGCAGGTGCATAGATGCAGGTGGGCTGTAGATGGATTGCCAACCTGTAGACCCCATTTTTCATACTGCCACTGTCATAACAAAATCTCATATTTCTGAAATGCCAACTACATAGCAGGAAAAAACGATTACTATATTATTACTATAAAAACTACTACTATATTATTACTATAAACACTATTATTATTATATTATTATTATTATAAAATAAAATATTAATTAAAATATATAGAAAAAAGGGAGACTCTGGTTCTTGAATGAGGTAGAAGATTATGAAAATAATAACACAAGGATTTTTATAAAGCAACAACAATATGCATGTTTAAAAGCTGGATTCTGCCAGAGCTGGCTGTGGACCTGCAGTACAATCCATGAATGCCCATTCAAATTAAACCCCCATTTACAAGTCTATCTGCTCTCTATCTCACTGTGTGTCGCCCGAGACCCAGTGGATTCTATTTTGGGAATAATGCGCTGAGAGGACGGACCTCTCAGGGTTATGGAGGGCTACTGTACGTTTAATTAAAAAACACATTACTGGACACTTTCACTGACAGAAAAGAAAGGCTCATGGAGGGCCAATTTCCCAGAACTTATGAATTTCAATAAGCCCAAATAAAGCACAGCAAGTGAATGAGCTAATGAAGCCTGCGAGCTTGGGAAATTTCCCAGCGGCCCTGCTACGCAACTACCAGCAGGCCATTTCCTTGGCGATGGTTACCAGGGAATCCGTTCTGCAAGTCCCTGGCCAAGTCTCACATCAGGTCCGACAACAAGTAAACACTCATGCAGTTACGGGATCATGCAGGTCAGGAAGATGGGGAAAAGATCTCATGGCGCCTGCTAGTCTGCCGAATCCTCGTGTCACACTGCCTGCCGCTGGTCTGGGTAGAGCCAGTCGAGTGACTTTTGCCAGTTTTGCTGGTGGGATGTTGCTGCGGCAGTGCCAACTCAGATGATGTGGCTTCAGAACCCAAATCTGTCAGATGTTCATGATGTATGGCTGTTTATACAGCTTATCAAATCAAACACACAAAATTCAGATGAACACATGAAGCAGGAACACAGAAAGTGACTGCCCCCCTGCTTTCTCTCTCAGCTTGTCTCATTAGCTGGTTGTTTATTATAGAGATGGTGTCGGAGCAGAATCTGCAATCAAAACTATCATTACGTACGAGGTGTTCATTTTTCAGGAGATATTTCTGAAAGAGGTCTGATATTAGATCATCCATTGAGTGAGCTCAAAAAATTCTTAAATATGTGGCGAAACCAGGACTCTGATCTGGTAGATCTGGTAGACCAACCAAACTGTTGCCATCAGATAAACACTACACAAAACCGAAAATGTTTCAGACATGAAGAAACAAGGTAATCTGAGGACAGGATGAAACATAGAAGTTTACAGATTAAGCAAAGAAGCTGCTTCTCAGAACAATGGACTGACCACCCCAGAGTCCAGACCTCAACATCACTGAATGTGTTTTGATTGCTTATATTATATGAGGCAAAACAATTTACTGAACTCTAAGAACTGACCATGAATAAAGATGAAGTATAAATGCACTAAATACTAATATATAGACTTACTGAGCACTTTATTAGATCTCCTCCTCATTTCTGCACTAATGTTTTACCATACAGGAGCACACTGTAGTTCTACAATTACAGACTGTAGCCCATCCATTTCTCTGCTTTGTTAGCTCCCATTTTCCCCACAGAACCACCACAGCACATGCATTATTTGGGTGGTGGATCATTCTCAGCACTGCAGTGACACTGACGTGGTGGTGGTGTGTTCAGACTGAGAATGATCCATCACCCAAATAATACCTGCTCCGAATGGGGGCTACCAAAGAATGCCTAGAACCTAATGGAATACTGGAATACAGTTTGTAATTGTAGGACTAAGAAGTGCAGCTGTATGGTAAGAGAACCTGAAATATATAATGCAGGATGGTCTCTGACTTATTCATCTTGATCAGAAAATGCTATAATAAACACAAAACAACTATAATAATAAATAAATAATACCTAAATATTAAATAAATAAATAAATAAATAAATGCTCATCTGTTAAGGTGCCATGTTCAGGTTGGGGGAGGGAGCTAAGAGAATGCCACTCATAGCATGAAATAGCCCTTGTCCTTCAGCATTATGAATAGAATGCTGACATTCTGTAATCCTATTGAACCAAACTACTGATAAGGTGTCTCAGTCATGTGACTTTTTAAGCCATAAAGCCACATTGTTCCAGCTCTTGACTCATCCTAGCCAGTCCCTCCAGATGACAGCTATGAAAGAGTCTGTGACCATATATGGTCATCTATGTAAAACAAGGCTTGCATGGTTTAAAAAGGAAAATGAAACTGATCCTCAGAAAACCGGACACAGGCCTGTCTGACTACCATTTAGATCCCATGTTTAAACTCTTAATTATTTTTTTTTGTGCTGCAGTAGAACGAGAGGGAGGCAGTGGACAGTATTTGATGTGCAGACTCTCTCTCTCTCTCTCTCTCTCTTTCTTTCTCTCTCTCTCTCTCTCTCTCTCTCTCTCTTTTGAAAAGCAATTATCCTTTTTGCAGACAAAGTATCTCTCACAAACACTCACACAGACAAAACTGAGAGGGACACACCCATACAAATGTGTGTCTTTATTTATTTAATTTACTTTTGGTGAAAGATGTATATGAATCATTGGACACCACATTAGACATTACTGTTTCAAAATCTTGCTCAGTTTAAGGTGGAAGTGTGCAGCCAAAAATATACTCAAAGATGTGCAGCTGTCAAGAAGCTATTACTGAAAAAAGGAAGTAGACAGAAAAGAAGAAAATTTGCCAGTCAGACAAAGAAACTCCCGGTGTTCTCAGAACAATGGACTGAGTCCAGAGTCCAGCCATCACCATCACTGAATGGGTTTTGGATTTTATGGATTGTAAGAAGCATAAAATGCAATTCTAAGTCTGGAAATGGTGGAAAAGATATGTGGGAAAATGTCCCTGCAGATCTCAATTTTTGTCTAAAACAATAGACACCCTAAATACTGAATATATGTATGCAGAGTATATTTTCTATTAAATATGCTGTGTGTTTACTGCTTTTAAAATAATGGCTGTTATAACAATATCTGTTATAATATTATATAATATAAACCGAGAAAAAATACTTTGTTTATTATTAAAACAGACAAAATTGTGTATTATAATAATAATTATTAATAGTAAGCTGTCATATTTGTTTCCATATCAAATGGTTTCTCCTGTGCAAAACAAAGTGAAAAACAACAAGCTAAATATCTCATTTAACTCTAATACATCATTCAACCTGTCAGTTATAGCTAGAAACTAGGACTAGGACTGAATCCACTGCAAACATTTGACAGTGGGACAATGGTGGCCTATGGGTAGAGGAATTTTGCCTGTTTGTCACGTTTTAATAATAAATAAAATTCACATTTTTATATTTAAACGTCATATATGATGGTACGGGGCATGTAGCCTGTGGTAAAGGTGATCTCCACCGATTTTCTTCAAAAGTCACTTAGAAAGGCTTTGTTCTAGAGAAGCTTGCTGAGTCAGAATCGTTCACAGTGGTGGAGATAGGAACCAGATGTCCACCTCTAAAAGCTCCAATGCAGAAAACTAGTGTCTGACATTGTTTTACAGTAGTTCTATGACCATGTTTTGGTCTGAAATGGATTTGTGTTGTGAAGTGAAATAGCCCCTGAAGAAAACATAGCATTTTCAGATTCATCACTATTTTGCCATCATCGTCAGCATCAGACGTGTAGGTTCACTTGAGGTTTCGGATAGTAAATTAAAAGGCTATATTTGACTGTAGACCCCTGGCGGCCCCTGACTCCTGTCACCAGCCCCACTGTAAAGACATCTGCGCTGATAAGTTTTTCTACACATGAATTCTGAATGACTGAACGGCTTAACCACTGAATTCTGAAGAATCAGTGGAATTTCCCCTTAAGCCATACAAGTCTTAAACAGCACCATAGAGTTTTATGCATGTTATAAATCCCAAAGTACATGCCAGAGTGAGAATTCCAGTGCTTTGGAATTCCAGTGCTTTCCTCTGTTACAAGGTGACATCTTGCTGTAACATTTATTGGCCTGTATTGGCCAGTTTGTGCAGTTAGGCCTGTACTGCATTTAACCACTCTGGCAGTTCACCAGTCAAAACAGAATGGGTGAGCTGACCAATCAGAGCGCACTGGGCTCACTGGGAGGTGGGGCTTAAAGACAAACAAGGTCTAACAGAGCATTTCAGATATTTTGAGAACAATGAGAACAACAGAATATAACTGAGCTTGAGAAATATTACAATAACAGTAAGTTGATAAAGCTCAGTTGTTTTATAGCCCTAGTGTCCAGTATCTGTGCTATGCCGTTATGGCTTAAAGCTAAGTAGATCAGTTAATAACATGCTCAGTAACACACCAAAAGACCAAGCCCATGGCCCCATTTATAAAAGATACACCAGACAAAAAATTAGTCTCATGTGACTGAAACATACCTTACAGCATAATATACCCCCGTGAGCATGTATAACAGCTGTTATTTGATTTGGCATGGACTGGACACGTTCCTGGATGTAGGCCACATCAACGTTCAGCCACTCTTGCATCAAAGAATCGCACAGTTGGGCCAGATTTGGTGGATGCCTTCCCTGGCACAATTCTAAGGAGAATTTCCTCTAGACTGAGATTTTTGCCACTGCTGGTAGTCCCGTATGACCGTACGCTTCCATTCACCTGCAGATTCAGCTGCTTCCTTCACACTATGGCTTTTGGCACACCCAAATGCAATCACTTCTTTTTGCCAATCATTAACATATTTTCCACACATCGAATGAGACGTTCATTGCACTTTACCACTTCTTCTTAATCTACCAAACCAATCTACCAAACCAATCTACCATTTATGTCCGATCATCCTCGTACAATGACATCTGCAGGAGCCTGAAGTTGTTACCACCTTAAACACACAAGATGACTTATTTTGTCCAGAGAGCTTATATTAGATCCTAACGTGATCATATATGAACATTCCTGTTTAAATAGTGATTTATATGTGTAATTTGATGTGCAAAGGTGCATAGAACGGCAGTGTCAGTGTGCTGCAGGCATTACAGTGCACTGTTTATGAACACTGTGTTTGTATGCCGATTTTGAGGACAGATTTCGAAAGTGTATTTTATGCATGCATACTGGATCTACTTAACCGGTGACCTTTCACCCACTTCTGAAAGAAAAATCATTGGAAATGAATAACACTGGAATTCAAGCATGTTGTGCTGCTCTTTCTCGTTAGGCCGAACGGGATATTTGCATTCTGTGAAGCTTATCCAACCTTGCGACAGTCGCTACAAAAGAACGCATCTGTGGGCGGATCGTGCATCGTTCACTTTGAGGAGCCGTTTGTCTGAACCATCAGGTGGAGATTTCCATGGCTTTTTAATTCCCTTTGCTAACAGGACAAACCGCCCCTCACTGAGGGGAGCGTGTTTACTGAATGATTTATTAATGCTCCCCTCAAGGTTGGAGCCGGCTCTGCAGACACTTAACCTCCAAATAAAGGCTGCAATGATGAGAGGCTGTGGCTTTGGGCAAGACTGATTTATTTGCGTGTAAAAGGCTCTTTAGCCTGGGAAAAGATGAGCGTTGCTTTTAGAGTGTTTGTGCATGTGTGTGTGTGTACACTGAGTACTAAGAGGGACGCCTGCTTTCATTCACCTGCAGCAGAGTAAACTCACAGTGCTGCTGAAGTCTACTGTAAGTCAGGTGGATCCTGTATGTTACATTTTGAATACTGTGCAAAAGTCCGAGACCACCTTCAGTTATTTATGTTGTGTTAACTTGGTGTTTTCATTGAATGAGCACTGAGCTTTACTGTCTAATAAAAGCTGGAACTGAGTTCCACAGTTTGGAAACAGAATAACTGGAGTGACCTGACTGTATTTTGTGGAACACAAACAGAGAGACACTCTGCAATGTGAGCTTTATAGTAGTAGAACAGCTGTAAAGTCTGTTGTGTTAGATACCGCTAGCCAGTGCAGTGGTGGTAAAGCAGGAGTGATATGAGCTCTTGCTTTGTTTTTGTTAGGGTCTGTGCTGCTGCGCTTTTTGCGAGTTGTAGGGGATGGGTTGTTTTCTTAGGAACCCCAGTAAGAAAAAAATGCAGGAAACATATTTAACAGGAATTGATCTAAAAAAAAGCCTCTACAGCTAATTATAACATCACATGTTCTGCTATCCAGTGTGTCCACAGCTTTTCGTTTCGTTTCTTTTAGTTTTTCTGAAGGAATATGCAGGGAGATTTTTACACACCTCCAGCATTTTCTGCTCCTTACAGTTAAAAAAAAAATACATTCATTGATGTTGACTGAGGTCTGGACTCTGCAGTGGACAGTCCACTGTTCTGAGAACACCAGCAGATTTTTGATTGATTTGCATATTTTCTTCAGTGATGGTTTCTTCACAGCCAAAGATTTAAGTACTGTTTATCACCGTTTTGGTGGTCTTTCAGGTTGTATGTTTATCTCTCTCTCTTTCTCTCTCTCTCTCTCTCTCTCTCTCTCTCTCTCTCTCTCTCTCTATCTTGCAGCTAGCCTCTCTGGCCATTTAATCAGAACCCCCCCCCCCCATATAGGTACACTTTAGAGGTTTACAGTGACTGATCATAGCGTATCTGTTACTACACAATCTATCATCCCCCACTGCTCCATCCATCAATGAAAACGGACCACCACTACTGACCACTGGCGATTATATGAATGCCTATGAGTGCACAGCGGTGTTGCTGAGCTCTTTCAGCTCTGTGTACAGTATATGTGTCAGATGATGTTACTGAAAACGTTTTTTGTGCATGGGAGCGAACGTGTGTATGGTGTGTGTATGTGCCAGTGGTGACGCGGTGACGGGCTTACACTCAGCCGTGCCAGTGCTCACAGCAGGGGGTTTCCGCAGTCATTAGAGCAGCTCACAGGGAATCCTTTCAGTAGGAAAAAAACAAGCTTACACTGAGTCCCTCTCTCTCCCTCTCTCTCTCCCCCTCTTTCTCTCCCTCTCTCTACCTGATCAAAACAATTGTGCCCTCCCCGTCGCGTTTTCTTCTGTTCTCCTTCCACAAATATTCCCTTTTATTATTTTTTAAGCCCCAGTGCACTGTCCCTGGTGTGGAATGTGAAGGCTTCACACACATTCCTGAATAAGAATGTGTACTGGAATCTCATCAGGCCACAGATAAGACTATAGACTGCTCATCGCTGCACTGTGTGCATGTGCATGTATATGTGTGTGTGTGTGGTGGCTGAGTGGTGAGTGTGTTTAGTCATGCTCCGCAGAAAACAGGATTAGGGCAGAAATCTTGAGAGGGAACAAGTGTGCGTCACTAAGTGTTTCTCTCTCTCTCTCTCTCTCTCTCTCTTTCTCTCTGTGTGTCTGTCTGCGCTGCCTCAATGCTGCAGTGGGAAACTGAGGTAATTGCACTAACGCGAGACATTTGTAACACTGGCTGAGCTGGCAATGACAGCCTGGCACGCCTGGTAACAGGGCTGTGTGTCGGCGTGCCTGACAGTCTGTTTGTGCATGCATTTTTAAGTGACCTGTTCATACTGTATACCTCACTGTGTGTGTATATGTGTACTGTTGGCGTGTGAGTGTGCTTTTCTGTTTGTGTGTGCACTTTTAAGTGATCTGCTCGCATGAACACATGTATGTCATATTAGCATATGTTTGTTCATCTAATACGCACTCTAACACTCCAGTTCTCCCACCTTCTAACTGGGAGTATGATCTCGCTCTGAGGCCCACAAGCAGGAGTTAAACTCCAGACCCCAAAATATGATTTCATCCTGATCTCCAGAGTTGGGTGTGGGGGTAGCATGGTACAAAATAGCACATTACAGTGATGTGATTACTGTTTCTCATAACACAGTTGTGTAAAGAATGTTAATAATAATAATATTAGTAATAATCATAATAATATTTTTTATTCATAGGGCACTTTTGATATCAGTGGCAGCCCAGTGTGCTGGTCAAACAGTTGTCACTAGTAATAGAAGACAGTATGAGTTTTATTAAGCCAAAAACATAGATGATATTCAGAAGTACCAGTGAGATGTTATAGAGACATGTTTTTTTAATGTGTCCTAAACATGAGCACAAAGCTTGACTGTCTAATAGAGGTTGGAACTTAGTTCCACAGTTCAGAAGCATTATAATAACTGTATTTTGCTGAAGGTGTTTTCAGACGGCCAGTATCTACAGATCTAAGATCACACGAGGGAACGTAAACAGAGAGACATTGTTTGATGCAGAGCTCTGTGATTTAGAGCTTTATAGACTAGTAGCACGACTTTAAAGACCATTCCATAAGAGACAGGTAACCTATGCCGTTCTTTGTTAGGATCCAAGCTGCCACATTTTGTGTGAGTTGTAGAGGATGGATTGCTTTCTTTGTAACCCCAGTTAGAAGACCATTACAGTAATCAACTCTGCTTGTAACAAACACATGAACAAGTTTCTTTGCATCGCTCTGAGATAGAAAGGGCTGGACTTGAGCAATATTTCTCAAGTGGTACAATGCTATTTTAGTGACTGCGTTTAAATGCGGAATAAAACAGAGTCTAAGATCAAATCCAGGTTTCCTACTTCAGGTTTAGTTTATATATCTAAAGAACCTAGAGTTTTAGTAGTGAGAATCAGTGTTTCAGCTTTTTCCTGATTTAGTTGTAGACAGTTTTCTGATATCCACTGATCAATATTTGACACACAGATTTTAAGTCTGTCTAGACTATCAGAAGGAATGGAGATGTATAATTGCATGTCATCAGCACAGCTATGAAAGTCTAGATCATGTTTGCTGATGATGTCACCTAAAGGTAACATGTACAAAGAGCAAAGAATAGCAAAGGCCTTAAAACTGACCCCTGTGGTACTCCAGAAAAATATATATTTTTTGGAGGAATGATTTGGTAGTGAAATCAAAAATTGTCTACTGGTAAAATATGACTTCAACCATTCTAAAACTGTGGCTGAGCAGCCGACTCAGTACTCAAGACGGCAGATTAGAATCTTGTAATCAATAGTATTAAAAGCTGCACAAAGATCCAATGAGACCAGAATAGAATGATTTTGTACATCGACACTAAGCCATTGACACTAAGGTCATTGACAACACAAACCAATGCTGTCTCAATACTAAGGTTAAAATGAAAACCTGATTGAAGCTTCTTATATTATTTGTTTGATATTAGATAAGCATTTAATTCTATAAACTGTTTCTAAGGCTTAAAATTGGTCTAGGCTTATTTGTGTAATGCATTACAGATTACTTTTTCCTGTAACTATCAAAGTAGTTAGCATAGTGTAACCACATGACAGTTACTGACTTACTGAGATTTACAGTACTTGCGTTACTCATAATTTGGAAAAGCATTAGCCAATCAGAATTTCAGTATGAATATCTGTGTCTTGTTCAAAATTATAGCAACATGCCTTTTAGATTAGTATTCAGATGTTTCAGATTTTTCAGATTATTTACTTTTTTAGAGAGTAATGAGTAGTTAGATTATTTTTTTCATTCCAGGATGTAATAAGTAAAGTTATGCCATTGGAGTCTGAAATGAAGTACATAAATATTTGTGATTGTTTTATTTTTTGGAGTAACTTCACTGTCCAACACTGGGCATCTCAATACTGTTCTATTGCAACAGACTTATTGGTGATGAGTACCAAAATGCACTACATTGTGATTTATTACATATGACTACAAATTATACCTTTATATAGCAAGCTTTTTATTGATGCAAAACATAATTGTGAAGCAGACAAATCAACATTTAAATCAACTACTTCTTATATCTTCGCTTGGCCTGATTGCAATTATCTGAGCTGACACAGATCTCACAGAAACAACAAATGTTCTAAATTTTGACTTGGTGCCACAACGGCAGCCACAAGTAACGTTTGTTAACTGGAGACACTTTACCCAGATGTGCCCCTGACACTTTGCCCCTGATTTCAGTCCTTGTGGACCATACCTTCTACCTTATTCAGCACACCTGATTACACATTAGCTATTTAGCAAAGCCTTCATGGGTTGCAATGATGTTAGAAGAGGGAAAACCTTTTCTACACAGCTGTGCTCCACCAGAAACTAAGTTTGACACGCCTGGGCTAGACTAAACACTGGCTCTGGCCCAGTTTAATCCCTGCCTGCAGGTGACGCCGTCCCGCCAGGCGCATACCCTCCATGTTCCCTCTGTCTGCCCACTGGCGTTGTCCGTCTCTCTCTCTGTCCGTCAGTGGTGCGACCGCTAAAAGCCTCTTTGTGTTCTCTCGGCCGCAGCAACAAAGGGCCGGGTGTGCCCGCTGCCTCTGACCTTCAACACTCGTAGCTAAGACCTCACTGTACTGTACGGTCACAGCCTTCCCTTGTTCTCTCAGCTGCTCTCTCTGCTGCTCTCTCCCTTTCTTCTCTCCCTCTCTCCCTCTCTTTCTCAGCACACCCTCCCCCCCTCCTCCTCTTTTGCTCTCTCTCCCATGGCTTCTGGAGGCCAGCCAACAACTGGGTGAAATAAGGTGGACTGGTGTAAGAGTCTGTTCCCTGATAAGGTGCAAACACGGCAAGCGTAACCACTCTGTTGATTTCTCTGGGACTGTGGGGAGAAGGCAAATGTCCACCTCGTATGTCCACTAGGAATTAAGCAGATGCAAATGAATGAGTTTACTCAGTAATAACGAAACTAATACATCGTTGCTGTCCAAAGAAAAACATGTATCTCCATTTTGGTCAATTTTTACTTTTATACATCATTTGCACACAGCCGTTGCTGTTTACACTGTGTGGAAATTTCATGATGAACAGACCAAACAGAAATTAAACGAGGTTTTTACCCTCTCCTGTAAAGCTGCCATTTTGGAGATGCTTATTTTTCTTTGGACAGCGACGGTAGATACATAGACAACTGAAATATTAACAAGATACCAAGAAAACAGCAGGTAACAAGGTTGACCTATGGATAAATGGTGGATTTGGATGGTCCTCTTAACATTTCAGAGTTTATCACATTTCACCCGAACAACAAACAGAGTTTGTTCAAGTTCCATGATTTTCAAGTTTAAACATTGCCAGTGTATTTTCTGGTACCACTTTCTCTGTGCAGTACATGGTTGTATGTCCATGATGGAAATATATGCATTATAATGTGATATACAGCTGGTAGTTACAACTTTGTAACAAAATGGTTTTAAACTTTATGACTCGATGAGAACCGTTCCATTGCTAATTCTCATAATCTAAGCCATACGTTAGGCCTGTCCAATAAGGTAAGTGGAGGCGAAGGACATTCCTGTTGTTCTGTATTCACTTCTGGCCTAAGGTATCCAATTAGCTGACAAATTCTTTCTTGTGAGCTACCTTCCCAGAGTGAGCCAAACCAAACCAAACATGCTAATCACAAAACAAGACACAGGTAATGGTGATGCTGAAGGGTTGAGGTCAGAATGTTTTAAAACGTTCCTCTTCTCAAGCTGCTCCGCTGTGTTTTTGTAAATGGGAAATACCTGTAAGACGGAAAACTACACGAGCATTAGCAGAACCAGTGACTAAGATAATAAGAGTTGCTAGGCCAAAAGAGCAGCTCTCAGCAAGTTGGACTGGAATGTGCTAGACAGATTTCCATTTTCAGTGATCAATAAACCATAACCACATCTACAACCATTACCATACCTACATCTCTGTGGGTTTGGAGTGAGTGACCGCCAGCCTTCAGAAACATCCACACACTCCACTTTGGCCTCCCCCCCATCTCAAAGCTGCTGTTTGCTCATCTTCCACTTATCATCTTATTACATGGTACATTTCAGAATCACTCAGGAGCAGCTCAACCAAACTATCAAAGCCTTTATTGATATAGCATTCAAGTAGCTGTGGTCATACGGTCTGGTGTATATAAGAACAGCTCTCTGGCTGTTATATATATACTGGCATTCATCAAGAATTGGCCAAATGCACATGTGCCGTACACTGATGATTACCAGCTGTATTTGATGTGCTTAAAGTGGAAGACAGTGCAGGGTGCAACATTACACATCACATGCGGTAGTGCTTTGAGGAGGAGGAGGAGGATATGCAGATGATGACATGAGGGCACAATCATTCTATTTAAATTCCATTGGGAACTGATGTGACTATGTGTGAAGAAGCCAAAAGAATCTAACCGCTATGGATTGTCTGTGGAGAGCAGTAAAACATTTCCAAACAGAGGGGAACATTTCCTTTAGACCATAAAAAAAACCTCAATGAAAGAATGCCAAAGCAGTGTGAGGTCGTCATCAAGGCTAAAGAGGTCCTACAACATGCTGATCAACAATCATACCACCATGGCACATTAACCTAACATTCCAATATTCTAATGCTGGCCAGTGTTGTGATTTTGGACTACAAAATGAAACTGTGAAGGAGTTGCTAACAATTGTCTATGAGTAACATACTAGCTCGCCAAGACATTAGTGATATCAGTAATAACTTTACTGCTCATGATGTATTTACTCTAGGGATGGCGAAATACCACTTTAGTTTCTGAAAACAATGCCAGTATATAAGTATCAGCTGATACCAATACGGATACAATCATAGTACAATCAGCATATGCTGTAATTTAGATGGTGTTATGCTGGTCATTACCAAACCAGAACATGTTGTAATTTAGGTGCCGTTATGCTGGTCATTACCAAAACCAGAATATGTTGTAATTTAGGTGCTGTTATGCTGGTCATTACCAAAACCAGAATATGCTGTAATTTAGGTGCCGTTATGCTGGTCATTACCAAAACCAGAATATGTTGTAATTTAGATGCTGTTATGCTGGTCATTACCAAAACCAGAATATGTTGTAATTTAGGTGCTGTTATGCTGGTCATTACCAAAACCAGAAAATGTTGTAATTTAGATGGTGTTATGCTGGTCATTACCAAAACCAGCATATTATCACACTTCAAAGAAATACACATACAAAGAAATATATATCTCACTTGTTCTGTTTCATTGTGTAACAATTTTATAATGAACTGACCAACAGAAGTGCTCCAAAATTACTTTCAACAAAACTCCTTTACATTAATGTACATGAAAAGTAAAGAATGTTTTGCCCTCTCCTGTAAAGTTACTGTTTTGGAGATGGATGTTTTTCTGTGGATAGTAACAACATAATAACAACATAATTTAGATGCTGTTATCATCACCAAAACCAGCATATGTAGTGTTTTGAATGCTGGTATGCTGGTCAACCACCATGACCGTGCTCACTGACCAGCTAAACAAGTTTAGACTAGCATAAGCCAGCTTAGTCCAGCATGAAATTCATTCTGGTCCATGTTGTTTTAGGCAGGGTTAGAGCACATTCTAGAAAAGACATTCTAGAACAATGTAAACAAGGGAGAACATTCTAGAACAGTGTAAACAAGGGAGAACATTATAGAACAGTGGTGAACATTGACATTGTGCTGCATGTGTTTTTGCATGTGTGTAACTGGGGGAGAACATTCTAGAACAATGTGAATGGTGTGACCTTTCCAGGACTATATGAATGGTGGAGAGCATTCTAGAACAGTGTAAATGGCAGGGAACATTCTAGAACGGTGTGAATAAGAGAGTGCGTTCTAGAACAGCGTGAATGAAGGAGAACATTCCAGATCAATGTGAGTGAGGGAGAAGATTTTAGGACTGTATGAATGATGGAGAACATTCTAGAACAATGTGAATAGCAGGTAACATTTTTGACCAGGTTCCAGAGCAGTGTGAATAAGGGAGAACATTTTAGGACTGTATGATTGGTGGAGAACATTCTAGAACAATGTAAATAGCAGGTAACATGAGGGAGAACATCCTAGAACATTATGAATAAGAGAGCACATTTCAGAACAATGTAAATGAGGGAGAGCATTCTAGAACAGTGTGAATAAAAGCACATTCCAGAGCAATGTGAATGAGAGAGAACATTTTAGAATAACGTGAATGAGGTAGAACATTCTGGAACACTATGAACAAGGGAGAACATTCCAGAAACATGTGGATAATGGTGAACATTCTACAACAGTGTGAAATGGGGGGAGGTGGTGGCTCTAGAACAATGTGAACGAGGTAGAAGATTCTAGAACCTCCAAGCAATCACTCACAGGTAGGGCACACCTACACCGCTACATGTATTGGTGTCTGTTGGGTCGTATTTCCTGTAAACAGTGTTGATGCCGTCTATTTTGACTGCTAGTGCTGTAGTGAAACTAATTAGAGGCTCTGCTTGTATGTGCAGTGGAAGCTTGTATTCGCGGCTCTATCTAGTATGCAGCAGTCTATGCATCCTATCTCTTCCCCTGTTCTTGCAGATGTGAAGCCTGGTAGCTGATGCGCTCTCAGCAGGCGCTCTTGCCTGCCCTGTGACCGCCAGCGGCCTCTAACACAGGTGAGGCAAAACGCTCGGCTGGCTGGAGGCCATTTAAATAGATGATGAGAGCTAACACGGCCATTGTTAAAGCTCTTGTCCTACAGGCAGCCCGAGGCTGCAGTCAGGCTCTGGTGTTGTTGCTAAAACTGGCAGAACCCCCCCACCCCTACCACCACCCCACTACACCCCCCACAGCTTGTTGTTCCGTAGCGTGGCACTCGGGAATAATGCATGCAGGACAAGGAGCTTTACTGCTGACAGGAGCGTTGATTTCTTCGCCTCCGAAATCCCTCCTTCCCCATCAGTGAGACTGTAGGATTAGCGGCTTTATCACACTTAGGCTAGTGTTGCAAAACCGAATCTGCGCATCTCCCATCCCGGATACTCGCTTCAGATTCGCGCGAAACGCTGAAAAACGCCGCTGCGGGTGAATTGTGCGTTAAGAGATCGTGTTGACAGGCCGCTGAAAAGAGCCATATTGCCTTGTTAAAATCCTCAGCCGGATAGATCTGACAAATGACAGAGATTCTGTGTTGGGAAAAAATAGGCAGATATAAAGCGCGCTGTGCTGAGCCCACCGAGCGCTCTCTGATAGTCTTAAGCTTGTTAACCGAGGCAAAGGCAATCAAATGATTCCAGCTTGAAACAGCTGAGTGCACCTGGCTCCCCCCTCCCCATCTCTTGTTCCGTTGTTTTTCACTTCCCGGCGTCTCCTGAGACCCTCCACTTGCACTGCTCATACCTCTCGTGACGAGACTGGGAGCGACTTGAAGGGGCTGAAGAACACTGAACACAGTGACACCATTAGTTCTGATAAACGCTTGTGACAAATGACACTGACACTGTTATTACTGAGAACGGAAGGAAACCACAAAACATGATTTGTTCTTCCCAGACAGTGCAGATGAATAATGCGTGTGTGGGGGGAACAATGTCTTTGGAGGGGTCGTATCATGGAAAAACAAGTTAATACATTAATAAAGACGTTTAAATAAAAGATTCTGATGTACAGAATGTAAAGACTGTTAAGTTACAGCATGTACCATTCATTACCCAGTCCATACACTCCATATATGGACATGAAGCTGCAAGAACCTGCAAACGTGCATGTCTTCTATACTGAAGACACTTCCAGGCATTTTATTGCACATAAACAATTACTGTTTGTTTATTTATTTATTTATGTATTTTCAATGCACTCACCAATACATATAAATTGTGTAAGAAAATTTGCCTGTTCCCTGTAGATAATGTGTTGAAGCCCCAGAGAATCTGAATCCAGAGAGCCTGAATCTGAATTTTCTCTGTAATTAAGTTGATCTGGTTCCTCTGGGCCCAAAATGTACATGTACCAAGCACAGCTTTTAAATACCTTCCCAAAGTCTGATAAATGTCTGCTGTGTTTCACTGTATTTCTCTCCTCTCCATGGAAACTTGGTGGTCCTAATCTTGGGTAACGCTTCCATAAGCATTTCCTAACCAATCACAGGGCTGGCATCTCTTGACGCACCCACACAAAACATCTTCAGAATCAGAGAAACTTAGCAAGGTAACCAGCATAACTAAAAAGCTAGCAAGCTAGACCAGCTGTGTGTAGCTGCCTGTTGCCCATTTATTTGTTTATCTGTACATCATTATTCTTTTGTTGTTCATTTATTCACACATTGCTTCATCTGACCGTTTGTTAATTTGTCTATGTGTCTGTTCATCCATGATTGTTTGTTCATTTCTGGTCACATAAAATCTGGACAAAGATTTTTTCAGTTCTGAATGATTGGTGGAGCAGTGTAGGAGTGTTGTACAGAGAGCTGCCAATCAAGCTGCCCCTTAGCCATGCCCACATCATTCTCAGAGAGGTTTAATTAGTGTTTTGTAAGCAATGTTTTATCATACTTATACTGTATAATTTCTTTCAAGTTCTACCTGATGTTTAATACAGCAATTGTTATTAATATTACTATCATACAAACGCTGTAAATATGTTACTCTGTGTTTCCTGAGACTTTAAGGAGAAGTTGGGAAATGGACATGTAAAAATGAAACACGATTGGGCTCTTTGGATCCTGGAGGGTTATCGAATATCCCAACAAGGCAATGCTGCAAGGCGAAACAGTGCAGCTTCAACACCTTCACCAGTACCCAGTTCATTTGAACTAAGAGTGGTGGAAGAGTGTGACACTGTATCAGCAGGAAAAGAAGGTGTTTTTGTTTTGGAAGCTGTGGCTGGAAGCTATGCAAAGTACAGTAGAACATGTCTATAGTGACATTCCACATGGGCTGTGCTGTTCCCTGCTTCGCGTATCTGCATGCTTGTCAGCTTTTCACCATTATTTGTTTCTCCAGTCACCTCAGCACATAGCTAGCATACCACTTAATGTCCCTGGAACACAGAGGAATTCTGTAAGGCGCTGAATGGAATGAGCATGGATTTCTTCAGCTTCTTCCTGGTCTTGCCTGTATCGATCTCCTTTTGCTATTGATCAGCGGTAGAAAATTGATCCAATGCACTGTTACTTGCTAAATGCTATCAGTGGGGACTTTGTATCTAGTCACTATCACAACAGCACCTTATTTCTACTGATTGGATACCATAAAACCTTATTAACTCCAGTGTATGGTAATACAGCAATCCCCTTTAAGACGTCTGGGAGTTTTCCCTGCTTTAGCTTTAGACTTAAATGGTAAAACTATACCTGTATGGCCTGGTATCTGTGTGAGGTCATTTGTTTTTTTAGGTACACGCACAGAGAGAGAGAGAGAGAGAGAGAGAGAGATAGAGAGGGGGGCAGCACATGAGTCCTGCATTTATAAAAGCTTCAGGAATCCATCCATCCATCAGCTTCCCATTGATCTCTTCATATGTCCTCCTCGCTGTCCTTACGTGTCACCTTGATCTCACTCCTTTTCTATTTGTCTCTGTTGTTCTAGAAACCTTTCTTTTCTGTCTGTCTGCATCTGATCTTAGTTTTAATGAGTTATCTTCTGATGCTGCTCCCACATGCCCTGATTATTAGTTAATGGATGAAATGTAGCCAGACTAGGTTACTTGTTTTGCTCATGCTGGGAGTAACGTAACCCAAAGGTGAGTCCAAACATCTTTTGCCATCTGGATGTGGCGTTTCAATTACACACCCTACCCATGCAGATAAAAGAAGCCTTTAGCTTCCTGACTGGCTTCAGCGCGAACATAGCCGTCACTGCTGCAAACATCTTGTCAGCCTGGACTATACCATCTGTCTGAGGCCAATTCAGTTTACAAATATTACTCCATTTAGCTGCGCTGCACTTCTAATTTGTACAAAGGGTAAACTCTTAACAATAAAGGTGCCAACAGTGCTTGCTGGATTGATGTCATATAGAAGAATCAATTTTGACTCCCCAAAGATCCTTTCATTGGATGATGCTTTTTTGTAACTGAGATTTGTGGCCATGAAAAACCTTTAGTAAAGTCTAATGGACCTCTATAAGCGTGGAGAGAAGAGCCACTTTTAGTTCATTGAAAAACCTCTCAATGTGTGGCTCTTTTAAAAAGCCATTTTCTGTGAATGAGAAGAACCATTTTAAAGTCACATAATGTAAAAATAAATCTACAACAATCAAACATTATTTTCCCATAAGAGTGGCAAAATGGTTCTTCACATTGACAGAATGTGTTGTATATGTTTCAATATAGCAACTTCTTGAAAACAGCCCCCAAAAGGGTTGTGCTATTGTTACCAGTTTGCCCTTACTAAAGAACCTTGAGGAAACATCTTTTTAAAGAGTGTTTTGACCAACTGTTGAAAGGTTCTTCAGGGAACCCCAATGTCATTTATTTGGCCTACAAATTCTTTATTCCTATATACCAACAAAAGATTGGTTTATAACAACAGCACAACCATTTTTGGTGTTAAATAGAACCATTTTTTCAGAAGGTTCTTTAGAAAAAAAGATACAGCAGGTGTTGCCATCACAATGAAGAACAATTTATGCACTGAAGGTCCAGTCAAAGAGGCCGTTATACACAGGTCACTTTTTTCAGAAGCATGTAGTAGTTAAAAGAAGTATGTTTCGACGTGTTGTTTTTGTGTGATAATCGCAGTGTCTCACTGTAAGCTAGCCAATCAGAATAGAACTTATTTTTGCCTTACAAGCAAGGAGAGATGTGTGGTTCTTTCAAAAAGTCATTTTTTGTAAATGAAATCTGCACATATGAAGATTCCTTTTTACAAGTAGGATCTACAGCATCTGTAGGATCTACTAAATCTACAGCAATCAAACATTATTTTCAAGAACAACCAGGTCAAGAACCTTCATTTATAGCAGTGACGAAATTGTGAATTCTTCACTTTGACAGAGAATGTGTTGTATATGGTTCTATATTGCACCTTTTTCAAAATAGCTCCCAAAAGTGTTGTGCTACTGTTACAAGCTTGACAATGACACACCAGCAGAATCCTCTTTGGTGCAATATTAAACTATTTCAAATACAACACATTCTCTATCAGTGAAAGCCTGCAAATGTTTTGAGTATATAGAACGGGCTATCATTATAGAACAGTCTATTTAACAGTGTTTTCACCAACTATTGAAAGGTTCTTCAGGGAACCACGGTTGGTTGTGCTGTTGTTCTAAACCATTTTTGTTAGTATATAGGAATATTGAATACCAATTGTGATTCCCTAAAGAATTTTGGAGAACCATCTTTATAAGGAGCGTTTTGACCAAATATTGAAAGTTTCTTTAGGGAACCGCAAGTGGTATTCCATGTATTTAATTTAATATCAATTCAATATTCCAATATACCAACAGAAAATTGGTTTATAGCAACAGCATAACCATTTTGGTGTTAAATAGAACCATTTTCTTTAAAAAGGTTTATTAGAAAAACAGATACTGAAAAAACATTTATGACATTACACACTGAATAGACATATTAGACATTGAAAAAAAATGAACTCAAAGTCATGTAATGTCCAGTCAACATAATCATTAAGCATAGGTCATTCATTTTTCAGAAGCATATAGATACAGCTTCCATTCTTTATCCATTCTAGGAGACTAGCTTCCAGTTTTTTAAAGAAATCTCCAGAGATATTTTTCCATACCTCCAAAGTTCAGTCTTTTCTATTTCTATGGCAGTCTTAGAAATTGGTTGCATTTTCTGTTTGTCATAATCCAAATACTGCTAATGACAAATGTAGACTCCACACCTCAGGTCTCCCAGAGATGAACACTTTAGATACTGTTTGAGTACAATTTCTCAATCAGGGCTTCTTGAAAGCTACACATCCTTTTAGCTTTGAGTTGTCATCTCACAGTGGAAGGATGGACAGAAGCACCTGTGGATTGCATCAGATCTAAAGCAAGATTGAAACCTGATAACCTCTCAAGGCTAAAACCTTTATGCTGTTTATCTGATGAGGACAGTTTCAGTGGTCTATCAGTGGTCTTGCACTTGCAAGAGTCCCATTTCCTTTGCATCTTAAAAGTTACTTTTTCAACTCCAGCTTTGAAAGCTCTCTGTCTAAACCTAATCTTCCTTTGACTTGCCCTGGAAATACAAATGGATTATCTTATTTCTATGTACTTAACCACTGTTTTTATCTGGAAATGAAATAAATGAAGGGCAATCTCTGATCTCTGCACAACCATTTTCCTTAAATGCAAGAGATCTTTAAAAAGAACTCCAGCCCGCATCTCTCCATGTTTCTTTAAGAGCGTAAGAGTGCATGTCCATAATAGTGGTGTATTTCTAGTGAATTTTGTTTCTCCAGGCTCTGAGTAAATAAGGTGCCCTCATGCTCTCGGGTTAAAGAGCAGGTGTTAGATAGAGTGAAATGGTGGAGAGAAAAAAACACATTGCGCTTTTACGGACGCCTCTCAAGGACACACAGATAAGGGCCGTAACGGAGTGTGGGACAACCTGAGGAGATGTAGAGCTGCTGAGCAGCTGTGTGTGAGTGTAAATGCGAGGGCGAATATGTGTGTGAATGGACTGTATACAGATTACCTCACTCTAAACCCCATTTTGCACAAGGTTGCTGTTGTCGGTCTCCAAAATGGTAAATGAACGATAGGAACCAGAACACTGAAGAGCTGAATTGCTCAGAAAGCTACCTCACAGGAAACATTGGTAATGTATATAATGCTAAATAATAAAATCTGTATTTTTTATTCACACCTATTTTACCATCTTCAAAGACTGCATTTGTAGGTTACCTGGTCTTTTTAGATAGTAAATAATGGCTAGTTGTGTTATAGTTGTGGCCCCTGGTTCCTACAATCACGACTGTAAAGAGTTTATATACATACAGTACAGTCAAAAGTTTAGACACAGCTACTCATAGGTTTCCTTCTTTTTAGTTTAATGCTTTGCTTTGAATCAAGGTGAAGACATCAAACTATTAAACAGCCCTGTAAAACTTGCAGTGGAGGGTAATATAATAAGATTTTTTTCTAAGCAATTTTGGACCAATTCTTTTGGTCGGTCCATCATGAATATTCATAAAATTAAAAGGGTAATTAGATCTTTTAAACTGTGCAGAAAAATATGTAAATAAAAGAGATAAACATTTTATGTGCAACAAAATATATGTTATAAATGGGCAATATGGCAAAAACATAACATTGTGATACATCAAGAGTGTATGGGGTATATTTATTTTTCAGACATCTCATCATTTGGAACTGTTAAACATAAGTCCGTAGAGTCTTTCTGAGAACCAACAACATCCATTTAGCTGGGTGTGTCTAAACTTTTGACCGGTAGTGTATATAATGATGATGATGGTAATGGCAAAAACAGGAGTACCTTTTGCCTTCATCTTCATGTGGCATGAATGTATTTTTAAAAAGACTTTTAGGCTGAAACCTTCTCTTAAAACCACTGTAAAACAATGTATCAGGTATTTGTAACCATTTGGTCTAAAAACTTTCTGTGAGAGAGATTTTAAGGGGCCATAGAATCTATTTATTCAGCATTACATTCTCTGATGTCCACACAGAGCACATAGTATGTAAATGAAAACTGCCAGGATATGGTTTTATGCAGTTGTTTACAGCCTATGATTTGGTCCCAGAATGAAACGAGCTGTTTCCTTTTTTTTGGTGAGCTCATGAATATTTTAATGAGCCCTGCTCTGATTAGCTGGATTTCAATGAGATACCGCAATGATCACACAGAAGTAACATGTCGAAATGGACAAAGGCAGGAAAATACGAAGAACCTCCGTAAAATTAAGCTAGATTGTCTTACTATTCAGCTAGCTATGCTAACATTAGTTACTTGCTTTCGATGTCGACAACAACACGAAGGAAATTACAGTTGAGTGAGTTGTTACTCACTATGAAACTTTCAATTTAAGATAATCTACTGTCAAAGATAAAGATTGCACAACATGGCTGCTACTTACAGGTTGCTGTTGGGGTTGTGATGCTAATTAAGGTGGAACTGCTCCCCTCTTCAATGTCAATGGCTGAGTGAAGCTGGTCAATATCGTCCAAGGTTTGGGAAACTGTCCAAACATTTTTGAATTAAAGTGGTCTGGGATCTTGTTAAATATATGAAGTTTTCTGTTCACCAGCTTGTTCTGCAAATTTTCCGCTCCACCTTAAATTGTACCACAGTTCCATTCTGGTGTTGAGCTGGAATGGAACATTTGAGCAGCTGATAAATATGAAGCCAATTTCAGTTTAATGTAAGGATGAACATCAGCCATGTCTGTTAACAGTTCGGTTTGCTGGAACGATTATGAAAAGTGCCAACATCATCTTCTCAGTCTTGGGGGTGTAAATATGACTGTTACATAACAGTCTTTTTTGGAATCATCCTGTTTTGCTGTCCTCTTTCATAAAAGCAGGATTTCTATTTAACTGAGAAACAACAGTGTTTGAGCTTCACGGTACGTACTGAACTCTCCTCTGAACTCTCTGTATTTAGCAATGACAATGTAAATGCAGTTTTCCGTCATATGGCACCTTTAGAAGCACTGAACACAAGTCTGGTTCCTATCACTTATACTATGAACATCTCAAGATGTTTCTCTGCAATGCACCAATTTTATGATGTTTGCTTCCCAAAGTTTGGAATTCCCAAGATTTGTATTCCAAGTCATTTTGGACCATCTTGAAACATTTAAGGCAAAGGGTGCTTTAGATGGTTGTAAAACAAAACAACAACTTCAACCAAAAGCCCAGTGAAGACGGGACTGCAAATTTGGGGTGGTGACCGTATATGCATGTGGACACTGCGGATGCTTGACAGGAACAGCTCAGGCTATAGCATGTGTCAGCCTAATGGTTTTAATATGCTGCTAAATTGGAGGCAGGCTGGTTCTCTGTGTCAGAGCCGGCCGGCACATACAGAGGAAGCGTGTGTAATGTGGTGAAACAGACAGGCCTATTAACACTTAGTGTGTCGCTAACAACCGCTGCATGTGTCACCATCTGCATTTAATGGGCGTGTGCACACGCGTGTGAGTGTGTGCATCTTGCATTTATTGCTAAATAGAGGTACTTATGTGAGGAGTGAAAGGAGGTAAGCTATAATTAATCTAAAACACATTCTAGATGTGCCACGGATATGATTGTGTGTATATTTATGCTGCTACGAGTGTGTGGGTGTGTGTGTGTGGCTGATGCGCAGGCTGGCATTAACCTGTGCCTCTGCCTCATTAGGGCTGTGTCTCTGTTGCCATGGTGGTCTATTAGGGAGCTGAGATTAAAGTATGATTTGCATGTGAAAGCGAGAGCACGTGTGTGTATGTGTGTGTTGGGGGGTTATAGGGGGAGGGTGGTCTACAGGGCAGGAACTGGCAGCATACCCCCATCCTCACTTAAAGTCTAATATTTCTCACTCAGTATGTAAAACATCGGGAGGCGTTCACTGTTCAGACTGATGATGGAGGAATTAGTCCATCCAAGTGCTGGCGAAGTGTGGGGTCAGTGATTCACTTCTACAGTCAGTCGAGTCTAAACACTGGATTTATATACAGCCTCGGTTTCTTTACAGAGACTTTATTTGGACACAACTGCACCTGTGCTTTCTCTCTCTCTCACTCTCTCTCTCAGTCTCACTAAGCTCTCTCAGTTTACTAAGCTTTATTGGCATGACCATATCTAGATACATTATCACTCTTTCTCACCCATCTTTTTTCTCTCCCTTCTCTCTTTGTTTTTCTCTCTTTTAATTCTTTACTAATTTTCTTTATTTACTTCTTTCTTTTTTCTTTCTTTCTTTCTTTCTTTCCTTCTCCTCTCTCACTCATTCTCTTTTTCTGTAATTCCTTCTTTCTCTGATTTATTTTCTGCCCTCTCGTTTTCTCTTTCTCTCTCTTTTGTTTACTTTTTCTCTCTGCCTTTCTTTCACTCTTTACCTTATTCCTAGCACAGTCCCCTCATTGCTTTTCCCTGTCTCTCTTTTCTCTTTTCCCCCATTTGCTCTTTCTCCCTTCTCTCTAACTTTCTCTGTTTGTCTCTTGTTCAGTCATTCTTTCTTTTCTCTCGTGGTCTTTCTTTCTTTCTTTCTTTCTTTCTTTCTTTCTTTCTTTCTTTCTTTCTTTCTCCTGCTC
>CM067477.1:7503531-7590094 GCA_034552555.1 Semaprochilodus insignis | reverse complement strand
CCCTCTCTCTCTGTCCCTCTCTCTCTCTCTCTCTCTCTCTCTCTCTCTGTCTCCCTCTCTCTTTCTCTCTCTCTATGAGAAATGAAAAGCTCTTCTCTGCTGTGGACAGCTGGCTCTGCATATGCAGCCGCTGGCAGCTGGCTCTCTTTTTCACATGTTCCCAGGTTCACATGTGTGTGTATGTATGTGTGTGTGTGTGTGTGTGTGTGTGTGAGTAAGAGTGTGTGTGTAAGAGTGAGTGTATGTGTGTGTGGTGTGTCTGTGTGGGTGTGTGTGGTGTGTGAGTGTGTGTGTGTGTCTGTGTGTATATGTGTGTTTGTGTGTTTAATAGTGAGTGTGTGTGTGTGTGTGGTGTGTGAGAATGTGTGTGGTGTGTGTGTGTGTGTGTGTGTGTGTGTGTGTGTGTATGAGTGTGTCTATGTTTGTGTGTGTATGAGTGTGTCTATGTGTGTGTGAGAGAGAGATAGAGTGTGTGTGTGTAGTGTGTGTGTGTGTGTGTGTGTGTGTGTGTTTACTGTTTACTCTGTTCTTTATGAACTGAATGTGATATATAACAGGTGTAAATCCTTTTTAATGATAATTTTATGACCTGACATGGAAACTGACAGGCTGTTTTAAGACTGATTTATGTTAATGAGCTGTGTTCTGATTGGTTGTCCTGTACCGTAAATCCTCGGTTCTGAAGGCAGTGCTGACAGAAACGCCTTAATGTAAATAATCTGGGCTAAACTGCTGCAAGCTGAAGAGGTGGGCTTTTATAGCCCCTGTTATGAGGAATGACCTTATCTGTTAGAATGATGTAGGATGAACTTGACTGAGACAGACAGACAGGCTTCACCTGAAGTGGAGGTATAGAAGAGCGATGCTGTAATTACCTCTGTAAAAATGTATTCCTGTCTTCCATAATGGCTACTGATTATAGCTTATGCAATATGTTGTTGGCTGTGTGGGATCAGATTGTTACTGTGACGCATTCTGTCTCTCCCTCTCTCTCTCTCCATCCCTCACTCGCTCTCTCTTACACACACTCAGGTGATTTGTGTGTGTGTGTGTGTTTTGTGTGAGTCATCTCTCTGAATAGTGTGCGTAATCACATCTCATCAGCGTCAGAGCACTTTCATTCATCCCTCTTTTTCTCTCCCTCTCTCTCTCTCCCCTCTCTTTTTCCCATTCTTTTGCCCCTCTCTCTTTCACTTTCTCCTATCTTCCTTTTCTATTTCTCCTCCACACACACTGTCACCCTCTCGCACTCTCACCTTCTCTCCTGTTTCTCCCACTCTTTTGCCCCTCTCTCTTTCACTTTATCCTACCTTCCTTTTCTCTTTCTCCTACACACACACACTCACCCTCTCTTCCTCTTTCTCCAAGCCCCCTCTTTTTTTTCTCTGCATGTCTTTCTGTTTTCTTTCTTGCTCTGCTCTCCCCTCTCACTCCCATCTTTTCTTTCTTTCTGTTCTCTTTCTCCTCAGTGCTTTCTCTCTTTCACTCGTCCTCTCTCTTTATTCTCTCTGTCTCTCTCTCTCTGTCTCTCGCCCTCTCTCTCTCTGTCTCTCTCCTCCACATTTTCTCGTTCATACCCTCTCTCCTGCTGTCACTCACTCTCTAGCTCTTTCTCACCACTGTTTCTCCCCCACATGCGCTCTCTCTCTCTCTCTCTCTTCCTGTGTGGGCCTGCGTCTCACTCTTCATCATCACAATACCTGGCGCTCGCGGCGAGGGAAGGATCATCAATGAATATTAATGAGTTGGCGGGGGAGGCAGAGGGGCCGCGCGGCTGCCTCAGAAATCCTGCCCAAATGAAATGGAGGAAAACAGATTATACGCATCATTTTCAGCGGCCTCGCAAAATCTCATTTGCTCTAGTGCATTTTAATAAGATTGGATAGTGAAGATGGCTCGAGCCACTTGCGTCACCGAGGGCCCTCTTGCAGTGAGACTGCCATGTGGCTGAGCGTGTTTTCACGCTTTTAACCGCCATCCGCACCCTGCTGACCTTTACATTCAATAACGCAGTCCTCATAGCACCACCGAGGGGGAAGCACTTATAGTAACGTATAAGAGAGTCCATCAAATCTGAATTTAAAATCACAACAGAAAGCCTGCGTCTAACCCGCCACTCATTAAAGCTTAACCATCCATGCAACCTATGGCTGTGATGCTCTGATGAACTGGTCTTTGATGATGGTTATACCCATAAGGTATCATTCAATCATAAGCCCCTTGATCCGTTGTTAAAGGGATACCCCATTGTTTTTTTTCCTCTCTTTCTTTCTCTCGCTCTCAAAAAAAATAAATAAATAAAAAGAGCATTGTGGTGTTTTCTGTGAGAACTGTGCTTCTAAATAGAGTAGAATAAAACTACATCCAGTTTTAGGTTTAAATGGTCTTTAAACTGCAAACATTAGAACATTTCAAAAACATCACACTATTGGCCTATTCTGCATATTACGAATGAGTGTTTTAACACATTCCCCCCAGATATTTAGCATAACAAAATGTTATGTATCTGTTAGCTTCATAGCTTGTACTCTGGGTTCATATTTTCTTGCCTGAGGAGCAAGGAAAATGGAAAATGATGACATATGGAAATGCATCATAGAGCAATAAAAGTAGCCTCGGGAGGGTTATATCACTGTATGCATTTTGTTCTTTATCTAGTCTTAACATAATCAGCACAGCATAATAAAACAGCACAGCAACTGCACAGAACTGTAGATTTTTGTTGTCATGTTTTATTCACTATGGAAACTTCATTGCTTTAGAAGAGTCTATTGCACAAACTACTCCCCAAATCACCCAGAGTACTGTAAAAAGTGTTTTTTAAATTCCAGCAATTAATAAACTCTACATAAGTGTTAAAGATATAAATATAGTCATTTAAAGTGGCTTGATATGGTATGTTAAGTTCATTAAAGAAACTGACCAAGAACTGTTTCTAGTGGTAGTGATAGGAACCAGATTTCTGAAGAAATGAATACCTTCACAGGCAGCAGCTACATGAAATGGTTATGTATGTGCTTCATGATACCTGAGACATTGGTTTCCGAAAGGTTTTGTGATAAGCTATTGGCCTTAAATGTATTTTTATCACCCTGGGGTCCAGTACATCAGATCTGAAGTTCATATACATGGTTTTCTATCTGTGTGACAATACAGTACAGATTTACAGTTCAAGCATTTCCTGAATCTGTAGAATCTGCCCTTTCTGTTCTATCTCAATTCAAGACTATATGTGACCCACATCAAGAGTTATGAGGCTATGAAAAGGGTTTAAGATACACATAATCCACTTCTCACTGTGTGTAGTTGGTGGACATGTGCGTCTGTCTACATTTTGTGTGAAACTGACCAATGGACACTCAGAAAATCACTAAAGACACAGAAAGCAACTTTGGACAATTTCTGTTCGTCCTTTCATTGGGAATTATCACACAATGTAAACATTAGCTGCTGTGTTCAGATGAGAAATATAAGTAAAAATCGATACGTGTTTTTCTTTGGACAGTGACAATATATAGGTTCGTTAGTGTTTTTGGGTTGTAAATATAATGGTTATATTTGTATTGTATTGGAATCAAAATTTGGTCATGATGACCTCGGTGACATTACTAATCACTTTTGTGCTAGCATTGGCTGCAGTGTGGATTGACTGGGTAGTTTTTATGTGAACAGCTTTATATAAAGATATACATAAATACAATATAATCTAACCTGTCAACAAGTCCAGAAGAGACCATCCTTCATTTAATTCATTTCTAGTGAAATCAGTGAGTTTGAGAGTTCAAAAATTAGATTAAGACTTATAGAGAAAATAGGACTCTTGACAACACTGCAAGACCTGTAGACCACAAAAACGGGCACCATCAAATAAACAGTACTAAGAGAAAAAAAATATCTCTGAAAGAAAATCAAGCTCCACTCAGATCTGACTCAACGCTATGGGTCTGAAAGGCGGTGCAGTTGTCAAGAAGATTCTGCTGGAAAAAAAGAAAATATTTGCAAATCAAACAATGAAGTTGGTCGTGGTCTCAGAACAACAGGCTGACCACCCCAAAGTCTAGCCCTCAACATCACTGAATGTGTTTGGTATTATTTGGATTGTGAGAAACAGAAAATCCAACAAACTTCTAAAACTGAACTTCAAATCAAATTGAAAGCAAGTCTCCTGGATGGAAATGGAATGGAAGCTAATGTAATAAAGGCAAACATTAAATTAAACTTTAAATACTGAAAAAGAGAGATTATATTTTTCTGCTGCAGCTTTTGTGTAGCTTTCTGATATGATTTTTGGGTTGTTTTTCCAGATGCTGCAAAATGAACAACTTTTACTTAATGGCCATTTAGGAAATTAAATAGATAGGTCCCTGCCTTTTGCACAGTACTGTATATTTGTATTATGGTATTTTAATCATATGTGGCACATTATGATATCATGTCATTTGAAAACCTAAATTCTTATTCTGCCATATTCTTCCAAGTCACCTCCAGTGTAATGCCTTTCGAGACGCTTGCCTGTAAAAATTAGATTAACCAATAATATCATGTTTCACTGACACAGAGACCCTCCCTGATACTGTGTTAGACATGGGAAAACATCACAGTAACACAAGAAAGAGGCATGACGATTTTTATTCAAATATTCACTTTAATCATACCACAGTTCACTTTGGGTAGTCAATTCATATTCTCTTAAACTGCTTTTAGAACATCATTTATTCCTACAGTGGTGCATATGGGTTAGTTAAGGATGTGCTATTGGGATGTCCTAGCACTTGAAAGGCATTTGTTGCCAGGGGCACTTTAACCTGCTCATGGGCCCTTGGGCTACAGATCTTTGTGGGCCCCTTGGCTCAACACACGGCATCTAGTTACACACAAATACCGCCGCTGCCAGTCAGCGACTCCAGCACTGCCATCCATTCCTGCATGAACTTAAACCCAGAACCAAATTATTAAAAGCCTCGATCAGTCATGGTTGGAAATTTGCACTGAGAAGGCAGTCCATTCCCAAAGGAAGCTGAAGTTTGCTTTGCCCAATTCTCTTTCGAATGTTCCATTCCACCTTAAATTGTAACTTTCTGGCACCTGTAACTTCTGCATCATTTAAGGTTTCATTAAGTGATACCAAACATGACAAATACACTAAATAACTGAGGTTTGAAAAATCAGCACTCTAGGACCCTTCATTATGCTCTCCACAAACACATCTGCAGAGATGAAATAACTAACTCAGTTAAAACAGGACTCTGAGATGTGCAAAGCAGGGAACATACATAAAAACCTAAACCTAATCTTCAAAGCCAAAAACATACTGCCACGATGGGCATAAGAAATGCTTGTGGTTCATACCTTTACATTTGACGTTTTCAAGAAGCCTGTTTCAGTATTTATAGTAAAAGAGCAAAGGTAAATACTCAATTCACAAAAACGGACAACCACAATGACGACATCTTCTGGCTTCGAGTAGTAGAATACGTCATACTCTACAGGATGGAATCTCACTTTAATATGCTCACAGATGTTATCTTCTAACCTCAACTGGAGCTTCGGAGTACTAATAACAAACTGAAGGCTTGCGGGGAAAGCAATGGTTGCAATGCAGCAATTGAAGGGGTGAGAAAAGAAGGCAGAGTTTGGTAAATAATGTGTGATTTGATTGGCCATAACAAAATGAGAACATATGCAGAAAATAAACCAATTCTTGGTAGTATAATTTGGTTTTGGTTCATTCTGATAATCTTTCCCCATTTGATTGGATAACTCTGTGGTCAATCTAGGTAGGTCCGGTTGGTGAAGGGGAAAATAAATAAACCTTATTAAAAAAAGGAAAATGGCCAATCAGAAGCCCTAATTTACTCGGGCCCCTGGGCTTCAGGCCTGGTAAGCCTGGGCATTGTCTGGTTGTCTGATCGTCCTGGCTGTTGCCTGAACTAATTGATAATGGAATGTTGATTGACTATCCTGCTCATCCTTTACTAGCTTACTGAATGCTCATATGGAAAGATCCAGAGCATGCTGAATAGAGACCCATGCTTCTTTCATCTGTGCCTCACTTGTACAAATGCATGGTGCATATGACTCACCTTTGTAACTGTCATTTCAGTCGTGTTTCACAATGACTCAAAAAGCTACTTGAGGTTAGCGAGTAACCACAGTTCTCTTTCCCCCCTATACCTTCCACTTAGCTTTGCATTTGCATTCATCACAGGTCACATGATTTCAAGGGTGTTGTTATTGTTCAGAGCCTCTTAAAGCTCCAGGAATATTTGCAACAGCCTTCTCAACAGCCTTCGCTTTTTCAGTGGTTGAATTTATTTTTTCAACCCATTCTTCAGCCTTTCCTCATATCAGCAGCACTTTCTTATAATGCTCGTCTGATAACATCAGTCGCTAATCTTTCTACCATATCAAATAAACATGCTGCTTTTTATGAGTTTGCTGATGTTGCTGATATAATGAAGGCTGTTATTGTTCACAGAGGTTGAGAATATATGAGCTGGCATGTGAGAAGAAATGATAACCTGCTTTACAATCTGAAGAGCATGGTTGTCATCGCTCCTCCATGCGGTGCTTCCTCCTCTCTGTCGCCTACAGGGGCACGTGCAGGCCAAGAGAGACGCACGTGAAAACTGAAACCATCTTTACCGCACATGACATGAATGCCTGAGACATTCCGCGAATAATTGTAGCAGCCACAGTGGCCCTCACGTACATGAGCAGATATGTCATGGCCACAGTCAACCTGAAACCAAATCAAAGGACCTCCTCAGAAGAACTCACTACTGAAACACTTCATTCTGATGGTCCAGTTAAGATGCTTTAGATGCTTTGTAGATGCTCACATTGTCTTAACATACCTCAAAACGTCTATTCAGTTTGCTTTAACAGTGTTCCACAAAAGGTCTGATGTGAAATGGTGCATTGTAGAGAAACTTAGCAACTCTTTACATGGATTGTATATGGAGTGTACGTAGGAACCAGAATTTCTACACCAATTTTTATGCAATGCTCATAACAGGTAAATAAGTTTTCTTTGGGGACTTTTTTTGCTTCACAACAATCTTGCAGCATGTATCTCTCCACCATGAATGGATTTTAAAAAATATGTTTAATGCCAAAAGCTTATCTCAAAGCTACAATTTCTTAATTTCTCAGACAGCAGACTAGCAGAACCACACTATAAAAACGCATGAACCATTTCAGAAAAAAAATCATGTTAATTGAACATCAAATAGTACATAGCAATTAAATATGCCATATAATGGAAACTGTACATTCTATACAAACTGTTACATTGGCATAGTTGAATGAGTAGAGTTCAGTACATAGAACTGACATACTGAGAACCCTTAAACAGTGTTGTTTCTCCTTCAAATACAAATCCTGCTTTTACATGACAAAAGAGGATGGTAAAACGGGGCAGTTCCAGAATTCAAAAGCATTTGCAAATAAGCTACATTGTCCTATAAAGGCAGAGAAGAATAATTATACCTACTGAGAAATATAGCTCTAAAGACATTTTCCAAGAAAAAGGCTACACCAGAATGTCATCACTATCATATGAACACCTTGTATTTCCTTTTTGGTAACGTAAGTGTTTGCATTATATAAAAAACTTACGTTACCCTTTATATTGTGTTCAAATTTCATGATAAACAGCCTGACACAAATGGTCCAAAATTGCTTGGAAAAAATCTGGTTATATTAACTTCTATAACTAAGATATTTTTCTTCCCCTGTAAAGTTACTATGATGAGGGATATGAAAGCTTGCTCTGAGAGCCACAATATAGAGGTTTCACCTTCTGTATTCTTTAAAATAGAGCCCAGTCATATGAGACATTTTATTGCAAGATAAGTTTTAGGTCTTCAGACACCTGACCTCAGTCTTAGCTACATTTGAACCAAAACTGTGGTTATACTTGTAGTGACTTGGGGTGAAACTATAGAACAACAACTTAGGCGCCCTGAAGAACCTTTCAGCTGAACCTTTCAGCTGTATGAAGACTCATTGTTACAGAAGAGATGTGTGAGTGTGATGAACTCTTTTTTTAAGCTTAAAAAAGCTCTGTAAGATGTAAAACTTAAGACACCAATTAAAGGAGCCTAAAGCATTTAAGAACCTTAACTTTTCAAAGGGTTGACTGTGAAATCTGTGGTCATTCTCTGCCTTTGTTTCTTAATGGAGGGAAGATGAACGTGAGCTCGGGGCCTGGGAAGCTCCCGCAGTATCTCTGTAAGTGCAGGGACGGCTGATTGAAGGGATACTCCGTGGCGACCTGGGTCAGCCTGTCATGTCAAGCTTTTTCACAGACATGCTGACCCCTTTGCTTGTCACTGATGTATTGCTTTTGCAACATGTGACACCTATGCAAGCACTGGGGAGAGGGGGGCCAGTCAATTTGCTTGTGCAAGGCTTGTCCTTTGATCAGTCAAAATTGATCTTTTTTATTTGATAAGCTATTGATTAATCAGAGTAGGTTGCAGATGTTCCACATATCTTTGAGAATCAAACTGCACAAAGTTCAAACCAGTAAAGGTTCAGTGGTAGATCTTTAACTTGTATCTATTGGTTATAAAAGCTGAATTGAATATACAGCAAAGAGTTTTGCATGATGTATTAATAAATATTGACCAATGTTGGAAATGCTAAATATACATAAACATGACTTTACATGTCTTTTTTAGGGTGTGTCTGTGCTAAACCTAACTGCCAGAAAAGAAGTATTTGTTCCTAAGCTTTAGCAATTGGCATTAAGGTCCAGCTGTGCATACTTGTCGGTTATGGTGTCTCGGACACTGATTTCAAAGCCAATGTTTTATGTTTACTGTGTAATTATTTTCTGCGTATAGAAAATGCATGTCACACAATGCATCTTATTCTACTTGATGGTTCTGTTAATTGATTCTTTTAATCTCCATGTAACTCTCAGTAATAGCACATACTAAATGATTAATTATGAATGCTAATAACTGATCCTGCTTTTAATAATAATTTGCAGTGAGATTCTGGAATCAGTTGTGTTGTGTAGTCTATAATCACTGTAGCTCCAAAAAACCCCAGTCTTTTCTGTCAGTGCTTGAAACAGAGAAGGCTGTATAGTGGAGCACAGGGGAGGTGGTTTAGTCTCTGGATGGAGAGCTGAGAACAATGGATATGTTGCAGTATTTTGCGTCACACCTGAGTCATGCAGTCGATCAGTTCAGTGTGCTGCTACTGTCGTCTGATCCGCAGGGAGGCTTGGAAAAACAGAGGGAAAAAGGTTGAAGAGTAAAAGCACTGTGAGAAAGGCGAGGCCTATCGTGTTTCTTTATTTGGGGGGGCTTTTGCAGTGCGAGAGCATTTTAGCCTTAAACTGCACAGCATGAGGTTTGAAATGGAAGATGACATGACTGGGGATCTCACTGTTATTATGATGTGAAGGCTGTGTCAGTGTGATTGTAGGGATGACCTACTGTTTCAGGACCAGCAAACAAAAGACACGTTTCAAAAAAAGACAAAAGCGGTAATTTGGATTACTGAGGTTATGAGACACATTACTACACATTACAATTGTTATTGTTACATATAGGTAATTACATACATATACTGTATAATAGATATGGGTCATATTATTATTACATATAGGTAATTACATACATATACTGTATAATAGATATAAGTCGTATTAATTTACATACATATACGTTAAAAACATATAATATATAATAGATATGGGACATATTATTACGTATAGGTGATAACATACTGTTTAATAGATATAGGTCATATTATTATTATTACATATAGGTAATTTCATACATATACTGTATAATAGATACAGGTCATATTATTATTACATACATATACATTAAATACATATACTGTATAATAGATACAGGACATATCATTATTGCATATAGGCATATACATAAATATGCACACACACACACACACACACACACACACTCGAGAACTCTGTACGCATAATATGTACAGCATATAATTCATTATCAATAATTATCCTATATGGGGATATTATTAATAACACATATGGGATATTACATATTACATAGCTACATAATTACATAGTACATACATGCTGCTGTCGGAATATATCATATCTTCATTTTTGTTGTGTTTCAGTTTTTGACATAATTTTAAAATGCCTATTGCTCTTTAGATTGTATGTAAGTTTCATAATAGACCAAAAGAAATGGCCCAAGGTTACTCGAAAAGACATCTGGCTAAACTGACATGCATTAAAGTTTGTAATATTTTTTCTCTCTTCTGTAAAGTTGTTATTTTGGAAATAAGAGGTTTTGTTCTCACAGCATATGGGATATATTATTATTATTACCTGTAGGTACATGTTTATACATATATATATTTAGATTTCAACATTTTTTCATGGGACACAGGACAGATTGGTGTTACATAGTGGTAATAGCGGATATATATTTTTTCTGGCAAGATATAAAAATATGTGTGTGTCTCTGTGTCAGCGTGTCAGCACAACATCCCACTTTACGCATGGGACAAATTATTTTTACATATAGTAAAATTACATATTGTTGAAAAAACATGGATCTCTAAATTTTTCTAAAATTTTGCTCATTTACATTTTTTTTACATTATGTGAATGTTGTATAATGAATGGACCAATAGAAAATGTAAAAAAATCACATGGAATAAAACTTATTTACATTAAAAGTTGAGAATGTTTTTTTCCTTCTTCTATATGGTTGCTATTTTGAAGATACTTGTTTTTCTTTGGACAGCAACAATACACAAATACACATATATAGGGTGTTTTTTTTTTGTGTGTGTGTGTGTGTGTGTGAGTGAGTGTCAGCGCGACTCCCCACTTTGGTGCCTTCACTTCCTGAGAATTGGAAAATCCTTCCGAATCCATAAATTACGTTTGATTATCAGTTCTCTCCGTCTACCCAGAAGAGTGGAAATCTAGCTACCGGAACCTGATGTCAAAGGACTGCTGACAGAAAGCATTCGTCATGGGAAAGAAATGCACTTGCACATACACACGTGCAGAGCCAACCAAAACACCTCCACCCATGCTTCTCAGAGATACCAGAGGCATTCGTCCTGGGACGGAGCTAGGAGTCTGTTCCCTTCATCAGTCACATGCTGATTTACGTGAGACTGTGGAGCCCCGCTCCCCCAAGCAGCTTTAGATCCAGGAAATTCACTTCTGCATGAACACAATTGATCGCTACAGGGTACCAGTCTAACCTAAAAATGCTTTCCTGTTATTTTTCTTTTTATTTATTTCTTTATTTTGTCTACCCCACATCCTTCAGTGTTGCGGCTCTGTTTCGAAGCCTGCTTTCTATAGACTGCCTTATTGATTTACCATTAAGTTCAATGGGAGGAAAAAATCCATAAACTTCCTCTTAAATAACCATCAGCCGCTGGCATGCACAATACATTCAGATGGAATTACACCATAGAAGATTAGATGCTCAATGTAACACATGACAGGTCACCTAATGTGATTTTTTTGCCCCTCACATTTCACAAACATAACACTCCATTCAGCTCCGTTCCACTTCATCAAAAACCTTGTCAGTTGCAAACACAGGACTCCCTCTTTGACGCAACCAGAGTTATTCGATGGCTGCATACTTGTACTGAATGCTTAACACGTTAATTTTATTTATGAATGAGTGTCTGTATGGAATGATATGCGAGTGGAGTCTGAGTGAGCAGTGAACATGTGTGAAGTAATACTGGAATGGATGCCTATGTAATTGCACCAAGTGCCAAAACTGGGGTCTTTGGATTGATGCCATAGGAGAACCACTCTCAGTTCCATAAAGAGCCTTCTAATGAATGGTTCTTTGAAGATGTATTATTGTAACTTATTGAAGTTCCACATGATGTGAAGGTTCTGCAGCAATTAAAAATTTTACCTACAACTGCACAACCAAGCCAGGAACCACATAACTGAACACAGTTTTCTTGTATGTGCAAACAAAGCCTGATTCGCAGTTTTAAGTTGCATGTTACAGGTATATTCTGGTTCACATCTTTACAGACAGTTGTTGGCTAATAAAAACATTCTGTTACCTACAAGGACATTTTTGAGCATGTGATTAAGTCTGACGCCTAGTTAAGTCTCTGCAGCCTGTTTTGATACTTGCTGACAAATCAGTATCAAAGGTATGCCGTCAGCTAATGCGGCCTAAATGCCTCGCAGCATGCATGGCAAGTACTTCAAGAGATGAGTGAAAGGATTTAGTACCAGCTAACTGCCTGCAAAGACCTGCCACATATGCACACCATATAGTTCCTATTGCACGTATGAGCTATTGTTGTTTCTGTGCCCCTATTATGTCTATGTTGGAGTGGGGTAGAAGTAGAGACACAGAGCATGAAGAAACGAGATTGTCTTTTGATCTGTAAGTACAGCAGGTCTCTGTTTTTAAGTGATTGTTTTCCATCTGTGAAAAAAACTAAACACAACAACAGCAAGCATTCTGTTCCCACTCTATCATTTCCAGATTTAATACCAATCCCCAGTCGTCATTGTTCTTTCATCTAAAATAAGAAACCCTGCATTATCTTTTAAATCTCTGTTTCAAACGCAGAGTGCTTCCCCACCAATGATAGTGCTCATATTCCCCAGAAGCAGCGGGGTGGATTCCAGCGCTCCTGAATTTCCATATAGATAGACCGGCCCATTAAAGTTGTTCGCCTGCATTTGTGGCATCCTCTGTTCCATCCCGTTAGATGCTGATTGAGAGGTGATCCTTCCATCTGTATCATCCTCCTCACCCGTCCGACCTCTCTGGCCCACCTATCCAGACCCTGCTTTATGGCTTGTGAATTGGGGGTAACCTTGGTTGAACGGGCCCAAAACTGACCTAGCTCCAGGCGAGGTGTTTACAGCTCAAGGCTGCAGTATGAATTGCGCTTCATTGGCAGGAAGGAGCTGGTAGTCTGTTGTCACGTCTGGGCAAAAGAGGGAGGGCGGCCTTGCGCTGTGCTGATGGGCAAGTGTGAATTAAAATGCAATTAAAACAGGCAAATAAGCTCTCCCCAGAGATGCCATTGAGGAGGGGGTAAGACAAGAGATTGCGGAGGGGCTTGTGCCACCCTCGATTTGCATGACACTGGAGTCAGCGACTGAAGAGTGGGAGCAAAAACAGAGGAAGCAGGAGAGATGCCTTCAATGTGGATCCGGTACAGTTCTTGGAATCCAGACACTGCGCCTCTAAAAAACGGACCATGTTTTTGTTTCAGCATTCAAAGGCCTCGGTGGCCCGACACAAGCACAACACTATTGTTCTCCCCGCCTCGCTTTTGTGAAGCGCTGCGGTGCAGCTATTTCAATGTACAGAGACAATGAAACAGGAAAATGCCTGAGCCAGTGCTCGATATTGTATTGATGAGTTCCCCACTGCAATCCTGAAGGATCCCACTGCACCCCCGGGAGCTGCACTGTCTGTGGCAGCCCCCCTCCCCCTTGCTCAGCTATCCCCAACCCCCCTCCCCTGCTCTGGGGAAGGGTGGGTGGAGGGAGTGTGGGGTGTGGGGTGGGGGGGAATAGCAGAGCAGCATGTGGTGGTACTGGAGGGTCCTCTCCTCTGAGCAGCCACTCTCACCAGCCTGATAATGACATTGACAGTGAGAGAAGCCGGTTTAATTGCACCCAGAAAACTGCAGTTGATTGAAGCTACAGAGATTCTACCCGCAAGAGTCAAACCTCATTAACTACAGCCAATATTACACTGCGGCTGAAAAAAATGAACAGAAAAAATTCATTTGTGTTAATAAATATAAACTATTTTTTTGAGGTTCATGGCTCTCAAAATACTGGATTATGTATCCCATAGTCACATGCCTGAAATGTATGATAGATGAAACATGAAAATAATAATAATTTCAGTACTTTCATTTCCTTTTTTTTGCCACACTAAACTTACTAAGGCTTTATAACAGAGCTTACAGAGTAACACACCTCCCAAAAACACAACCTCTTTCACATCATGTGCAGTTGTGATATCTGTCTGTTAGGTGACTGGGACATAATGACCTCCCACCAAGCTGAGTTAGAATCGCTGCAGGCCCCTCTTAACATTTTCTCCTAATACCCCTCCAGCTCTCAACCAATCCTCTTCTTTATCCCTTTATGGTAGGATAAATGTGACGCTTGGCTGGGCAATGGAAGCTTCTCTCTCTCTCTCTCCCTCTCTCTCGCTTTCTCTCTCGCCCCTTTCTTTCTTTGGCACTCTGGTGCCAGGCACTCAATGAGCGGGAGCCCTGTTTTGTGTGAAAGAGCCTGTGAGAGTCCATACTTGGAGACGCTGTGCAAAGGTTACAGTTTAAGTTCTCCTTGAGTGGTCCCCTACCCAAGGTCAGACAAAGTCTGCTGCTGATTGGAGAGCAATTTTGCAAATTCTCTTGTAACAGTTAAGGAAGGGGCTGGAGCAGACGCAGAAGGGTAGGTGGACCAATGTTAGCACAAAAGCCTGTTTGTACCAGGAGCAGATAATCACGGTCAACACAGGTTCTCATGGCTTGCCTTACGAACAACTGGCATGGTGCTCCTGGAGGTCCTCCAAAAGAGGGATTTGGACAGTAAAATCAGTGGGGCATGGTTGGAAATTGAGTCATGGACAGTTTTATTGAACGCCTCTGAGTCTGCATGGTTATCGAAATCCTGATTACCGTTTACAGTGGAAGCTTTGCTGATCCAGAGCACTACCCAACAGTGACATGGTCTTTGGCTGCCAAAGGAACCAGACAAATATATACACAGTTATTTTGTTGGTGGGATTTTCTTTCCCAAGGTTCTGCCCCCATCAGTTAATGGCTTGCAGACCAGGATTCAAAATTCATCTCCTAATTCCCCAAAAGAATTAGACAAATCTGGGTTGGACCAAGACTGGCAGCAGATAATAAGAGGCTTATGATCCATTTATAAGACCTGGGAACTGAGCAGAAAATAAGGTTGGCAGGTGGCAACCACTCGTTTTAGAAGCTCTACCTTCGTGGAAAATGGGAAAGATTGGTCATGTAGGAGGACACCGTGAAATGTGAAGGGTTTGAGCACGTTAATTCCTCAGCTTTAGCCCTCGACGCCGTGCATTAAACCTTGAACCAAGACATCAAGGTCAAAACAAGAGGGAAGGTTTTTTTTGTTTGGCTTTCGGTTATTTTCCATTAGGCTGCACTGTGGCTGTGTATGTGAGGCTCCGAGCCCTGAAATATATTCCTGGTACTATCGCAGTGTAGATAATGCATAGTTGGCCATACGGGCTGGCTGAAAGCATTTTTTCTTCACTATTAGCACACCACACGAAGCAGACCGTCTCCTCAAACGACACGGTTCATTTAAGAAGTAAATGTGTAACATCAGCAGCTCAAACGAAGCGCTGGGGCACCGTTTTTTTCCTGAGGTTTTTTTTTTGTTCGGCTCAATGGCAGAGCAGGGCGTATTCACTTCATGCGAAGACGCATAAAAATGAGACGGAGATCCATTTGGTCTCGTTTGTAAACCGTCTCCCGTCACGAACTCGTGATTAATTCGACATATTTGGCGGTTTGGATGAGAAACCTGCTCTTTTTAACCGCCACTAATGGTGATATTTCGCCAGCTCTTTTTCATGACCATATAAGGAAGGGTAGCGCTATCGCGTGCTCGCCTTGCCATAGGTTGGCTGTTGCCGCCTCGAGCTCCACTTTAACCCTTCAGCTGCTAAATTTCTTTCGTTGCCTGCTGGCGTGACACCAAATTAACCGTTTCCAAAAATGTCCTTTACACGTCGTTAACGAACAGAGAGCGTCGTGCTCGCGTTACGGTGTTGGTGTCGGAGCTGTGAAGAGCGGCTTCGTTCGTTTATTCGTGATATGTTCTGTCTGGCGGACACTTCCCGGAGATTTTGGTCCCGGTGGTAATTCTGTGTATGAAATGTCCCTACGTTTCTATGCAACAGGGTAGTTTAATTGATCGCCGAGTGTTAAGTCAGCAGTTCTGGTGAGCTCTGACGGCGGGAAAATTGGATTTTGGGAGACTCCGGAGGGAATGGAGTCAGTACAGCGAAGGAATTCTCTGACCTACATTTCAGTGGTACCAATAAAGGGGGTTTCACTGAACGCCCCCCCCCCCCCCTCCCCAAAAATATAATGACATTCATGGAGGAAAGCTCGTTTACAGAGCAGAACTGTGCACACAGTGATGTGATATCACTGTCACTGGACGTAATGCGCCACTGATCAGACTGGCAGTCTCTCTGCTGTCAGGACTTCCCACAAACTTCAGTCTGTCTCGCATCTTACACTGACAGCATGGTCTCTCTCAGTCCTGTCAGAGGCGTATGGCTCGTTTATGAACCCCTTTTTTATTATGTAATGGGTCATTAGGTGTAAATAGCCTGCCAAATGTCCAGTGAGTATCCGAAGCATGACTTGGCAAAATTCGGTTTTGCCAGTCTGTTAGTGTGAGAGATCAGCTACTGCTGTAAAACCATGTGAGTCACGTTTCCCACCCTGCACTGGTGATAGACCAGTTCAGTCCTCATTAAAGAGTCTAATTTCTCATTTCTGGTCTCAGATAGGATGAAGGGAATGGGAAAGGGTGTTTGGGAGGTTTCCAAATAAAACCTTTCCCTAAAAAAAAGCAGGGTCAATTTTTTGTTCAGCTGATTTTCCATGTTTTTGCTCTGTGATGGACATTTCTGAAGATGGAGTTACATTGCAGCAGCGATAGAAGAATATTTGGCCATGCATCTCTCTCTCCTTCTCTCTCTCTCTCTCTCTCTCTCTCTCCCTCCACAGCAGCTCCTCTCCTCTGCACTCATAGGATTAGTTTACCCCGCGCCCCCTCCTCTCCGTGCTGACGTCACCAGCCTGCCTGGCTATGGCAGGAACTCTTTTCTGAAGCGGCAGCAGCAGCAGCAGCAGCAGCGAGAGCGTTTCACTGCTTGCCGCTAACGAGGACCGGAATACGAGCAAGGGTCAGAGGGAGAGAGGGAGCGCGCGAGGGAGCGAGAGAGAGAGGGGGAGAGAGAGAGCGCGCGAGGAGGGAGAAGAGGGTGGGGGAAACGAATGAGTCTTCGCCACGGCAGCTGTGGGGGAAAAAAATAAAGTCGCCGAAATTCGGTCGCCAAGCCAAAGCCGTCCTGTTTCTGAACCGCTTCGGAGCGAGAATGGATCTACCTGCCGTCGGAGAGCACGTCTTCGCGGTGGAGGGCATCGAGAAGAAGCGCGTGCGGAAGGTAAAACTAACCGCCAACTGGAACTGGAGCGAGGACGTTTGCGCGTGCGGGGCTGTTTGTTTGTTTATTTGTTTGCTTGTTGTTGTTTTTTCTGAACCCCTAAAACTCATGACGTTTTGATGTTTCACGTTTCCAGGGCAGGATCGAGTATCTGGTGAAGTGGAGAGGGTGGTCCCCAAAGTAAGTCCCCTTTTCGTGTCTGCACGGACTGCTTAGGTCTGCTTTTAGTGAAAATTCAGCAGCATGCAGTGTGTGTGTGTGTGTATGTGTGTGTGTGTGTGCAGGAGCGGTTGGCTGTATGTTTGGATGTGTGTGTGTGTGTGTGTGTTTCAGATGGAGCCGCGGATTCCATCACTAATTTATGCGAGTGAAAGAGGGGGGTGGGGGGCTGTTCTGCCATGTTATCCGATTTTAATTATTTCTGCATAGCTGGCGGATCCACTTGAAAGTACAGTGCTGTTAAAATGGCCACCACCATAGCGCGCGCGCGTGTGTGTTTTTGGTCGACTACACGAAAAAAGGCTTGTTTTGCACGGCGGGCTACAACTTCCCCCTCGTGACCAAGTTTTCACGCGTATTTCTATTCCTACGTGAAGCTTTATTCATATTCCGCAGTCCCGCTGTGCTGTGTTACACGTTGTGGGCGTTTTGTGCTCCTCCACACTAAACCTGACTACACTACAACCTCTCTGTTCTTCATTCCACAGATATAACACATGGGAACCGGAGGAGAACATCCTCGACCCTCGTCTTCTCGAGGCTTTCCAAGACAGGTGAGGCTGAAGGCGAATAGCTGAACTTGAGCTAATGGCCTTATATGGTGCTGGGAGGAGGGGCGCTGCACGCTCGCTGCCCCTGCTCTGCCGTGGAGCTGAAGATTGATTGCAGCCCCGTTGGCAAAGGCCTAACGACTACAAAGCCTCTCTTGATGCTCGCCGTTCTTAGCACGCTCACATTGTTTATATACCAAACAGTGCGATGCTGATAGTATTCCAGGAGAGATGGATGGAGGATGCAGAGTAACGTTTCCCCGCCGATTCAGAAAATTGGAGGAGGTGTACTCGCGACCGAGCCCAATGGAAGAGGCGCGCGAACCGTTAAATGCGCATGTGTGGAAAAGGAAACGTGGAATGCAAACGTGGGATTATTATAGCGTAATGGTGCCATGCTGGTTACATCAGTGGCTTATGAGTCATTTATAAAGCTTTATTACATGCCATAGCCAAAACAGCCTGGAAAATGTCAAGTGCATGAAGCATGACTTGGCAAAAACAGAGGCTTGCTGGTCTGTCACTGTGAGGCATCAACCAAGCTGAGACATCAGTTGATTTCAGCCCTGGAAGCCAAACAGCAAGTTTAACGCTAGAGAAAGGTGATATGGTGTCTTGTTGTACTGGAGGCGCTCAGTAGTGAATCCTGATCAAGAGAGCAGGAAGGCTTCATTTTTTATTTCCTTCATATTTACTGAGCTTTGGCCTGGTGATGCCTTAAATCAGAGCAGGGGCATAGCTAGAAAGTATAAAATGGGGTGGCCCAGAGGTTTTATTGAGGTGGTACATTGCTAGGAAAAAACAAGCTAAATAAAATAGCCTTACTGTATTACAGTACTATAGAAAGTAATGTGGTGGGGTTTTTTTCCTAGCAATGTGCCACCTCAATAAACCCTCTGGGGCACCCCATTTTAAACGTTCTAGCTATGTCTCTGCTGTCATTCAAGCCATCACTAGGCCAAAGTTGAGTGAATTACTAAATAAAATAGCTTTACTGAAGAAAACTAAATAAAATAGCCTTACTGTATTACCGTACTTATAGAAGGTAATTTTTCTGTGGGCGTAATTAAATCTATCCATCTTTTCCACAAACAGAAAGTGAACTGAAAGACAAAACTATGTTTTAATCAGTCATGAGGAAGTTAGTCTCTGAATAAAGTAAATTTCCAGCTCACAGTGTTAACTATGAAGAACTTTTCATACAGACAGGCCACAGTATTATTAATTTAGGCCATCCTCTCTGAAGATTAGAAAGCTAACTAGATGGTATTGTATAAAGTAACCAGCCACACATGGATGTATTCAACTGTAAAAGGGAATTAGTTAGCATGATCAACAATTGTAGCTGACTATTTTTGATAATTGACTAATCTTACCATTGAATAGCTTACTTCATAATTTAGCACACAGAGCAGCACTACTGAAAGAACCCAGCACATGTTCTCTCGCCTGTTTGCTGAGTAAATTAGCCAATTGCAGCAAAATATGCTAATTATGAATAGCAGTGTCATCAAACTCTTATAACTGACTGGTAACAACCCCAGTGGCAGATTTTCACTATAAGCATAGTTTTATTGATAATGGCTAACTTTCTCAGTTTCACTAACTGGGGTAGCCAGAAGGGTGGCCAGTGCCATCCTAGAATGAAGCACAGCCAACTTTCTGGCTACCTGAGTTAGTGAAAGCTATGCCTCTAAATGGCAGTCCATTAGTGCTAGACCTAACTACACTGCCGGTCTATTTCAGACGCTGATTTTTTTGTGTGCACACTTTAGGTCTATAACAGTTGGTGCAATTGTCTGTGTGACATAGCTATGCCCAGAGTGTATGAGTTGAGTTCCCCATGGCTATAGCCTCTTCTGTCAGATCTGACAGTTATGAGCATGGCTACCTTCAGATGGAATGTTTTATATAGAGGCTGTGGTCTTCAGTATTGGTTGACTAAATTATGTTGGTTGAGTAATATGGTGAAACACTGCCAGACATGGTCTTAACAAAATGAGATACAGGTTGAGGTATGTGAGTGGCTTTTGTCATAAAGTAAATGATAGTGTACTGAGACAGCTAGATGAATGTGGTGGCACTGCTTGTTTTTGAGGAATGTAGGTTCATAGCAGGGCCATTACATGTTATGGTGATAAGGCAAAAGTATTTTGTACACAACGCACAGAGGATCTTAGGAATGTTAGGCCTTGAGTTCATTTATACCTGCCATTCATCTTGGGAATGTGCAGTGAATGATTTTATAAATTAGTGTTATTTCTAATCATGTCAGCAATACAAGCAACAAGCAGGGCTTTGTCCTGAATTTAGATGCAAGATGCCTGTTGAAATATATGTGAGCCTAATTTTAAAAAGTGCTCAGCCTTCTAATGTGACTAGTTGTTGTACATGCCCTCTGTTTGGCTTTGAATAATAATGTTGGTTTATTTTTATATGGTTGGTTTCAGAGAGAGACAAGAGCAGCAGATGGGATATCGCAAAAGGGGGCCTAAACCCAAACACCTTCTCATCCAGGTAAACACTACCCTACCTGATGGATATTACATATACAGTGTTTTTGATTGCTGAGTAAGACAACTTTACAGATGTGCGTTATACATTTTTCTTTTGTATGAAAATATGTTTTTTATTGCTGCCTGTGAAGCAGAGTGTGTATTTATAATGAATGGACAAATACACTGGAGGCTCCTCTCTGTCTGCATCTCTCCTAATGTCCTGAGCTGTTGGAAGATAAATGATAGTGTCATGGATACGTAATATATAACTATCATTGGGCAGCTGATTACAATGCACCTCTGTCAGGAGTGTCAGAATATATTGATAAACATAGATGGATAACCCGTCTCTTTGTCTAGCACTGTATCTGATTCAAAGCCATATGTATGGTAAATTCAATGGGAAATCTGCATTTCAGATTTCACTTCCTGGATCTTGTTTTGTTAACATTTACCTTCTTTATTCCAGCTGCCTGCATTTGCACGGAGGTCCAGCATCCTCGCCGGTCTTCATGAGACATCACTGGATGATGAAAACCACCTTAAAGTGGATTCACTTCAAATGCACCGGTCCCAGCCTCAGCAATACCAGCTCAACAGCAAAAAACACCACCAGTACCAGCCCAACAGTAAGGAGATACCAGCAGAACCACACATCAACGGCAAGAAGAAACATTTCTACCAGCTCAACAGCAAAAAGCACCATCACTATCAGCCAGACCCCAAGATGTATGACCAGCAACCCACAAAGCCTAAGGAGGTCAAAGGACATGACCCCTCTATTAAAGGATGGGACCTCCCTCCAGCCTTGCAACAGAAATGGGCACATGACAAGGACACTGGCTGCCTAAATAAAGTGAGAGATCTGGCCGTGGAGCATAAACAATTACCTGCTACTGTTAACAAAGAAGAACAGACATTGAAGACCACTTCGAAGGAGCCCACGGTTCCCAGTAGCATTAGCAGTAAGATGAAGATAATCAGGAATAAAAACAAAAACGGACGGATTGTCATTGTAATGAGCAAGTACATGGACAATGGGGTCCAGGCGTCCAAAGTGAAAAATGTGGACTCATCTGTAATGGAGAAGCCACAACAAACTGAGGAGTCTATAAATGGCAATGCAGGCAGTGTTAAAACAGTGACATCAGGCCGGGAGAATGGCATCAGCAGTACCTCTGCTACTAGTTCGTTTGTTCACAAAGTGCCTCACAAAAGATTTGAGCTCTCAAGAGCAAAAAATCATGTAGAGGTGGAACACAAAACAGGACAAAAGGTGGATATTATTGATTTATCAAATGATGAGCCTCTGCAACTGACTACCAAACCCAGCTCTTTAACCAAATCAGTCACAACCAATGCTTCATCTCAAATGGACTCCACCAGTTACCAGCCTGGTCATCGTAAACGCAATCTGTCAGAGCCTAATGAGGGTGCTAGTGAATGTAAGAGGTTCCTGAGCTCCCGGAGTATTAGTGCTCCCAATCCTGTCTTCTCATCCCCTCAGAGGGAACCCATAGACCTCCATTGCTCTGGCCAAAACTCCAGCAGGAGCTATAGTTATGACTTTACTGATACCATTCCTGAAGAACCCATTGACTTGAGCTGTGGGAGGACTAGACTGCAAGCAGAACCTCCTGCAAACCCCCTCGTTTCAGTGGAGGACACTCCTGAGACTACAGAGACATCGGAAGAACCAGTCACCTATTTTAAGCCATTTGAGGGGAACATCATCATTACGGATGTCACAACAAATTGTCTGACTGTGACCTTTAAGGAGTATGTCTCAATTTAAGCTGTACTGCTGATATTCACATGGATTTGTAGAGATGTAATTATAATTAGAACTCTGTATATATGTACTATAACTTTTCATGTATAGAAATGAAACAATATTTTTTTCTTTACAGTGTAGTTTTTACGTTCATTTGGAATATCTGAAGGCCTGTACATGCTTAATGTAAAAAAAAAGTTTTGGAAGTTTAAGAACTTGTACAGCACCTACTCGGGGTAAATTAATAGAAGAGAGGAGTTGAGCTTAAGAGCTTCACTGAAAAAAAGCACTTACTTTGTACCCAGACCTTGCACACTCAGTTGAAATGACCCAGGATATTTGTACTTTGTGTCAAAACTCAAATTCAGTCTGTTCCTGTTTTGCTTCCTTCTGTGCAAATGCATGGTTTACAATTACACCTTTCATGCAAACATGTCCGTGTCATTTAAAGCAGCTCAGTCTGGGTGTATGTTAATGTCATGTGGCCTTCAGGGTGTTTTAAGATTGTTGCAGAGGTTCGTTTTTGTGTTTTGACATTAATACCATCGATTGACATTCTTGAAGAGTAGTTGACTCCATTATCAAAAACTGTTACATAGCACCAATCTGCAGGATGTGTTAGCCTCCAAGGTCGTTGTTGTGCAATGTTGAAGTAGCCTCAGTCGTACTCACCTGAGCTTGGTTGTTTGGTCATCTTGACCTATCCGTTAAATGTGTAAGCTGCACTTTGTCATCATTTCAGATGCTTTGTCGTTAGAAATGAAGAAGGCTTGTTTTACACTGATCAACAGGGTGTTTGTTCCCTTTCATACTATTGTGGTGATTTTCATGCTACCATCACATGTTGCTGAAGTTTACTGGTATATTCATCATATAATTCAAATGAACCGAATAACTGGAGCTTTTTTAAATCTTTGATGTTTCTACATATTTAACTGTTTAGATAGCTTGTCATGCTAGCTTTTTTTAAACCAGTTGCTGGCTTGGCATGACATGCTAATAGCAAGGTATGACCAATCAATATATTTTAGACAATGCATAATCCTGTAGCACAGGCTATTGTAAAACTGCTGCTAAGTTGTTTTTTTACTTAGTTGAAGTAACTTTTTCATGAGAAAATGCTGAATATTATGTAGTCTACATTAGAGTCTAAATTTGCCTTAATTGAACACAAGAGTACACAGTGGGCGATATATGGTACCAAATCTATACAAAGCTTATTCTAGTGATACAATCGTAATATCATAGCCAGAGATTATGTGTAGAGAGATTTTTGAATGGATCTGACTGTGATGGTGGTGGGGCCAGTAAAGGTCCTGTCCTTAAAAAGAACTGACCAGTCTATGTTTATGTACGCTTGAGTTACATACTTGGAATCCCTATCCTTCATAACTAGATTGCTGTAAGCACAACTGAATGATACCATTCCTCTGCCAAAACACTTTTACAGTACAAACAGCATCTTAATGTATCCATGTAAAATCCAACATTAATCATGAATTGTTTTACAAAGTGTAAAAACTGTTAGATCAATTCAGAGAGCAGTGTGGTCAATTCAGTTCATTTAGACAGCAGTCTAGTTTTGTTTGTCTTAATATGCTGTGCCTGGGATCAGGATGACCATAGAGTGAGCTAACTACTCTCTGCATGTAAGCTAACATCAGAAATGACCCCAAATGCACCCAAAACTATTGAAAAATTGTTGAAAAAAAAAAACCAACAAAACTCTTTATAAGGGCATAGAAATAAAGGATTACGTTTCAGAACTTTGTGTTTGGTTGTGTTATTTAAACAGGTGTTTGGGAAGTGGCAGGCCATTACTTATCTGTGGCCATCTGGGCCGAATAATCCAAAACTCACTGTAGGAGATACATACGTACGTACTTTGAGCTACTGGTGTGACCTTCACCTTTGCTTGACATTTGGAGCTTTATTTCCACTGAACTTCAAGTCCTTATCAGTGACAGCATCACATTGAGAACAAGCACAGTTACACTTCACTTGACATGCAAACCTGTTAAGCACCACCTTTAATGGATGACAATTCAAAGGCCTTTTCTCATCTAAAGCCCTGTAAAGTAGAATACCTTTGGCTTGGTGATTAGAAGGATTACTAAGGAATATCAGCTCTTACACTGTATGTCTATAAAGAATATGACTGAAGCTTTTGACCATTTGTGAGATTTCCAGAGAGCTGCGTCATTTATAGCAAGAGCCTGTAATGTGATATCCTCTGCAGCCGCACTATTCACGTGTCATCCACATGTGGTAATGTACTATAGATTCAAAACAACAGCAACTAATGTTTAATTGCTGTGTAATGGTGAACATGTGTTCCAACACATAATGCCACCCTGCCGTCACGGTTGGATTGTGTTTTTTGGCTCTTCAGATTTGTTTTTGGTGAAATGCAAAAGCTATGTACTAAATTGCCCTACTCTTAAAATTGTCTTTACTCATGTAATGTAAATTTGAATCTATGTGTAACCTACAATGATATGCGGCAAGACATAAATATTCTTCAGAACATGTGCAGTTTATGTGTAGTAGAAAAACCATACATCTTGTTTTTCCATGTATGCATTCGGGGGCCTCCAGCATGCATTTCCAAATAGCCTAAAATATCCAAGAATTTGCTTTGCTTTCCTGTTGGTGTTTACTTTCTACAGATTGCCCCATGTCCTCTCTTTTGAAGAAATAAAATATGGTCACCCTAGTGTAAAGTCCACACTGTTGGCCAGGGAAGAGTAAGTGTGATTTATAATAAATAGTAAATTACGCTGCCTGTAAAACATTAACACCCCAACCAGCAACAACATAAAAGTAGAGGTTATAAAATATATGTCCATGTCAGAGCGAAAGTACAGCCAGCTCATTCCATGGCTGAACCTAACAAATGTTAAGTTCAGTAAAGCTGACAAAAAAAGCCAAAATGATGAAAAACATGTTAATTCTAGTAGATACCCTATTACTACCAGACTTTGACCTCTCAGTAGGTCTTGGAATTCTTTAGTGTAATTTGGTCCATACCTCTGGCGCTTAGAACTGCAGTTTTGTAACACTGTAATTACACTGTAGAAGAAGATCAGTATATCCAATAAAATAACTTCTTGAAAACACCAGATAAGCTACACGGTTTGGGCGGCTGGTGACTCTAAAAATGACCTTTTCCCTCGGAAGCAAACGCAAAGCCGAGCAGCCTCGTAAGGGTCTTCATATATCAACCAGTCCCGGTTCTCTATTAAATTAAGAAGAAAGGCCTTACTGATAGATAGCATCCTCTATAACGAAACGAGTAGCTGACCAAATTATACGGTAGGATTAGTGAGAAATGAAACGAAAATCGAAATGAGCTGCAGGGCCGCTCTCTTTCAATGACCTTGAAATGAACGAATGTGTACAAGTGGAGCTACTTCATAGGCGACTTCTGGCTAAAACGTACATGGAGTGAAAAGGAAATACAACAGCGTAGACTAAATAAATAAATAAATAAATAAATAAATAAATAAATAAATAAATGCAGGTTTATCATGAAAGGGCTCGCCTTAAAAGGACCTCCACCCTGGAGAAGCAGCATTTGACCATGCACGCATTTAAACATTCAGACGGTACTCTAAGTCGTGGTGGTTCTGTATACCGCAGAACCCTGTGAAGAGGATGTGACAATAACTCCCAGGTGAACTTTGACTCCTGACTGAAATATCTGAGGCAGCTGAAGTGGCTGTAAATTTGGGTTCCGCTGGTTTGCAGCGGTCTGAGACCAAGATGGTGTGAGAACTCGTGGTTAAATCGCCTCAGCGGGTATGTGTGTGCCGTGTTTCACGGAGCGAACTTGACTACTCAAGCCGAGTGGGTTTAGGAAGGGACGGACTGAGTGACTGCTGCTGCTGCCCAAAACTTTACCTCCTTTCCATCGAGTCCCGGGTGAACGCTTTAACTGTGTTCGTTCCCCACGGACTTTATAAGGTGTCGGAGATCTCGAGGTGCCTTCACCAGGCGCGAGACCCCCCGACACCGCTACCCCTTCGCGAAACGTTCATCAGGGCGACCATTTAAAGCGGCTGAAAAACGTTTCCCCCGCAGCTGGAGAAAAGAAAATGGCTGTCCTCTCCTCCTCCACTTATTCAGATCGCGGCACGTAGGCTGTATAAATAACACGGCGGGCTGACGCCAGCGTCCAGGCACTAAATTAACCTGGAATGCACATCAGGCAGCTGAAGAGCTCGCAGGGGCACGACTTTCACAGCCGACCATCGAGGGGGTCGATAATATTATCGACTGACCAAAAAAGCGGCTGTAGCTGCGTCAAGCCCTACCTGCGTGTCAGCAGCCCGTAAACTGGTGTATTATGTAAGCGGGAGATGAAGCCGCCCAGCAAAGGACACTGAGTCATTCACCTTACCATGGTGCATGTTTTCTTTCTGTTTTTCTTTCCTTTTTTCTTTCTTTCTTTTTTTAACTCTCTGTGGTCATGCCACTCTGCAGTCATCTCCTCTCTGAGTTCATGAAATCATCCTCTCCGTCTTCTTGGCGGTTTACTCCTCATCTCATACCTCATTCACCACCTCAGTTTTAGAGGGGGGGCGTGAAAGGAGCTTATTTTACAATTAGACCACCACAGTCATGTGAAATTTGGTGGGCTATTTTTAATAGTGACCTCAAGAGAGAGAAAAAAATTCCCTCCATCGAAAAAATGAAACTAAACGGCCACCTGGAGGCTGTCTTGACAGGTGTGTGATTGGTGGTCCCTCTGACTGGAACATCAATCTCGATACACCTAGGCTCACGCGCCTAGCCGCCTCGTTTGAGGCGTTTTTCATCGTTTGTTAAACGGATATTATTAATAGTCGGTATGAGACCTTCTCCTCCTCACAGGTGAACAAGTGAACAGACTGTTTTCTCTCTCTCGCTCGCTCTTTCTTTCTATCTGTCTCTCAGGTCGACTCGCACTGAGAGCTATAGCCGCGCGAGTCTGGCGCCATTGTAGCATTGCAGACACGCGCAAGCCAATCAACGACGGCGCCAAACAAGCAGCCCTACACGTACGACCACCCCGTAAAATACGAGCGTTTATGTGAAATGTAGACACTACAGGCATCCCGCTTCCAGAACCGTCTCAGGTCCGCGTCTCAGTCACCCGTCCCATCATCACCGACGGAGTGTTTTATTGGTTCTCTTTGTCCAGAAGCGCCTCTTTGTTTGTTCCCAGCCTGACAGCAGAGCTCAGTACCAGCACACACAGCCCCTCATATCAGGATCAGGATGAGTCAATATGGAGCTCTGAACCAAGAAATAGATCAGCTTCTCAAATCGGTCCTGGGTTCTGTTTACGTAGGGCTGGTCTTGGTTTGTGGACTCGCTGAGGCGGTGCTGGCGGTGGATGGTTTGATATATGGTGTGCTATAGTTTTCCCGACTGAATTTAGAATCTTACCGGAATTATTAGTTCACTATTATTAGGGCTAATATTTATTTGTGCATCACGCTTACGTGGCGGGTAAATAAACTGATCTCTTTTTCCTTTTTTTTGTCTGGACGGAAACACGAGATCTGCCCCGGATAGTCGATTACTTACTTTACCAGTGAAATATTCGCAATTCCTTCTCTGTATTCGTCGTACGATTATTTACACTTCTTCTCATAATTATTAAATGATTATTTCCATTTTACTGGCTTGTTTTATATCTTTTTTTCTCTAAAATTAGAGTGATGGTGAGTACTCTGAAACTGCCAGCATAATAAATTCAGTAAAAGGTGGAACCAGATTCGAGTAGTAACCCAAAATTATTCGAATGTTCCTCTAAATGTAGGATTTCCACCGATGAGTCTTCGAGTCTGAATGGTGGTGATATTTTAAAGGGGATGTTTAACTGAGTCAAAGCAATCGTTTCATTAACTCACGTTTCAGTTTAATTCACAGACCTATATGGACCAGAATTTTCTTGGCGTTTCTGAACACATTTCTTTTCTGATCTGTCTTATTAACCTGGGTTTGCCCTGCTTACTTCTTTTCACTGTGCGCTGGGCTTAAAATGTGCGAGTAAAATCAGTCTTAAAATGTTGCTGATTTTGGTCCTGATATAGTAATTAAATTATCATATGTGCGGTAAAATAGAGCGTCTTGTGTCTGTCTAACTTCAGCCAAACATTTATCGAGCATGTTGTATTTTAATAAGTATATTAAATAAGAAACGCGCAAATTATTTAGCATTATAAAGGATCTGAGTGGCTTTGAACAGCGGAACAGCGGGCATGTTCGCTGATGACATATTAATAAAATAATAACAGAAATAAACCTGAAACCGTAAAGAACTAAACAGGCGAATTATATATTGCATTAAAATATTATACATACATATATAATACATCAATATTATTATTATTATTATTATTATTATTATTATTATTATTATTATTGCTGTTTTTGTTGTGGATAATTTACCATAACTGCTGAGAATAAATATTTATTCTAATATTTGTAATTGTTTTGTCATTTAATAATAATTGATTATAATTTCTGAGCTTCTTAAAATGGTCCTGGTTTTAAACACCCCCACCCCAACTGGCTTTTCTTCCGTGTTAATTAACCGACACGAAGACACACAGTAACTGTTTACTTTTCTTTAACTCGCTTTTAGGGGTAAATAGGATTTTAAAGGGCTCACAATCCCGCGAGACTCTGAGAGACTTTTCTGCGTTTGAGTCTATTTATAGCGACACCTGAATAACAACATTTAAATACGTCATTAATGCAGGTTTATGTGGCGGATGAAGGAAATCCTCTATTCCGTTAATAGCTGAGTTTAATAACAGATTTAGATTTTCTCAGAGACGTTAGATTTAGTATTTTCTCAGAGAGGAGGAATGTGTCTGGTCCCTGTCAGTGACTGTGTGGATATTTAGACTGTGGATCAACAGCCGAGGAGGTGCTTTAGGACTACACGCCTTACTACAGACATTGCTAGATTACAGGACTTTACAGGCCGGCACATAGCAGGCATGTAGGAGTTACACACTGAACTAAACCGCTGTTTGAGGTTATCCGATGGTCAGTATCTCTGATATCGGTGGTGTGCTGAGGTGTGATTCCCTCTTTCTCCTTTTAGGCTCCCTTTATCTCTCTATCTACTTTAGAGAGCTACTTTAACAGAGCGCGTGCCGTTTGGTTCTTCTGTGTATTTTACAGGTGTGAGCGAGAGCCCGTTACTCCGCACACAGCCTGTCGTGTTACAGAGTTCAGAGCTCTCCTCATTTCTCACTGCGCACTGCTCACTCTAACCAGGCTCACCGACCGCTTCGTCACTTCCTCGAAAAGACAACTCGGCTCCGCCCCTCCCTTAGCAACTACGTCCGCGTAGCAACGACTCGACCAATGAGCTCAACCACATACGGTCCCACCGACTCCGTCCCATGGCAACAGTCTACAACGTGATGACGTCTCCGCGGCTGAGTATTATGGGCTGCCGTGGAGTATACAGACAGAGGTTGTGGCAGGAAAAAAAAACCTGTGGGGCAGAAGTAAACATGGAGCTCTCTGCCGTCGGGGAGAGGGTCTTTGCGGCCGAATCCATCATCAAGCGACGCATAAGAAGAGTAAGTGCACGCCGTTTGTCATTTGTTACAGTGCTCTGCCTTGCTTTGAAGCGGAGCTGGAGATTTGTTCGCGTCCTGTTGGTTTTGGGTAAGTTGAACGGTGAAGGCTAGCTAGCTAGCGCGGCTAGTCTGCTAATTGATTGCCCGTGTTTTTTTAGCTGTCACGCTTTCTCTCGCAGGGTCGAATGGAGTATCTGGTGAAGTGGAAAGGCTGGTCTCAGAAGTGAGTGAGTTCCCCGAACTGTTTTCGTCCTCGCGGTTGCTTAGATATATATGTGCCTAATGCTAGCTAACGTTAGTTCGCTGCTACCGAGCCGAATGCTAGCAGGTCAGTGCCCGAGCGCCGAGCGCTGCCGCCGCCGCCTCCGCTGCGGCGGTGGAGCGGAGCGGGCTCCTCGGTGTTCGGTGCTAAAACGTTAGCTGGCATTTTAAGGCCAGCCAGAAGGTTAGCATGGGCGCTAATTCATGGAAACTTTTAACAAATTCACGGATTGCTTGTACGGTGTTTGGTTGGGCTGTAATGTTTACTTCCAATTCAAATGAAAACTTTTATGGCAGTGTTGACTTCCCTCGTGCCGTTTCCGTTGCAGATACAGCACCTGGGAACCGGAGGAAAATATTCTCGACGAGCGTCTCTTCGTTGCTTTTGAGGAGAGGTTTGTGCTCATTCGACACATCCACACCCCGCTACATTAACCTTTTCCATAGCATAGCTGTTCGTCCCGGTTAGATGAATGTGCTGTTTGACACATGCGGGCTTTTCACGTCTCGCCTTTTCGTTACAGAGAGCGCGAGAGGGAATTGTACGGGCCGAAAAAGAGGGGGCCGAAACCGGAGACTTTCTTGTTAAAGGTGGGCAAGTGGATCTCGATGCTTGCGTGATTTCAGTGTGCTCGTTATAAAGCTGCAAAGCTGTTTAAAGCTCATGAGCATTTTGTTCTGTGACTAGCAGACAGTTTCATTTTCTAGCCTTATTTCTCTTACAGGCTCCTACAATTTGCTTCTTACCTTCACTGAGCTATAAAAGATGTTTACTTCAGTTTCCTTTTTAGTTCATACCAGAAACTTTTTGCGTTATCTTAAAAATAAGCGCAGTGCAAAATAACCGGGCGCATGCGCTGCTCTCTTTCTTAAAATCATCTTTTCAGGCAAAAGCTAAAGCCAGTGCCAAAAACTATGAATTTAGAAGAGAGATGTCGCGAGAGATCCGAGTGTCCTTTCCCGTGGCGGAGCCGGTGGTCACTCCCCGAGCCCGGGAAGGTCTTCGGACCGTCGTGCCCACCATCTTTCCCCCCAGCACCGTGAACAGGGGCGAAAGCGTTCGGGTTCGCCCTCCGGAGCCGGAGAGAAAAGCCCGGCCTGCGCAGGGCCACGTGGACTTCTTTAACGCGCCCAAGAAGAGGGGACCCAAACCAAAGCTGCGTTTCCCTGTCAGTACTAGCAGCTGCGCATCCCCTGAATCCTTCAGTAGGAGAGCAGACGAGCGCTTATCTTTGGGCCACTCTAAAACAGGAGAGACGTCTGCGTACGGCCTCATGCAGCTAACGCAGCAGTTTCGCAGCGGTGACGTGCAGAGGCACCTCTCCAGACACAGCTTGTATAGATCCGCCGATGATGATGATGACGACGACGACGATGATGATGATGATCGACTGTCTGCCGAACCGATGGACGTGGAGGAGGAAGAAGGAGGAGAATCGTGGAGTCCGTGTCTGAAGAACATGGAGAAGGTGACAGTGACTGATATAACCAGTAACTCTCTGACTGTAACAATTAAAGAGAGCTCCACAGACAAAGGCTTCTTCAGAGAGAAGAGATGATGGCCTACAGTAGAATAGCTCTGAAGCGGTATTATCTAACCAACAGTGTCTCCATTTCTATCCTTTCTTAGTCTCTATCTGTACAGTATGTCTCACAATTGTGTACATATGTAACAAAAATGAATAGTCTGCATATACATTTCCATCCGTATTTTCTATGAAAATGAGATTTATTTTTGTATGTTATGAGGTTTTTGTGTTAAATGTGCAGCAATTAATTGTTTAATTGTCCGCCCCCCCCCCCACATGCTTTGGTCAGCTGTAATGACTGTAGGCACAGATTGCTGATAACACTTTTTCAGCTTCCAGCACCTTTTATTGAGAGGAAACAGAAAGTTCCTCTATTATTATCTGCTATTGTTCTTTATTGTACTGTTGTGTATATTTGAAGGTCTAACATTGTCTCTGTTAAAGCACAGAGTAAAGATATGAATATAAACACGAGTGTGTGGTGTGGCTCAGGTATTTAAATGTTCAGTCTTTCACATGCACACATTTTTTATTCGTTCTGCATTAAACAGAATGTTTATTTGTTGCGGCCAAGTAGTGGATTGTAATGGAGGCCTTGCTGCTACTGCGCCAGTGCTTTCTTTATGCAGGTCAATTATTTCTCAGTTAATTTAGATACATCTCTTGGTGTATGAGGTCAGTCGGCAAACACGACAGAATAATGATCTGTTGGCTCGTTCTTGTTTGGCAGCCTATGTTTTATCGATTTTCTTAGTCGCTACAAACGCTCAAAAAGAAGAAAACAATCCTGATGATAATAATGATAATAATAATGATGATAATAATTAATATTAATAATAATAATAATAATAATAATAACAATAACAAAGGGAACTAAATGTGTAAAACGCAGGTGTTTATTTATTAGCGTGTTGATTACGTCATTACTGATAATACATTTTACTGATTTTTATAATCATGTCTTTATATTGATTATTACTTGTTGTCTTAGAAAGAGTGCCTCAAAAGTACTGCCTGAAATTCCCAATAATCCCACAGAAAACCTTCATTTATAGCTATTACTTTCTAAACCAATTTTAATCTATTTATGTGAAGTCGGAATTGGCCGCTCTAACTCCTTTAGTGCCACAGTAGCTGTAGATAACCTGCGCTATCAGAAGAATATACTTCAGGTTTAAACGAGGTAATATATAGGATGTCTCAGGTCTCTGACATCTTATAAAACTTTATTTTCTGACTTAAAAAAAAAAAAGGTAAAAATAAGAAACCACTCTTCTTACACATATTTTCTTAGTTTATTATGATTATTTTAATATTACTTTTATTATTAAAAAGACGTAAAAATGTTTTCTACTGTCGCAGTGTGGCGCGTTATTTTTTCATGAATAGTGAGAAACTATAATACAGTTTAGTACGGCGTGTAATTTACGGAATTTCCCAGTCCTGCATAGGAGAGTCCGCGACTTACTGTCCTGTAGAGAAACATGGTGGGTTCCGGAAATGTTTGTGAGGGTTTTTATATATTTATTTATTTCATAAACATCTCCTGAAACCGAGGAATGCTGGGTAATGTTTTGGTATCTAACGAAACGTCGGGCTGAGCTCTTCAGTGAAGCTTCAATTGGGACTGTGCGGCTAAGGAAACCCCGTCGGTTTCAAACCTTCAGGACGGAGACGAGCACGCCGACATTGTGGTGTAATTCCCTGGAAGCGCTCTTCACTGGTCAGTCGGAATTCAGACTGCACAAACTGTTTCCAGACCTCCCTTCCAGGCAGGTGTTGAAAAACCACCGAAATCCACAAGATGTCGCCATGACCTTCTTCCAGAACAATCCACCAGCCGACAGTTCCAAAACCAGGCGAGCAGGCCTCCCCGCTCCTGCAGGCCCAGCGCTGAAGCTGGCTCAGCATTTCTAGTCCCCCAGCAGCTCTGTTACTGAAACCGAGCAGTTAAAGATCGTCGGGTGAACCAGCAGCACATACACACAGTGTAAACTAGCAATGAAGGACAAAACCGTTCTAGCGACTCCAGAACTTTCCGTGTGGAACAAACAGATACAGCGATCATCACGGAACCCAGCAGACGTGTTTGTGCGAAAGATTAACCCATTGATGCCCAAAGTGAACTTTTACATTTCTACTGGTCCATATGTTCTCTGAGCACAAATCTCGATCAGATTTAATCCAGCCTTTTAGCTTCCTCTAAAAGGTTCTTTTACGGTTCTTCATAGGGCCTTTAGTTAAGGAAACAGTTATGCTGTATATGCAAGTCAAAATTGGAATGTTGGAACCGTTTTACCCTTTAAATGGTTCTCCTTCGTGGTTCTTTAAAGAGTCTTTAAAAAATGGTTCTATACAGGACCAGAAGGGCTCCCACTACTGTTGTAAATCAAAGAACCCTTTTTGGCACTGCAAAGAACCCGTTTATCTAAGACTGTAACTGTACAAAGTGTCCAATCAGGAAAGGTTCTATGGCAGTTTCTTCCTCGTGGTTATCATTCTTGTGTGAGTTCAGAGGCAGTAGCTGCTTTTTTTAATTGTCAAAGGGCGTTAAGCCTGTTCAAATGACGGATTAATAATATCTGCTTTGTAAAGTTGTCCTGGGGTGGGCTCAGGGGGTTTTCCACAAAGCAGGATTTCTCAGTTAGCCAAAGATGAGGTCTGCCCAATAGGAATGATCCTCAGCTCTTTTCCTATTGGACAGACCTCATCGTTGGTTAGTTGAGAAATCCTGCTTTTCGGAATATACCCCAGGTTAAGTGACGCACTTCATCTTGTTAGCACCGGGCTTTGTTACTTTCTGTAGATGCTGCTGAACGTACGTAAACGTCTTTTAATCCACGTGGTATCGTTTATAAAATCAAACGCCTCACAGAAACACGTCTGGATGGTGTCCTGTTAGAAGATGTTGAAGCTGCAGTTTTGTAGGACCTCTTATTAAAAGTTATACACGAGTATACTGGTTTATAGCGTCACCACCGTCCTGTGTAGCCTAGTACGACTTTTTGATAATAGTCGGGGTGGGATTGAGGATTCAGGAGTAAGGAGTAAGGATTGAGACCCCATGTGTTAACCTCATAAATTACACTGGCTGAGGGTGGAGTCGACCCCCTCACCTCCCCCTGAGGGTAGAGAAAGTGTGAAAGCCCCCTGCTCGCCCTGCGGAGAGTTCTTCACGGAGGTGGCGCGGAGCAGCATCTCAGAGCTCCTGCAGTACAGAACAATGTTTAACCTCATTGCCCAGTTCAGAGAGCTGCTCCTCGACTGAGATGTCACTGAAAGCAGGAGGATTACTGCACTTCATGCAAATCGTGTGTTTCCTTTCGTGCTGTACAGCAGACGTGTGTAACTGGAGTGGAAGGTAAGACTCTGAGGCGGGTTCCTGATGTAAACCTGTGGTGTTAGATTATTCTGAATGTTGTATGTACATAGATGGAGAAATAGCGCTAGCAGGGAACTTTCCGGGAGAGCGCGGCCTAAACATACGGTGGCGTATTGCTGCCTCGCATAGTGAAAAATAAATATGTCTTACAACGAGATAGTGATGTCGTAATTACGAGAAAAGATATCCTTTTTACGAGAAAATATGTCGTAAAAATGGCTTAGTGATGTCGTAAAAACGACATAACAAGGTCGTAATTACGAGAAAATATGTGGTAAAAACGACATAAAATATGTCCTACATAGGAGAAGTCAAAGGTCTATTTTCTGTGAAACGCGTTCATGCTAGCGAACAGGCTCGTAGCTGTGTTTGACTCTGTGGTTCAGTGTATTACCACATCAGCTGGGACTCGCAGTGCGGAGCATGACCGAGTGACCTAAATTAATTAATAATAATAATAATGTTAGGAAGAATTATTATTATTATTATTATTATTATTATTATTAATTATTTTCATTTTTCATATTTATATTGTTGATATTAACACTATTATTCTTTTTGAATGATGCTCTTTTAAAACACGTATGTCTGTAATCACAATTTTATTAAAATAATGAATTAATTATTGAAATGTTATTGAATAAGAAAACAGGTAATTTAAAAACATTTAACCTCACATACTCGAGCTAAAGAGACCATTTAGAGACCGTTTGGCTTTTTTTTACAGGTTTTTGTAAAAGCTTTTTTAACGAACATAAATCATCTGCGTTTGTTCCCATGATATTTCATAACAGGCTCAATTATATATCTGTATAAGCACTAATAGTATGCCATACAGACAACATCATAATGTCTCTGAGCTGTGTAATGAAGCGTGCAGACTTTGAAACATGTGATCCAGAACTGATCACCATCAGTGCTTGACCTCACTAATGCTCTTGTGGCTGAATGCAACTAAATCCTCACAGCAGTTCCAACATCTAGTATAAAGCCTTCCTGGAAGACAAGGCTTGGATGAGTGCTGGATGAGTGTCTGTAGGCTGATGGACATACAGTGTATATGGTTTGGTGAACTTGAGGGCCTGCCCTCAACCTCACTGAACACCTTTGGGATGAACTGGAACCTCGACTGTGAGCCAGGCCTTGTCTAACATCAGTGCCTGACCTCACTAATGCTCTTTTGACTGAATGGACACGAATGTCCACATACACATTCCAGAACCTTGTGGAAGGCAGAGGGATGTTCAGCAAGTGCCAAACAGTGTAATGGTCACATATTCACATACTTTTGGCCATATCGCATTAATCATTGCATTTTGTGAAAGTTTCAAAGGGATAATGTAACTGTAATGGAATGTTACTGTACTTTATGAATGCGTCATGGATGCATCATATATATTCAGTAGTACAAAGCCCAGATTGATTAAACACAGCATTAGACCAGTTCATACCATAACTGTTACTAATGTAGCTATATGTAAGGACATGTTGCTGGTCCACAGGATTCTCTTGTACGGCACATCAGGTTTCCAATGAGCGTAAAGCACTGTCCTGTTTATTTCAGATTATGTGTTTGGTCCGTAATATATAGGAAATAATTGTCGCTCCTTGGACAGTGTTTTAGTACTTTAAGGCACTGTAAGCAAGGCACTCGGTGAGGAAGAACCTGAAGTAGGTTGGATTTTTACAGGATCTGATTTTATCTACTGAACTCGCATTAAAGTTCAGTTTCCATAGAATAACTGTAGTATAAAGAGAGCTCAGTGTTCATACTGACTGATCTTCATCATGCAGGAACAGTAATTCTGTCTGGATGGCTGTAACTAAAACAATCACTAGTGTATTTAATCTACTTTAGGTCACTCGGTCGTGCTCCGCACTGCGAGTCCCAGCTGATGTGCGCCGTGCTGTCCAGTCGGTGTCACCGCGCTGACCAGTGGATCGCGCTAGTAGGCGGGCTGCGCTGCGCGGATATGCAGAGTAGCTCAGTTTGAACAGGGCTTCAGCTGTTTCGCTTCCGGCTGAAGCCTTGTGTGCCGTGTCATGCTGCGGCTACCGCTTCTGGTGTGAACTGGTCTGAGTATTTCAGTGTAATTTGATCCGAACATACAGAAACATTAGAGTACAATAACACACCGAATCAAAGAGTCAAACATCTTTTCTCGTAATTACGACCTTATTATGTCGTTTTTATGACATCTTTTCTCGTAATCATGACATCACTATGTCGTTTTTACTACATGTGTTCTCATAAAAACGACATATTTTCTTGTAATTTCGACATCACTATGTCGTTTTTACTACATGTGTTCTCATAAAAACGACATATTTTCTTGTAATTTCGACATCACTATGTCGTTTTACGATATATTTTCACATAAAAACGATATCTTTTCTTGTAATTACGACATCCCGATATAATTTACTGGAATAAAGCCAGAAATTACACAGTATGGGAACTCACTTCTTAGTGTTTCAGTGTTCTTCACTTCTTAGTGTTTTAGTGTTCTTCATTTCTTAGTGTTTCAGTGTTCTTCACTTCTTAGTGTTTCAGTGTTCTTCACTTCTTAGTGTTTCAGTGTTCTTCACTTCTTAGTGTTTCAGTGTTCTTCACTTCTTAGTGTTTTAGTGTTCTTCATTTCTTAGTGTTTCAGTGTTCTTCACTTCTTAGTGTTTTAGTGTTCTTCACTTCTTAGTGTTTTAGTGTTCTTCACTTCTTAGTGTTTCAGTGTTCTTCACTTCTTAGTGTTTCAGTGTTCTTCACTTCTTAGTGTTTCAGGGTTATTCACTTCTTCTTGTTGCCATATATTAAATAAAATATGTTTTTAAGGGTTAGTAAAGGTACTGGTTCTATTTAGAACCATGAGTTCTACATAAAATTATCCTAACCACTATCCTAACAACATATGAACGTGCATATAGAATCATGTTTTAAACAAAGTTCTAGATAGAACAATAAACAACACATTCTCCATCTCAGTCTGAAGAACCATTTAACCACGCACAGAACCTTTTAAGCAAGCAAATGGTTCTAAATAGAACCCTTGAGGAACAGCACTATAATATGTAACAACTGTGCAAGAACCAGAAGTGGCACGGAGATGTTACTGTCTGCTCAACAGTCTACTCATTTCAGTGTCTGTACTGTGTGTGTGTGTGCTGCTCAGTGGTTTAGTGCGGGATCCTCTATCGGGGCCGGTTCAGCAGGCCAGTCTGCGCTGCTCTGCGGGGTCAGTCCGCTGGCTCTTCCCGCGTCTCGCGCTGCGTCTCCTGCTGAAGCCGAACGTGGCCTCCGCGCGCCCCGCCGCGCTCTGCATTAAAGTTTCACGTGCGTCCCGCGGCGCCACTGTGTACGCGGAGCGCGGCGGAGAGCTGCAGCTGCTCGTGGAGGACGGCGAGCGGCCCGAGCAGGTGCACTGCGTGCGCACGGACGGAGCTCGTGGAGCGGCCATCTTCCTCCAAGCCAACCCACAGAGCGAGTTCCGTCGGCGAGCTGTGAGCTTCCGGTACGAGCTGCTGCAGGAAAAGAGCATCGCGAGCAAAGGTAAAAAATAGAGATAGACCATCTGTTCACTCTTTACTTACGAACACCACCGGTTTCACTCTGCAGCCAGAAGTCATCAGCGCTCAGCTGGTCCTCTAACGATTCTTCTGAAAGCAATGTCTTAATAGGGAGTTTGTCTCATTTGCTGCATTACTCTTATAGAAATGGCCTCACACTAGATGTTGTAACATTGCTGTGAGGTTTTGATTGAATTCAGTCACAAAAGCGCAGTACTGGGCAGAATACTAAAAAAGTGGCCACGGTGGAATACTAGCTACACAAAAAGGCGAATATGTCATGTTGAGAATACATACCTGTATAAGACACTTGGGGAAGTAACCCATTCACTGCTTCTGGCTGGCAGTTTTCCTCATATAAGTATTCTGTTATGTTTCGTGAAAGATTCACTTGTTTAAATCAAGTAAAAGTTACCAAATTCATAACCTTACTTTCCATCACCTGCTTCAGTCCACTGCTACCCCTCGTCATGCCATCTCATGACCTAAACAAACAATTCACTAATCAAATCACACAATTTTACTTAATCAAATATATGTGACTTGCCACAAAATACATGTGCAAGTCCAGTACAACATCGGTTTTGAGAGTTTTGTTCTTGAACATGTCCACTACGAAGGAGCTTGTTTCCTCCCTCTAAAGAGTTTAATAAATGGTGAGATTAATAAGTTTACTCAGACTTTAAATGCCTTAAAATGTGTTTGCCTTAAAACAGTGTACATGTCCAGTACTACTTTAATATGACATATAAACCAAATGGGCATTTTATTTATTATAAAACATGACAAATAGCCAAAGTTCCTCCACTGTCACACTGTGTGAAGTCATATGGTTGCACTGACCTGTTGAAAATATGACAATAAAAAAGGTTTTGTCTATTGAGTGAAGTCAATGGCAGCCTACTAGTAAAATGAATGAGATTGATTTTAATAATAAATGAAGTATTTTTCTGGGTATATGCAGCAAATTTGAATAGTATTGGATATGCACATCGTATTGAGGCCTGTATGTATAAATATATATGTATATATACAGCAGCTGTTGTGTTCAAATGATGCATGAAAGTAAAAATCAACAAAAATGGAGATACATTTTTTTCTCTGGACGGCAATGATATATTTATATTGCATTTACTGTGAAAGTATTTTAAAAGACGTTTCCAAAAAACGTTAAATATATTCGTAACACTGCCTTTATCATATATAACGTAGACTGAATGGGGATACTTAATTTTCTCTGTTATGAGTGCATATTTTGAATAATCTGTTACTTCCTAACCCTGCTAGAGCATTAGTGAGGTGAGGTACTAATGTAGAATGAGAAGTTCCACTCCAGAAAATTTAGTTTCCCTGCTCCACAGCCCAGTGATGTGGGGTTATATCTACTCTAGCATCAATCTTCTTCTACAGGGATTATACAAGCTGTGTGAGCACAACCGAAAATTCTATGTCACGAGTGCTCTTGAAGTAACTAAATTCCCTAATTAAGATGGGTGTCTGGGTGTTTTTGGACTTGTAGTGTACATAAACACTTTAGGACTTTATTCTGCACTGTGAATTTGACTGTCAAGTGCTAGTGAAGAGATTACCAGTTTTCTCTGGTCACCAGGCCTACCTTAAAACAAAGAACATGCCTGCCAAAGCAAAGTTTTATAAGCTGTTTTATAAGTTTACTGGTTCGAAATGCCATCTGCCCTGTCCAAAAGTGAGGTCAGCAGTCTCACCTCAGAATAAAGATGTCAAATGCTTCTTAAATTCCAGGGATTCCTAGTCATTCTGACTATGTGAGGGTACGTTTCTCATGACAAAAGCTGGGACAGGGGGCCATGTTTGCCTGACCCCGCTCTCTCTGTCCTGATAGAGAAGAATTTGAATTTCACCCACATGCCTTCTTCCTCAGTGACCATTCAATTAACTCTATACAATAAGGAGGATAAGACTAAAGTCAAGACCAGCTTTTTCTCTTCCCAGATGGACAGAGGTTGACATTTGGGATTATACGCCACATGCTTCACATTCCCCTCAAGGCTCCTTGGATTCTGGCATAGCAGATGATGAGCACTCCCTAATAAAATGCAGTTAAAAGTTAATTAGTCCGCTCTCTCGCCATGAACCGCAGCTCCTAACAAAGTGTGTTTTGTGAGACCACATCATGCTGTCTCATCCACTTAGCCTCTCTGTTTCCTCTTACAGCTGCCTGCCGACCATGCAACGACTCTGAGATCCTCCAGGCCATCTGCACCAGTGACTTTGGTAAGTGCCATTGACGTTGTTAAGTATTTCAATAGGCTGACACTGCACACTACTAGGGGTGGGCGGTTATCATACAGTGGCTTCAAAAGATTTTTGGACATTTGTGCCGTGAGTAAAAGTGCTTTGCAGACCTCTACAGGTTTGCTTTCAAAATGCCTTTGCATGTCTCTAAGTTCATGGGACCATTAATAAACAATAACCAACACCACTGTAAGAAAAACAGCTCCAGATGTTGTCCTTTAGTTCTCCTAATGCAATTCTTAACCTGCCATTCTCTACGCAACGAGTCTGCCATGGGTTTGAAGTCGTGCTAAAAGTGAAAAACAAAAATCATTTTGGGGTTTCAGACGTGGTCCTCCTCTCAAATTTCAGTGATTTCATAACTCCATTTATCTCAATGTAAGCTGGAGTGTCAGAGCATTGAGCCATTATCTTATTTACTTTATTTTTATTCTTCCTCAGTGACCATTCAATTAACTCTGTACAATTAAAGGATAGGACTAAAGTCAGGACCAGCTCTTTTTCTTCACAGATGGACAGAGGTTGACATATATCAGAATCAACAAACTTAGTTTGACACATGCAGAGCTGAAAGCAATAAGGCTCAACAAAAACAAGCAGGCAAACATAACCAAGGGGCAAGACAGAGTCAAAACCAGGAGGACAGGCAGGAGTCAAAACCAAGAGAACAAACAGACCAGCAACCAAAGCAAAGGGAGAATCAGAGAGAGAGAGAGAGTAAACCAAAAATACAAAGAAAAGTCAAAAACCAGAGATAGCAAAAGATAGCAAGGGAGAAATGCTCAGTACGCGAACAGGGTTTGGCAATACTTCGCAATGAACTAAGGAAACAACAGGGTATATATACAAACAGAGTAGATTGTGAACAGGTATGTGATCAGTATTCAGGAGAATGGGAGAATGGGATGTGATTGGTGGGTTCCGGATATGTGGTTGTGACGTCATCGGGTACTGAACTCTGGGAGATGGAGTTCAGGAGATTGGAGGTAGCGGGGAAACCCGGAGGCTTGACAACATATGGGATTTGGGGTTGACAATTAACAATGTTTTCCTTGAATTATTTATTTTATGCTATTAAAAACTGTACTCATTGTTTTAAGCAATTTTAAAAAATGCTTTTATGGTGCATTTTGTTTCACAACAACACCACACCACAATTTCAACTTGTTTGCAAACTTCAGAAAAAAAATATTGTGATGCATATTATATATTGTGAATAAGTATTGTGGTGTTATGTTTTATTTGTGTTATATTTCTGAAATAAAAACACAATATATTCCTGTGCTAGTAGCAATGGTGCTTACCTTAATACCTTGATAAATTAAGTGGTGCCAAAGATGACCCCTACTCAATCATTCAGCTCACTCTACAGCTTTTGTGTGGGTTTGTGCACATACGCGTTTGCGTGGCACTGTTGTGTGTTATGAAAGAGTGGGTTTTGTGAACTCAGAATCATGAATCATGAAAGATAATACCAATAATAACATAGAAACTGACCATTCTCCAGCGTTATGAATCAGCCCTATTTATCACAGTAGTCAGTCTCTCTCTTGGACGCCGAGGTTAATATATTCCTTGAATAGCTGCGTGCAGGGCGAGGGCTTGATCTGTTCCCAGCAAGCTGCTGCTCTGCCTCTGCTGAGGGGCCTGGCAGATGTGGGGGCTCTGGCACACACAATGGGAGGCACATGGCTTTAAGGCCTGCGACAGAGCAAAAGCAACGGCTCCTTTAAACTCACTCCATTTATAGGCTGACCCTAGCGCCCTAATCTCACAAATCGCCATCAGACACTGTTTGATGAGGGAAAATAGCCGGCTAATGAAAGTGTAAATGCTGGCGAGGAGTGAAAAAAGCTTTTACTTGATGCCGTGTGTGGGGAGGTGGGGGGGATGGGAGAGGTTTTGGAGGGAGAGTGGTGGAAAAGGACCCTTACCCTCAGGAAAAGGAGAAAAGCTCATTATCCTTATTCATTCACTCAACTCATTAGTTAATGAACAAGCCCATCATTAGGTAAGCACTATCCGAGCTGAGTTCTGAGTTCTTTTACCAGGGATGATCTAATTTAAGAGATTTGACTGTCCAAATTGACACAGTTAGCCAAGACTGAAAGCAGGGTTTGATATTACATTGCAGTGAAGTGAATGTGAGCAACAATGCTGTTGGTGATGGTACTTCAGGGTCATTGTATTACAGATGGTCAGTCACTCATAATTCACTACAGAACTGGTCTGTCAGGGGAAACAAAAGAGGCTCAGCATTCCCAACAAGTTTTTCCAAATAAACTTAAGTGAACTTTTATATCGTCATTGCCCAAAATAAAAACATATTTCCAAAATGGTAACTTTACAGGACAGGACAAAAACCTTCTTTAGATTCAATGTAAGTCATTATAAAGAGGCTTTAATCGAAGCAATTATGAGGCATTTCTGTTGGTCCGTTCATCTTAAAATTTTTACACAATGTAAAGGGCAGCTACCGTACTCAACTGATGTAGAAAAGTCAAAATCACAAAAAAACACAGAATTAGTTCACCGCTGCTGAAGATGAATAACAGAGTAGGCTGACAGCTTGCAGCTTCTCCGATAACTAAACTGAGCAGTTAGAACTAATTTGCAAAATAAGCCACATAATTTGCATCAAAATGATATGTCCATTATTTGTCAGTTCAGACTGTTAACAGATTGAAATAATCCTTCTTAAAAATATATCAAAATATGTTTTTGGTCAAAATATATGGCCGCTGTCCAAATAAAAACAAGTATCTCCATTTTATTGTGCATAAAGCAGCTAACTGTTACATTTTGTCAAAATTTCATAATTAATGGATCATTAGAAATACTGCAATATTGCTTGACATATAATGTCTTTACATTAACCTGCATTAAAGGTCAAGGACGTTTTTTGTCCTCTCCTGTACAGTTACTGCGCTATCAGTCAAAGGTTTAAAGACTCAGAAAGCTATTTTATCCTCCTGTAAAGCTGCAATTTTGGAGTTTTTTAAAGGTGACTGCATAATTTCTGGAGTGCAATTTTATAGTTTGAGCAAAGCGTTACGCTGAAAAGCAATACCTTCTATGAGTAGCCATGTCCAAACTTTTGACTGGTAGTGTATTTTGGAAATACTTGTTTTTCTTTAGATGGCAATGGTGTGTATGTTGTATGCAGTCCTGTTTGGCCTGTGGCATGTGAGACAGCGTTCTTTTTGCACTTGGGCACATATATATGTCCACTGGCTTTACGGTCTTTAGAATTCTTTAGGATTCTTGTTGCCAAACAGTGCATTACACACTGTAAGAAGGACTTATCATTGGACACTTTTTCTGTTTTATCAGTGGTCCGTGGCTCCATACGGAACGTATCCCATGTTCCTGAGCGGCAGATGTCTGTGATCGAGGTGGAGGAGGCCCGGGTGTACAGACAGCGCAGCGGCATCTTTGAAAGAGAGCTGGTCACATCTGGCCAATGGCATGGCCACATCCACACACCCCTGCAGTGCCACGTTAAAGCCGGAGCTGGCCAGTTCCTCTTCACCGGAGTTGAGCACTTTGGCGAGGGATGGCTCACCTGTGCTCCTAGATTCAAAGACTTTGAGGAACTGTATCATTTAGCCAGGGAGGCACAGCACATAACTTGTGAATTCCCAGTAGACTGATAAGATTCATGCTGCGTTATGAATGTTGTTGCTGTCATAACTAAACCGTGTATCTCCGAGATGCTAACTTTAAAGGTGCAGTGTATAAGATTTAGTGCCGTCTAGCAGCGAGTTGCAGATTGCAACCATCTAAATACCCCCTCCTTTTCCAAGTGTGCTTTCCTATGATGGCCCACAGGTTTTGATTTCTATTTCATTTTGCTTCTTTATGTTTTCGGTTCTGTTCTTGTGCTAAATACTAAGTATACTAAGTGATCCTCTGTTTGTTAGGATTTGGGTTCTCAAACTTCTCACAACACAAAATGGTTCGCTAATGAACACTGATTCTTATTTCTGTGTCTTCCAACCAGTGCTATAGCGGCACCAAATTTAAGCTGCCACTTCAATGTAAAAATGTGATTGGCGTTCTCTAGAGCCAGTGTACAGTTTGTCCTTTTGGACTGTTGTAGAAATATGGCATTGGAAGAGGGTCCAGCCCTGTGTGGATATGAAAGGCTTATTCCAAGCTAACTAAAAACACTACAGTTTGTAGTTGCAGGTGATTGGTTACACACTAATGAAAACATAGTTTTGTGTATTTCATTTCTGCTAATGTGTCCCCCTAAATCTTACACACTGCTCCTTTAAAGGGGAATTTTACCAACATTTCTGTATATATAAATGGTTGTGATGTCATTCAGTGTGGTATGAAGTGAAACACTCCCTTTTAGAGAATTGTTCAAAGTGGTGGTGATAGGAACCAGATGTTTGAAGGTTTACTGGTGGCTTTGGATAGTGATAAAATGTCTAGATTTGTATTGTAGACATCACAACCCTTGGTTCTGATCACCACCTGTGCAGAGATTTCCAAGTCGGTATGGTTCCCTACGGTGAGCCATTTCTCATCAAACCAGTCTGCTTGACTTTGCTTACATCTCTCCAATTGAATTATGCAGAAGTTCTAAAAAACAAAAGGTCTTTATTGTATGCTAATACAACAAGATTTTATTCTCAATCACTTTGGACCATTTCCATCAATGTTTGTCACCTTCGAAAGTGCAGCAGGTAGTTTCAAACAGTGTACAGAAAATGTTCGGATACTACAGCAATGATACATTAGTTTGGTGACTGTTCAAGGTGATTTCAGGAGGGATATTTAATGCTCAATGAAGACCAAAGGAATTTAGCTATTTGTTGTTTTTGTGCTGTCTTTACTTGTCCTACATAAGAGCTTTATGGAGCTCCAGCTTTCTTTCAGCATCGGCACCCACTGCTCTTTTAGTCAAAGAACTGTTGAAAGTCATCACGAAGTGTTAAAATAACACTTTCGGTGTTGAATGAACACCTGCAGTGTTGAATTAACACCCACAGTGTTCAGTTGTGCCCAGCTGGACTTGTTTAAACAGTCCTCGTTAAATCAGTGGTGCTCATGTGTCTTTTAAGAAGCCATTTATCCTTGCAAACAGCAATTGGTCTCATTAGTTGTCATTGTTCGTAATATCACCACCACCTTTACTAAGGAACCCTTGAAGAACTAGTTTTAAGGTTGTAAAGTACAGCATCTCAAAGGGTTTGTGTGAGAGTGTGGATATGATATTTAAAAGTTATTTGTTATATTCACCATAAATATATACAGGCTCGATGTATCACATGTGAAGACGTACTGATTTCCATACAGTTGTATACAGGGTATGAGAGTGTTTGTGTATGGAGACGGTTTCAAATCCACTACAACAGATAATACTCGTTAACATTCATTAGCTTTAAAGTAGAACTGCAGTTGTTACATGATTGTACCTTTGTACAAGTATTTGTAATAAAGTTGTGCTTCATTTTTTTCAGCACTCTGAAAACTGCAAAAGGCAAAAACTAATGATTATTTGTCAGATGAATGGAAGAACTGAATCGTGGCGTGAACTCTTGAGCAGTTGTGTGCAAAGGCTTGGGCGCCCTGGTTAAGTGACATGAGAGACTCTGTGAGAGAAAAAAACTGTTAGCACATACTCTAGAGAGAACACACTTTAATATACATCTACTGTTTAATTGCAGAATTAATTTTAGCATATCAGGGCACACAAAAAGGAAACATATATAGAAACATATATAAGCCTGTGCAAACATATATAGAAATTGTGCACTAAAACATGTTGTATGTAGGTTTGTTCTTTATGGAGGATGTGTTAACTTGTTTACACTTCCACAGAAAGTCAAAAAAGCTGATCATTTGAAAGGGGGTGTTCAGTCTCATGCATTGTATCTGATGAGTTCTGTTGAATAGTGGAAGAATGAGCAATACAATCTCAATACCTGATCTCATTTTCCCCTTAGACGTCAGGCCTCATTTTCAACGTGAATGCCAAATTCTTGTGTGACTGCGTGGTTTGATGTGCTTTGTTCTAGAGAAATGTACAGAGACAGAATTGTGCACCACAGTAGTGAGAGGAACTTTTAAAAATACCCCACAGAAAGTTATTTATCACCAGTAACTGAATACAAATACGCCGTCTGGCACCTGAAACTGTGTTTTGTGATGGTTGGGAATGCCTTCATGGTGTAAAGACACATCTAGGACATTGTAAAGCAAAAAGTACCCAAAGAAAAGTTGTTGATTTTTTTACCACCTTGTAACTACATTAACTGCTCAGCGTTAAAGGGGAATTCCACTAAAACCGCTTGCTGCAGCGAGTGCCTTTTGTGTTCTTTGATATATCTGGTCTGAAATACCCTTCTGCATAATGGGTTTTTCCTAAACAAGAGAAGTGGTCAGACTTTTCTGTCCTCAATGCTAACTTGGGTCTTTTACTGCTGTTGCCTATATCCCTTTATAAAGATCCTTTGTGAATAGACTAACCCTAGCACAAAATGATATACAAATGCGCCTAAGATAAAGCTCAGAGCTGAATTGATCCATTCTTTGGAGCTTGGCGGACTAAAGTCATGGTTTTGGGAAGCCAGCTAAACAGATGTGAGCGACTCTGGATCGAAGACTAAAGGCCCCGTCAGTGGGCCCCTCCCAGAAGGGGGACAATTAATTGACTTTTAAAACAACTTCTTTTCTTCCTGTTCCACACTTCTACTTGGCTGAGCAGGATTCACAAATTGCTGTCTTAGGCTTTTTTATGGCGACTAAATAGCTGCCAATGAAAGTGTAAATGACCTTGGAGTGAATGCACACCTCACAATGGCACCACCGCCGCACGTCTCTGGCCGACATAATGATCATTGTCATCACGGCTGTCACCCAGGAGGCTCGGGGGGCCCATGAATGTAGAAGGGTGAATTGAGAGAAGGAGGAGAGACCAGCAATTGCTTCTATTGCTTTCTGCAGTGGAGATTAGCCAGTCTAACAAATCTAATCCTCAGTCTCAATGATAACCCTAAGGCAAACTAAGAGCTGTATGCTGTTAGATAAAGTCCTAAAACTATATACACATTTTTTAAGCTTTTATTTTTTAATCATTCTATCCAAATATCCAAATGGTTCGGATTTGAAAACACATGTTACAATTTTAGCTGACTAAAAATCATTGTGCTTTGAATAACCCTATAATCTCAACTATGGTTATTTTTATTAAAGCAAATGATTGCACATTTTATTTTATCACTAGTAATACAATAATAATGCTGTTACACTACCAATTCAATAATAATACCATTACAGTACCAATACAATAATAATGCTGTTACACTACAAATACAATAATAATGCTGTTATAGTACCAATACAATAATAATGCTGTTATAGTTCCAATACAATAATAATGCTGTTACACTACCAATTCAATAATAATGACGTTACACTACAAATACAATAATAATGCTGTTACACTACCAATTCAATAATAATGCTGTTACGCTACAAAACAATAATAATGCTGTTACAGTACCAATAAAATAATAATACCATTACAGTACAAATACAATAATAATGCTGTTATAGTACCAATACAATAATAATCATGTTAGAGTAATGATTGCCTCAGTAGTGACAATTTTTTATTTAACACAATTGTAAAATGATGTGTTCCGGCAGTGACAGTTCTTAATGTTACGCACTGGTTTTCAGACTTTCTGACACATTTACTTTAAAACAATGTAACTGTTCTAACATCACCATGGGGTCATGAGGGAAAGGGATACAGTCTCACTTCATGCTTTCAAACAGTGGAGTGTGGTTAATATAAAGCTCCACCCACAGACTACAACTTTTTGTGTTTTAGAAGTACCATTAAAACATGGAACAGCATTTTTGAAATTAAAAAGCATTATTTTAATGAAACTAAATTTAAATGTAATACAATACAACAGCATTAAATTAAATTGTTAAATAGTATTAATATATTTAAATATTTAGGTTGCAGTTTGGGGGTTAGAGTTAAAGCCACCTTCTATTAAAAAAGACCACATAAATTGTTTTATTCTATATATTTATTCTATACATTCTTATCTCAGTTAATACCTTTGATTCAAATAGATCGTAATATCAATCTAGTATCTAGTAAATATCTAAATATCGGGTAATATCTATGGTTATATATAACTTTATAGCTACTAAGTAAATTTCAAGTAAATGTCAGCAAATAAAAGTAAAACCATATCAAATGTCTAAATACTTATTAGCATTTTTTTCAGTGGCACCACAATTTGAACTAATTCTGTAGGTTATATGGTTAATATATTACTTTCATAGTGTTATATATTATTACATACAAAGTGAAGATTAGTAACTAGATTGGTAAGTAAGAAGTATAATCAGTCTCAAAAGAAAATGTGTAACATTGTTTAGCGTATATAGAATACTGAAAACATAGAACAGTGTGCTTTATATATCTTTAAATATATAGTCAATAAACAACAGAGCAGTCCTAACTATTACTTTACAGGCCTGTGCAGGGCTATTTACATTTGCCCCATCACACCTGAATGATCAAAAAATGAATTCTTTTTACAGAACTGCATAAAGAAGTGCAGCAGGTAGTTTCAAACAGTGTGCAAAAAAAAGAAACACAAATGGAGCTACAGTGTTTGGATATGCAATGATACATTAGTATGGTGACAGTTCAGGGTAATTTCAGGAGGGATATTTAATGCTCAGTGAAGACCAAATGATGTACATAACAGATAGCTATTTATTTTTTGTGCTGTCTTTACATGTACTGCATTCGTATGGATTTATAGCTTTTTGGAACTCCAGCTTTCGTTTAGCATCTCCACCCACTGCTCTTTTGCTCAAAGAACTGTTGAAAGTCACCATGAAGTCACACTTTCAGTGTTGAATGAACACCTACAGTGTTGAATTAACACCTACAGTTTTCGGTTGTGCCCAGCCGGACTTGTTTAAAAAGTAGTCGTTAAATCAGTAGAGCCGATGTTTCTTTCAAGAACCCGTATACAACTCGTTTTCCATCATTGCAAGGACCCTTTTATCCTCACGAAGAGAGTTTGGATGTTTTAGTTGTCATGGTTCTGAACATTACCACCGCCTTTAAATATATAGTCAATAAACAACAGAGCAGTTCTAAATATGACTTTATAGGCCTGTGGAGGGCTATCTACATTTACCCGTATCACACAGGAATGATAAAAAAATGAATTCTTTTTACACGACTGCATAACATTTTTTTAATTAAAACTATATATCACATGCATGCAGTGACAGCAGCAATTATTATACAATTGTTTGTTGAAGTAATGAGTCTCACAATTCAGCCATCATTGGCTTCAAATCATCTGTAGACATCATGCATGAAAATATTAAAGTTAGTCCCTTACATTCCAGGCATAGAATATCTTATCTTAATAGATTTTTATGCATTGACTACACTGAAAACAATACAAATTTGCTAACTGTAAAGTGTTTATTTTAAAATTCCAGAAATATTTATACATTTCTTTATTTTTAAGGTTAAAGTCATTCACAAGAAGTGTTGTAGGGTGTTTTAAAATTAAACCAGTTGATGAACTACCTATCTAGAGAAACTGACCTTACAGGAAGTTAGCACCTTAAATGGTTTAGTACTGTTTTCCACTGTATTCAAGGTAGATCCTTGCGCACTGTAATGTCAATTTCCCGATATTCAACCATTTTTCACATTGCATATAAAAACTAAGTTTAGATTTGTTAGTTATGGGGTAAAATGAATGAAAATGGTTATATTTCTGCTGTATTAATTGAGGCCACCATTATAAAGAAATCTTTTTTACCAAGAAGTTTCAATAACACATTTGACTCAATAAACTAGTTTGAATGTTTACATCTCATTAATAAAATTCCAAAGCATTTTAAAACATTTGGAAGTTATGGAGGACAGGATTGCAAGCCTGAACCTGTCATGCTTTTCCTTCTCCTATAAAGTTATCACTTCCATTACCAGTGTCTTGTTAAAACACAGATGAAATACAAAAGCACATCTACTGAGTGCAGGCTTGTAAAAATCTGTACGCGTCAGTCGGACAGCTCTGCAAATGACTTCATTCAGTTTTCAGTGTACGTTCACTCACTATTGTCAAATCCCGCCTGGGGCACTTCACCCCAGCCTGAGCCCCATCTGCCAGACTTCCCACATCGGAGGCAGTGGTTTTTGTGGGGGAACGGGCCAGGGATCTCAGGGGAGTGCCGCGCCCCTGGCCCGGAAGGCCGGCGGGAGTTCTCCCAGCAGGCCGGGTAATTGGTTTAAAGCACCGCCTGCCAAGCTTTCCCATGTGGGCCACTGCTGTGCCACTGCATAATATGGAACAGCATGATACCCAGCACTCAGTCTATAAGCCACACAAAAGCCAAATCTGATATTGCCTTCCACTCCTATAGCTGAAAATGGCTCCTTTCTCCTCTCGCTTTGCTTTTATAATCAAGTTTTGGTGCAACTTTACTGACAGAATTTTATTCTTTCAATTCATAAGGTAATGAGGAATAGAACTCACCCATAAACATAGCACGAAATGATTGTCAGCCCTATTGGCTACACCTGGTGCTGTTTTCTGTGCAAGGCTTTAGCTCCCATGTTATCTTAGTTACCACTTTTAATCCATCAACAAACACTAATGCCATTAACACAATTTATCTTCTCCACAATTTAAGACTCGGGCTATGGAGTCCTGCCAAAGTGCTCTGACTACAAAACCCTTTAACTTCAGACAATGTGGACAAAGCCAAGCAGATGAATTGTAATATCTGGTTCTTTGTGCTTCAGGATTACCCTACAAACTCAATTAACCAGCCAAAAAGGCTCTTTCTTTCCATTGTGTGCATGTTTTGGGCATCATAGGAGGTAAAGCAGATGTGCACACCCAGTTGCTGGTATTTAAGTAAAAGTACTCAAATAAAAGAAGTGAAGAAAGAGAGACTTCATGTTGACTTGTCGGTTTTGTGTCTTTACATTATACACTTTCAGAGACGCAGCTGAAGGGGTTTGTTTCAAATGTATTGTAGACCGCTTCCAAGAATTGTATTCTATTTTATTTATGATATACACTGTAAAAAGTGTTTTGTTGGTCCAACCTAAAAAATTACTTAAATTTGGAAATGAAGTAGGTTTAGGACTTTTTTACAATGATTCTTTCAATCAAAGTATTTTTTTTAATTGAATAAAATCAAATAAAAAAAAAAATTAGGTTCCACCTTTAACAATGTATGTTGTTGGGAACGGGCTTCACACATACAAAAAAACATCAGTGCTATAATGTGGTTAATACCAACTTTATTACATAAATGAGTACAAATGGAGGAGTGTGGTTAATATAGAGGACCGCTTAGACATCTAAACTCTTTGTTCTTTGTATTTACATTTACATTTACATTTACATTTATGGCATTTAGCAGACGCTCTTATCCAGAGCGACTTACAACCGTGTATTTGTGTAACACATTTAAACTACTCTGAATGTTAAAATTACAAAGCATTGTTAAACATTTGGAATAGAAGACAGTATTGTAAGCCTGAACCTAACATGCTTTTTTCTTCTTCTCCTATAAGTTATCATGTCCATACCAAATTCCCATATACTGTCAGATAAACAGCACTTCAGAATGAATCTCTTCCATTTCAGTGTGTTTTTTCTCTTTTGGTATCCATTGAATGAATGATATAACATTTGAGGTGCAGAATCTATATTTTTGAGGCATACATATCTTTTTGTCATAATGATGGTGAGTCTCTGATAATGATATAAAACCTGAGACGTGTTAAGTGATGTGCTATTTCCACAGGATTCGCATGTTCTGATCTCCAAGCAGAAATCTAGAGCACAAAACAGAAAACTCAGCATTCTGTGTGATCTGTATGATATCAGATAATACATTTGAAATATTATTTTGACTTTACCTTACTAAAGCAGCTGCAATTAAACATCCAGTAACAGGTCCGACCCAGTAGACCCAATGGTAGGTCCAATGGCCAGTTATTAGAGCTGGTCCTATTGCTCTGGCAGGGTTCAGACATGTGCCAGACACATCACCTCTAGAAACGAGGTACAATCCAAAAATGAAAGATGTTAAGACATGCTTTAACATAATACCATCCTACTCTTCTGATCCTGAGCATTTTTACACGAACAGCAACAGAAAATGAAAAGCAACTTCAGAAAATGAGGGAAATACTAAGATATTTAAAGCACATAGTAATTTGGCTCATGGCTTCAGTGGCTGTTTTTGAAGGTAATGTTGTATTTAAGCATACAGTGTGATCCAGTTTATTTTAGGGTTGTACAATATATCATTGTACTATTATTAAGCTTAATTTAAAAATCACAAAATATTGATATGAGTGTATTACAAGCCATTTTGCAATGACAGCTGCTGTTTTAAGATGATACACAGAGTACTGTGCATAAGTCATGTATAAGCTATGTAATGAATTTCCAATGAAAACAGTTATCAAGTATACATTTGTCATTTTTCACAAGATTTCTGAGACGATATAAGAGAATTTTAATGCGTAAGGAATAATAAAAATAAAGGGCAATTAAAAAAATTAAGCTTAAAACTTGATTAAAATTGATGGAACTCTTAACAATCTTGCAAAACCTGGAAAACCTTCACTTCCATTGTGAGAATAATACTCAGTGTTATGGTCTGAAGGGATGTGTAGCTGTCAAGAACCCCTTAATAAGAAAAAGTAAAGGAAAAAGACAAAAGAAAAAATGCAGAGACTCAACATTGCTAAACGTATTTGGGGTTTACTTGAAATGTGACAAGCCACAACTGAAACCAGCTTCTAAGATTTTTGGGGGCATGGAAAAATCTCCCGCCAGATTTCTTTGAGAAACTGAAAGCAGGACTCTCTAAAAAGTAATATAGGTAAAGAGTGGGCATACTAAATACTATACTATAACTACTATCTTATTTAGTTGTTGAGAACTATGTGTAGTTTTATGCCAAACATATTTTATTAAACATTTTAGCTTTTCTGCTTTTTTACTGGCTCTGAAAAGTGAATACCTTAATGGCCAGTTTGAAAGGAAATTAAATAAGTGAAAAGTGGCTCTTGCAAAGCACTTTATATAACCGTATATTAAATATTCCAACCTGTTTTTTGGATTGTCACTTATTTTGTCTTATATTTTAATTTACATTTACATTAAAACATAGAAAATATTCTTTATTTTATGTGTTAGTGTCTACTTTATTTTAACACAGGGCATCAAATAATGCCATAATGTGCTTATATGAGATTTGCAAGAAAATGTCACATATTCTGTTTTTTTTTTTTTTTTTTTTTGCAAGGCCTCATTTAATGACCTTACAGCAATGATATACTATATTCAGTAAGGTTTTCTATTCTACTCTATTCTATTCTATTGCAATGACTATACGGTTGCACTTCTGTTAACTTACCCTGCCAGTACATTAATTATTACTGTACAGCCGGCCAGGAAAGGAAGTAGTGGGCTTTTGCTTTTAGCGTTAACAGCACCCAATAGCACCACCATGGCAATCAGGCACGTCATAGCAATTTCCCCAAAAAGTGCCCGCAGAAGCTGCTCATCAGACTGCAGGATGGTGAAGGCTGCTCCATGAGCCCTGGCATAGTTTTCATTTGTTGTCATAAGCTGCAAATAGAGCATGATAAAAGGTGTCGGGCAAATGTCAACAGAATAGCTCAGCTTGTGTTTCATATCACTTTACAAGCCTGTTCGTTCCCACTTAACAGCCAGGGTTCTTCACGTCGCCTCCAGCACTCTGCTCTGTCCTCAGCAGGGTTAGATGGTGCTGTGACCTGCTTTATTGCTGTATTGACACAAAGGCTGAGGGCCGTGAACTCACAACAGGCCCACACGTGAATGCCTGCAAAAGTCTCACCTTCGCCATAGCAGCCCCGAGGACGCCTCCAATTAGCTGACAGACAACGTAAGGCACGACCAGGAACAGCTCGATGCCACTACAGAGGTAGATGGCTATGGTGAACGGGGGATTGAAGTGGGAACCACTTTGTGAAAAGAACAAAAAGGAGTAAAAAGATTTCTAGAGCATGTAAGCACATTTACAGTGCAGTCTTTGACAAAAAAAAAATTACCATAAAGGGTTCTTGGCACATAGAGGAGCCATTTTTGCTTCCCTAAGAAACCCTCTTTGAAAAAGAGATTTCTGAGTGTTTGAAGAACCTTCACAAAATGTAAAAGCTCTGAACAAATTTTAAGGTTATTCCTAGGAAAGGTCCACAATACCTTTGCACCACATTTACAAACGTGCTTCTCACAAGAACTGTTCACTGAAAGGTTCTTCAGGGAACCAAATGTGCATCTTCTACTGGCATCCCACCATAACAGTGTGGAGATCTATAAACATATAAACATATAAACATGTTCTATGTGCATTAGAAGGTTTATTAGGGAGTCAAACATGGTCCTTCTACAACGTCACTCCAGGTTCCCTTTCATCACCTTTACATTTAAGAGTATATCTAAAGTTCATGTTCACACTATAGAAACATTATATTGCAGTGTTTCATCACTGTCCAAAGAAAAACATACATGTCAATTTTTTTTTACATTTGTACATCATTTGAGCATGGCAGGTGTCCTTTGAAACATGTGGACATTTCATAAGGATTGGACCAGTAGAAAAAAAAGCTCAAGCTTGAAATAAAATCTCTTTACATTAACGAACACAGGAAGGGCTCTCCTACAAAAGCACCATTTTGGAGATACTTGTTTTTCTTCTGCTAGTGATGGTATATACAGGTACATATCATTAATTATATCATACATCTCATTTATATACATGTATATATCATTAATTGAATAGAAGTTCTGGTTAATATTCCTTTACATAGGATGTATCACTGTGCTGATCAGTAATGGAAATCCAAAATGTGCTCAACAGCTTAATAACGAAGTACCTAAATAATCAGTATAAGAGATTCCTTCTAAGCACTACATTATTCATTGAGCTAACCTGGACCTTTGAGATATATTTTTTAGTCTAAGACAGGGTTTTTCCATCTGTAGGTATATCCAAGAATATGTAAAGCCATTATGTTCATTTGTCCCACCTTGAAACAAGTACAAAGTTTGTTAGTTTGTTTTAATAATATTATGTACCATAATATTTGTACCATATTCTTCCATTTAGTTCCATGTTTGGCTGAATGACCAACACAATCAACCAGTTCTATACTGATCTAAGATTTTTTCATAAATATAGCACCATGACAACTCAAAATGTTCAAAAAAGAGATATGTGAGTGTGTTAAACGTTTAAGTAAGTCTAGCATAAAGTAAAAGTTCTATAGTAAATAATGTTATAAGTTCTCCGACCTTTAGGAAGGTTCTTCACATGTCTCATTTGCAAAAATAGTCTGTTCACGTTCTGGGGACTGAAAGGTTCTTTAGGACACCAAGACTGGTTCTTCTATGGCATCATCCAAAGAATCCTTTACATGTACTTCCTACAGTACTTTCAGAAAGACGTTCAAGATACCTTACTCACCTAAAAGAGACGAAAATTCAAACGCTTGTTCCAATTAAACGTTTTGTTTTGGATTAGTCATGTGTAAATAGGTATTGAGATTATAAATGGGGGAAAAGGTGTTCAAGTGAAGCTTCTGCATTACAGAACCATGATGTAGGTCTTCTCACCTTATCTCTGCCAAGCATGTGATCAGGACAGCTACTGCCAACCCGTGTGCCAGAGCAGGCTGCAGTCTGCCGGTGGTCTCTACGTTCTCAATGACCGACACGCAGCAGATGAACAGAAGAAAGTGGTTCCAATTAGCTCAGCTATACAGGGCTGGACAGAAATGGCCCAAAACCACTTGGAAAAAAGTTTGGTTCCATTGACTTACATTAGAATTTAATTAGGTTTTTGCCTTCTCCTCTAAAGCTGCCGTTTTGGAGATACCTGTTTTTCTTTGAACAGCGACGATGTGGTCAAACAGAATTATATCTGACATGAAGTGATTTAGAGTGATATATATATACCACATTTACAAACGTGCTTCTCACAAGAACTGTTCACTGAAAGGTTCTTCAGGGAACCAAATGTGCTTCTTCTACTGGCATCCCACCATAATAGTGTGGAGATCTATAAACATATAAACATATAAACATGTTCTATGTGCATTAGAAGGTTTATTAGGGAGTCAAACATGGTCCTTCTACAACGTCACTCCAGGTTCCCTTTCATCACCTTTACATTTAAGAGTATATCTAAAGTTCATGTTCACACTATAGAAACATTATATTGCAGTGTATATATATATCACTCTAAATATATATAAAAAAAAAAAAAAAAATATATATATATATATATATATATATATATATATATATATATATGTGTGTGTGTGTGTGTGTGTGTGTGTGCGCGCATATACTGTATGTGTGTACATTAGCATTACCATTTAAGTGGAAAGTGCCCCTGCTTCAAAATAAATGACTGGGCAAATGCAAAAGAATGGCCAGACACTATTAATGTTAGGAAATTAATGTTTATTGTATATAATATAAAAAGTGACCATCGTTACATATCATTAATATAATCTTATAATCTTGGAATCTTGGATTTGAGAAGACAGCACTCCTCAGTAGAGCTACTGTTGCTATTCATCCTACACTCTTATTATATCAAGTAAACTGATAAAGTATGTATCAATTCCTGGATTAAGTATTACACCTTTGGCAAGCATAAGAGGCTTTATAATCTCAAACACAGATGCATCTGGTACACCAGGTTGATTCCAGTTTGTAATGTTTTTTATGATTATCTATATGTTAACTAATGAATCAAATCAATTCATCATTACATTACATATGTTTATGTATGCTATGTCATCATAAAAAAAAACTTTACATTTTGAAATAAAATTGGTCCCATATTTGAGTTAAATAACATTCTACAGTTCTGTGATCAGCTATGTGACAGGTGAGGGTATAGGCTAGATGTAAATATAGATACATTTGGTGCATGTTTGTTGTTCTTGAATGTAAAGAAGGAGAGGAATGTGCAGAGCTAAGCAAGTAAGACAATCTTTAGTTTGTTTAAGGAATGAAACTGCATGTATCTTGCCACTGCCAAGCCACCCAAGGTCACCAATGGTCACTCAAATGGTGAGGCAGGACAGAGAACATGTGCACTACCTTTTCATTCAAATCATTACGGAAGCAGCTGATGAGTGGAACTGTGCGCCAATGAACCCAAGTCTTATATATTTAGATTATATTCCAAAATAATAAGCAAATGTGTGGTTCCTACAACCAAACATGGAGGAGGACACAGAAGGTTGAGGAAGGTTCTGATTTTTCTTTTTCCTCGCCAGATTCGTGAAAAACCTCAACCGACATTGCAATAATGGCATCCAGATTTTAAGTAGCTTCATACTTCAGCAAGATGTAGGGCTAAAGCCCTTTGACTTGCACCACTGACTGGAGACAATGACAGGCCAGGCTCCAGACCTCAGCCTCATAGGGGTTTCATAACGTTAACAGTGAAAGCCAAGCAGGGTAAAAGAGCTAAAGAGCTCTGAGGACATGTAGAGTGACTGCCTTCTGAAAATTATTAATCCAACTGTTCATGTTTGTTTATCCGTTACAAAGGCTACAAATGGCTACTTTGTTGAATCTTCAATTCTCAAGTTTTTTGCACTGCTTTTTGATGTATTATAATATAATATAATATTTTCATTGTTTCAATATTTTTCAAGCAGTTTACAACATTAAGATTACATGGCTTAAAAAAATATTGCTGATTATAAAACATAAAACAATGAACTTTTGACTGCTACCATATGTCACTGCTACATATTGCATTCTGTGACAGCAAATGATTGACCCTTTGGCAATGATAAATTGCCAGTATTATTCACATATTAGGTTTTGCTCTTTGACTACTCAAGAATCAGTGGATCACTTCAGCAGCAGTCTAATCTTCTCATCGCCGAGCATCAACCTGGACACAGAGAAGCAAGACAGTGTTAAAGCCAGAACAAACAAATGAAATACAATGAAATAAAATAATAAAAATAATTTCAAAAGGCCCATAAAATATAATTTTCTTTACTTTATTGGAAATAATTTATATGAAGCAGTTAACTGTTAAAGTCATACGGGTTATTCAATTGTATACAGTCCATATATGAAAACTAAGTTGCAGAAGCAGCCCATTTGTTTCTGTGATGTTACAGAAAGCAGCACATAATGGAAAACGCCCACATAGCCTACAGCAGTTTAGCTCTGCCCATTTACACCAAAGAAAAACAGCAATTCATGGCAGCCAATCAGATTTGATTTACATCTAACAGTCTTAAAGTAAATGGTCATATAGAAATGAATCATGACTTGTTTTAGTACATAAAACCACACAAACGTTGTAAATTGACCTCAAGAAAAAGATAAACTGCAAGCAAAATGTTCAATATGGAACTTTAAAGCCATGTTTGCAAACTTTAATGTAGACTTCATGTACAAAATACACAGCTTGAATATGTACCTAACAAGAATTCCGGTCAACACTGCTCCGATCATCGGCCCAACCCAGTAGATCCAGTGATATGTCCAGTACTCGGCCACTGCTGCAGGCCCAAACGCTCGGGCTGGGTTCATACAGGCTCCGGAGATAGCTCCTCTGAAGGACAAAGATGAGCACAATCAGTTCAAGTCCAATAACAGTTTTAACCTTTATTAGCACAGTTCTTATTATTTATTACACACTTTGTTCATACTAATTAATCATCACATAAGTTGCTCATAATGGTACAGTGACCATTATTAATATATATGTTTAATGAAGTTACGTCATATGGTCACCTCGGATATCACTGAATGTATTTTGGAATACTTGGATTATACTTGGTTTAACTATGGTATAACTAACTTGTTATAACTAAGTGATGTGCATTAAACACCCTCACACATAAACAGGTCAGCCCTGTGTAGTGAACCATGTGTCCACCATTCAGCTCTATGCTAAGTATCCTTCATGGACACAAGAAACTGGTGGGTTCAACAACTTAAACACTGAACTTAAAGTATTCCAGCAATGTGACAACATTTCTTATCAAGCATATTTCATAGCAAAGTTCCTCTACCCTACCCTGAGATAAGCACATCAGATCAGTATTCCCCCCACCACTTAACCAGTCCACCACTTCAAAGCCAAAACCTTCCATTTCAGCCGAGTGGATCAAGCAGCTACAATGGTAATGGGAGGACTTTCAGACAGGCCAGTAGACCAGTGGTGAGAAGAACAGTGAGTTAGATAGATCAAGAATCATGTGAATAAAGTGTCATGCAAGTGCATGCTATATGGGCGTAACACTAAACAGCAGCAAGTCATTATTAATGACATTCAGATTTAAAGAACAAATGATTGGATTCCAAGCAGCATTTAAATGACTAATTTCTTATGAGCAGTCCTAATCAGACCCTTATCAGTAATGATATGATCAATCACATTATATAACTATTGAGGTCTTATGATCTTGTGTTTGATTGCTCAGTTTAATAGTATGACCTCTTTAGAAACACAGCAAGAATAATATCACCAAGTAAATGTACGAACAAAGCTGGTGGAATAAGAAGCAAAGGTTATGTGCATGTATGTTTTATAGTTCAAAGCTATAGAACAACTACAAGACAGTCTTATGCTCACTCTTTAATGCAAAGCATTTTTGAGAAGTCTCAAAAATCTCAATTTCTGCTTTGTGAAAATGTGAAAGAATTGACCCAAAATTACTTGGAAAAAGAAGTCTGGTTACATCCACTTGCATGCTGGTCTGCACTGTTTTTTTCAGGAGGGTAGACTTTAGTTTAGAATGGTGGTGCAGTGCCTTTCTTTAATGCTCTTGTTAGCTGTGTGGCCTTTATCTTGTATAGTAGCAGGCTAGCACAGTGAAGTAATACTATCATATCAGCTGCCATCTATAAGAGATGGAGTAGTTTGCCACCTTAGTGTGAGCTCCTGGTTTGAGCTAGCTAGGGCATCGAATGTTATGGTTTTTAAATATTAAGCATTTTCATGAATGGTACTGCTATGGCATTAAGCAGCTTCATACATCTCGTTTTCAGATTGAAATGTGTCAGGTCTCAATGATCTCTGAGCATGTTCTGCTTATTATGAAGTCACTTATTATTCACTCAGCCCCTTACTCCACTGAGGGCCCTTGGAGGGGAACGTGACACCAAACAGAGGAGGGCTTGTTAAAACCAGCATTGAAACTGACACTTACACTGACTGTGGCATCACCAGGGACTGACTTACAAGATTTAGTTATGAAGCTTGTTAGGTGCAGAGAGGAGCTGGTTATAAATACAATACGTAATTTAATCTTATTGCTTGGACTGCGTCTTTATCACAAGTCATTATCACACAAAGTAATTGAAGAAATTGGTTACCACTATTAAATAATACATTTTTTGATTGATAGTTTGGAGAAGATTTTGGCCTAAAATTTGCTTTTTAAAAAAGTTTTACCACTTTTTTCCAAATGAAAACTTTACAGGAGAAGGCAAAAACATTATTTACTTTCAATGTAAGTCAGAGGAAAGAGAATTTTGGAGTGTTTTTATTGGTCTGTATGTGTTTTTTTACACAATGTTAGGGGTAGCTGCCATGTTTAAATGACATAGGAAATAAGAATGGAAAAAAGTATTTATTTATTTATTTATTTATTTTATTTATTTTGGATGGTAAACAAAATGACTATTTGTAGTATAGACATAATAACTCCTGGTTCCCATCACCACCACTGTAATGAAATCATAGTACTTGCAGCACGTCACATCAAACCACTAAGAAAGACTGCAGAAATTTCCCAAATTATTAGAATTTTTCTTCAAAAAGTGGGATGAAACCATGACAGGTCAGTGATGATACTGAGCCAAATCTATTTAAGTTTGCGCATTCCATCATTCCAGCCAGGGAAGGCCACAGCGGATTTTGCTCAGTTCCTTGAGTAGTCTGACTAAAGGTATCTGGACATAATTTGTCGATTGATTAAATTCATATAACATTTTTTTGGATTTTGTAGAACATCCTACATCAAATTTAAAGAACAAATGATTGGATTCCAAGCAGCATTTAAATGACTGATTTTTTATGACCAGCTCTAATCAGACCCTTATCAGTAATGATATGATCAATCACATTATATAACTATTGAGGTCTTATGATCTTGTGTTTGATTACTCAGTTTAATAGTATGACCTCTTTAGAAACACAGCAAGAATAATGTCACCAAGTAAATGTACGAACAAAGCTGGTGGGATAAGAAGCAAAGGTTATGTGCATGTATGTTTTATAGTTTAAAGCTGTAAAACAACTACAAGACAAACAGCAAATAAAAGCAACTACATGTGTTCAACTATATAAATTGAAATAAAACATGAAATTTGTATTTTAATTACATATTGACTGCCAAACTGGAAATGTCTTTGGCTTTCATTTCAGGTTTTCATCTGGTCATCTTATTTTATTTTGTTGGTCCATACATAATGAAATTTTCACGTAAAATGAAATGCAGCTGCTGTGGTCAGCAGCGTTTGCATTATTTGTGTGGTAGTATCATTTCTCAATGCATATGTATTCCTGGCTGTTATGATACCATGAGCTAATAGTTTCTTTGAGTATTTTTAGCTATCACTTTTTTAAACCCAAATTTCTTATTAATGTAAATGGGCCATTTCCACCCAACTAGGTCTCCCCAGTCATGCGACACTACCAACTGGGAGGGTGAAGGCCAGCACATGAACCAGTCATGGCATATTCTCGAACTGCTGCATTGGACAGCTCGATGTGCTCGGAAGAGAACACTAACTGCTTACTGAGCTATGGTGGACCTTGTTTCAACACTTAATTTTAACATACCCTCTCCAGCTTTGGCTTGTGTGCATTACAGAAGTGGTCTCCTGCAGCACAAGGGGAGAAGGTGAGAAAGCATATCTTTCACTCAGTTATTTGCAGTCTATGCTCACTCTGTAATGCAAAGCAGTCTGAACAGTATCTTGTATCTCGATTTCTGCCTTGTGAAAATTTGAAGATGAATGGAACAAAAAAATTGACCCAAAATTACTTGGAAAAAGAAGTCTGGTTACATCCACTTGCATGCTGCTCTGCACAGTTTTTTTCAGGAGGGTAGACTTTAGTTTAGAATGGTGGTGCAGTGCCTTTCTTTAATGCTCTTGTTAGCTGTGTGGCCTTTAGCTTGTATAGTAGCAGGCTAGCACAGTGAAGTAATAATATCATATCAGCTGCCATCTATAAGAGATGGAGTAGTTTGCCACCTTAGTGTGAGCTCCTCGTTTGAGCTAGCTAGGGAATCGAATGTTATGGTTTTTAAATATTAAGCATTTTCATGAATGGTACTGCTATGGCATTAAACAGCTTCATACATCTCGTTTTCAGATTGAAAATGTGTCAGGTCTCAATGATCTCTGAGCACGTTCTGCTTATTATGAAGTCACTTATTATTCACTCAGCCCCTTACTCCACTGAGGGCCCTTCTAACGCCATTGGAGGGGAATGTGACACCAACTAGAGGAGGGCTTGTTAAAACCAGCATTGAAACTGGCACTTACACTGACTGTGGCATCATCAGAGATTGATTTGCAAGATTTTGTTATGAAGGTTTTGATATGACTGATAGTTTGGAGAAGGGTTTGGCCTAAAATGTACTTTTATTGTACCTATTTGTACTATAGACATTACAACCCCTGGTTCCCATCACCACCACTGTAAAGAAATCATAGTGCGTTTCTTGCGGCACGTCACATCAAACCACTAAGAATGACTTGCAGAAATTTCGCGAATTATTAGAATTTTTTCTTCAAAAGTGGGCTGCAACCATGACAGGTCAGTGACGATACAGTGACGAGTCAAAACTATCCATGCCATCATTCCAGCAGTGGAAGGCCACAGCAGATTTTGCTCAGTTCATTAAATAGTTTGACTCAAGGTATCTGGACATAATTTGTTGATTGATTAAATTCATATAAACATTTTTATCTTGTAGAGCATCCTAGCAATGTATCTTCCTCTTTTACAGTTAACACAAACGGCATTCCTTAAAACAATTCCTTAACTCTGTATAACTACACCCAAAGTTACTTTTCACAGTTAATCTGTAACATATGGTAGCAAGGATAGCTGCTACACTATACAGTATCTTGGGCATGATCCCTTGATCTTGGGCGAGTGTGTTGCAGCCTATTGCAATTTCCTTGCAGAATTTAGTTCACTCTGCAAAGATCACCTAGTATGTGACGTGCAAACAATTTATCTTCTCTATATCAGGCAAATAAAGCCAAGCATGTGGTGTGCGGTTTAAGAGAGAGATAGGAGAGGCAAAAGGAGCTACTGTGATGCAGGTTTCTATTATGCAACATTGTTAAACAATGCAGACACAATAGGATAAGCCTTTGTGATTAGGTCAAATCTTACATCACATGGTGCGTGTGTGTGTGTGTGTGGGGTGGGGGGGGTAAGCATTTATGTGCGTGCCTGTATGTTCTGTGTGTTCTTGTTCTCCATGTAGTCAATGAGCAGTTAACAAATGTGCCTCACTGATACTGATATCTATTGTAGGCCTTATCAATATAGATAAATTATAATAGGAGTTTAATGGCATTAAATTGGATTGATCCATGAAATCTGTTAGTAGATGCTTGTCAAATACAAGATTATAATAGCAGTTCAAAAGGGTTTACTGGCAGCGTTTTTGTGGATCATAAGTTGCTCTGAAGCAGCCCTAGCAAGTTTAACTTTCCTGTGGATAACTCCGAAAGACTTTACAACATGCTGTAACATATTTGTAAACCTCAAAACATGTCCAATATTCCCAAGACATTGGTGGAATGAATTAATTGTTACCCATGTTTCTAACAGAAGACAAAAGAGGAGATGCATAAGATCTCAGTTAGTGAGTGGAAGAACTTATTTCCAAACTAACAAAGAGCATTTCCAAAAGAACCAAACATTTTGTTGCCTTTAAAGCACCGGTATTGTAAGTCAGTAGCTAGCCAATGCTGAATTTGTAAGCCAACATGGGACCCCCTGAATACCATTGCTGAAGATTGCTCTCCTTGAATTTCCCTGTGGTGTTCTGCAAAGTTACATAACTGCTGTCCTTAAAGATCTGGAGGAATTCAACTGCCTCAGAGAAGGACTAGGCAGACTGTTGGGTTTGTACATCTCTGACCTTACAGAATTACGAACCTTTAGTAAATGATTGAAATACGATGAATTGTGGGAAAATACTTGGGGAGTTTCTTCAGGGATCAAAGATTTATTCCGGAAATTTGAGATCTAAAATTATGCCCCGATCCTATTGGATTAGTTTGGAATTATATGGAATTTTTGGAAAACCAGTGCTATGTTTCCTGTGCCACTGATTGCTAAAAAAACGTAAAGTATAATGGATCCACTACCATGCCTAACAGTTTTAAGGTGTTCTTTTCAAATGCTGCTCTTTTTCCTTTTTTCTGAGCCTTTGTTCTTTAGAGAGTATAACCTAAGAGTTCAATTCAATCATCAATCTGCAACATTTCTTTCCAAAATGTTATCTAGTTTTTTACACTTCAGGTGTTGAATTTCGCACTAAAGTCGTAGGTAAGGTTTCTTTCTGATGACTCTTCCATGCAGATCATGCTTGTGCAAGTAATGCTGCCAGCAGAACAGTGCTCTACCAGAACCAGTGCTCCAGTGTGAGTTAAACCTTCCTGGAGATTCTTTTGCTGTCAAATGGGGGTTTTGCTTTGCCTTTTTTGGCAGAATACAAGCAGTTCTATCAGAGGGTTTTCTTAGACTTACAGATCTTGCATTGAACTCCACAGTTCTGCTTCACTCCTATTAATTAATCACATTTTGGGCTGTGGAAATTGTGAGCTGGAAGCATGTTGACATATTTTTATAGCATTCTCCTGTTTTTCAAGCTTCAATTAGCTTTATTTTCAGATCCTAAGCCAGCTGCTTATGGAAGTCCATGGTTGTTGAGTGTTAAGCACACTGTTTAAAGAGAGAGAATTTATAACACTCTGGAATTTTCATCATTGGACAATTCCTAATGACCATTCTTGAACTGCCTAACCAGCCCTAAATCATATTGCCAGGGGTTCCCTAGCTTTACATACGATAATGGATCATGGCATGTGGCACATGGCTAAATGAAATATTTTATCTCAAGGCCAAGGCATGCATCTAAAACAATACTTCCACCATAGTCCAGATAAAGCTTTCAAAGGGAAGAAAAAAAAAACCCTATGTCATTCTGGATCAGGTTGATTTTGTGCATTGAGAATGGCCATGTGACAATTGATTCATCACCATTGTGGTTAAATGGGCATGTTGTTCTTTTGTACCTACATACAAACACACAAACACCTAGAACAATAGGCTGTGATCCTATCAGCCTCATAGGCCTACACCCCCTGATAGCTTTATACCCCAAGGGCTTTGATCCTATCAGCTGTGCGTGCCTACAGCCCACTGATTGTATTGTTAGTTTATCCCGCTGTTTATCCTACTGTAGCTCCAGATGCTGAAATGTACTACAGCAAAGCGCATTCAATAATTTTTCATACCTTTACATCCAGAGAGTGATCTAGATTTTGAATGTATGGGACTACAAGGAAGAGGTAATAGCTGCTACTGGACAGTACAGTTACAGACTGGAACAACCGTAGTCATGGTTTATTTAGCCATAGTGATGTGCTTAGCAGAGTTAGAAAGCCCCCCATTTGCCAACACAGGTTAATAAATAAGTCAACGCTTCTTAACTTAATAACAGCACAAAAACCTTCATGCAGTGGGTCTCCAGAAAAAAAGGAATACATCATTTGCATTTTTGTTTTGTGGTTAAGAGACTCGCTGACAGGTTGGAGCTCATGTTTGGGTATGCAATTAGTGGTCCATTCACACTAGATAAAACGGTAGTGGCTAAAGCCAGTGGTTACAAATACAGGTTCCTAACTGGTTCTTGGTTTACTATTAATTAGTATACAATCTCAATTCAAAAAAGTTGGAAAGCTGTGCAAAAATGTAAATGAGAACAGAGTGTAGAATAATTAAACCCTATATTTAATTGAAAACAATACAAATACAACATATCAGATGTTGAAGCTGAGAAATTGTTATAATTGCAACATATCTCAAAAAGGTTGGGACAGGGGAAACAAAAGAATAGTATAGTGGTGTAATGTTGATAAACACCTGGTTGAACATCTTACAACTAGTTAGGTTAATTATAAAATGTGCATCCTAGAAAGGCTTTAGTCTTTCATTAGTAACGATGGGGAGGAGTTCCCCAGTGTTTCTCAGCGTAAAATAGCTAATAACTTATTATCTACAATATAAACCTTCTCTGGGCCTGTAATTACTTAAAATGGACTGAGACAAAATGGGAAAGAGTCATCTGGTTTGATAAATGAAAATATGAAATTCTTTTTTTATACGAGTTTTTATTGTCCATTTTTCACTACTGTGCAATTAGTACAGTCACATCTGTATAACTACCATTATAGCTCTATGAGTGAGTAAGAGGACATCAGTTCCAGTTTGGAGCCCTGTTGCAGTTTTGGTATTTGATTTAAGTCATTTGACAACTTTTAACAGGCACCAAAACGCCAAAAAAAAAGAGCCTGAACTGTCAACAACTCTGTAGGTCAGCGGAAATATTAGAGCTGCCAAGAGATACAGGCGTGAGAACAAACATCCTACAAGGTGAACTGACCCCAAACAAAGCTCATAGGAACTCATGGAAGTTATTCACTGAAGGTAGTCAGACAGCTAGCCTTACAACGAGCAGTTATACAATGCTTCCTTGAATTATCCTATCTATTTTTCTATCTATCTATCTATCTATCTATCTATCTATCTATCTATCTATCTATCTATCTATCTATCTATCTATCTAACTATCTATCTATCTATCTATCTATCTATCTATCTATCTATCTGAAGTATAATATGTGTGATCATCTTATACTCACCCTGCCAGGACATCAGCTGTAACGGTCAGTCCAATACACAACGGGGCCAGTAAGGTACGTGTCTTGCCATTCACTGCCCCCATACACACCGACATGGTCAGGAACAGCGTCATCACCACCTCAGCTACAAGAGCAGGCCCGACCTCATCCCCATCTTTCACGGTGTTAAATGCTCCACCAGATGTATTGAAGTAATTGTCCGTTGGGGAGATAATCTAAGAGGAGTGGAAGTTACAAAGCTGTAATTACTATAATAATTAATAAAGCTGTAATTACTATGCAATTACTATCTTTTTATCACTTAAAGCAGTACAGAACTTATATCGGTATATTTTTTGCATAAAATGGTCAAAATCTGTGCAAAATCCATACGTAGTTCCACAATCTCTCCTCAGTTTCCTATTTAACATGATAACATGCCCAGCAGTGTGTAAGCTCAGGACGAACAAACACGTGATAAAATACAGATAAGCCGAGACGTTCTGAGATAAAATGTCTACTGTGGTACTGTAATGCATTTTTTTTAAATGAACTAAAAATTAGCAACTACATTTTTATTTTTGAATAATAAAAATAAAGTCACTCACTTTGGCCAGACCTGCTCCGATGAGTCCTCCACAAAGTTGTGCTGTTACATAAGGCACCAGCAAGATGACATTGAGACCCCCAACAAGGCAGACAGATACAGACACAGCAGGGTTGAAGTGGCCTCCACTGAAGGGGAGAACATTGGGTAAGTTATAATGTCATTTCTCTTTATAGGTATTGGTTGATGCTGAAGCCAGTAGAACATGTCCATAGATGGCCCATACAATGAATTTGCAGGAATATCATTGTATCTGTATTACTTATGCATATCACTGCTGTCAGAACAAACCCTTGTATCACCATTTTTCAGGTTTTGAAAGTTCTTGTTGTCCTTTACATTGTGCGTTAATTTCATGATGAATGGACTAAAGGAAATTTCCTACAATTACTTGGAGAAAAGTCTGGTTACACTGACTTACATTTAAAGTAAGTAAGTTTTTCCCTGCAAGTCTTCTCCTGTAAAGTTAGCATTTTGGACATACAAGGTTGTGTTCAGACAGCATCAACATAATATATGTATATATATATACATGCATTTATAAATATGCATTTATTTGCTTATTAAACCTCCAGAAATGCAAGGGTATTTTGTAGTTATCTTGCAATACCTAGATCATCTAATATATCCTTCATTAAGTGCTGCTCATGGTATTGAACAAATCTGCAAATGAAAATAAAACACTAAATTAATCTTACTTTTTGCTGTATTAAAGTATGCAATGTTATTATTTTAAAGTGAAAATGTGTTTATATAGGCGTAAATGCAGCTACTGACAAGGCAAATGGTTTTAAACACTTAGCTCAGGTGCCTATTCTTCCATAGCTTGTCATGGTTGTAAACTTTATGCTTATTCATGAACTTTTAACATATTGGTTTTATATTATAATGTATGGCGCAGCAAAAATTGTGTTTATAAAGACTTCGTTACATTAACACATGTTAAAGTGAAGAAAGTTATTTCCTTTTCCCAGATATTGCTTTATTGGATGTGTGACGTTCTATGACAACTATTGATACCAGCCTTTATATTGATACTAGAGATTAATCTAATCCGGGATAAGTTATGCAAAGCACATCTATTTATCTTAAACCCAATATAGCCAACGTCTGTTTTCCTAGTAAGAACTGAATGGAAAACAAACAATAAACATCAGTGATCTGCAATGTGGTGGACATCATCAATAGTCAATAGCGTGCACCATAACACTCATGCACCTTCAGTGTTTAATCTTATCCCATACCTGATCTCTCCAAACAGTGCGATGACAATGCCCAGGGCCAGGCCATGTGCTAGAGCAGGCTGGAGACTCCCAGTGTCCAGTGGATTCTCTATAACAGACATGCAGCCAGCGAAGATGAAGAGCGCTGAGCCCACCAGCTCGGCCAGCCAGGGTTGCACGTAGCACTGGAATATGCTGACCGCACGGTGGACCCTGGTCTCCTGCTCCTCCACTAACTCTGTGATGGACAGGCTACCTGAGTTCCACATCCACAGGTCCTTTTTGGAGGTGGACTTTGTCTCGGGTATGTTCATGGTGGCTGTAGAAGGATGGAGTTTGCAGTGCTGACAAGCAGGGCCACACAGGCCTGATAAAAGGCTAGAAAGGAGGAGGAGAGAGGGAGGAACCAACCACTATGCTGGGGTTCATGCTGATTGGTTTGTGGACTTTTAATACTGCTAAGTCATCTTAGAAACACATTACCAGGCTATAGCGCACAATTAATGTGCACATCTAACAGTTGCATAACACTGGGTGTGGACAAAACAACAAAAACATCACAAGAAAGAAAGTCCTTAAAGCATTAAACCGCAAATACAGTTGCACGCAATTTAAAACAACCCAGGTGAAATTACATGTTGGTTTCTTGTACATGCATATATAGTTTTTTTTCCCCCACTAATTTTAGTGCATATAACTTAAAGGTAAGAAGTATAAAATGTTCTGTGATTATTGCAAAGGCCATGGCATATGTGTTTTTTTGTTTTTCTGTTGTTATTCAGCAAAAATATGTGCAGAAGTGTTTTTGCTGTGCATGATTAATAATATAAATTAATATAAAATCAACAGAACGTCATTTTACTAGGGGTGCCCTAACTTTTGCATATGAATCCATATTGGTATAAAGTTTTATAACTAATTAACATAATAATGTAACATTTACCATATAATTCATAGTAGTTATAGTGCAGCTGTAGTGCATAACAATACTTCATGTGTTATGAAAATATCTAAATAAGTTTAAGGCATTTATTAAATAACGACAATAACCGATTACTAATCAGTAAGCAGTCATATTAGTTATATTAGATTCAATATGTCTTTACATATGAATATAAAAAATGTTAGGATGGCATGGTGGTGTGGTGCTGTTGCCTTGGGGATTGATGAGAAGATGACAGGTTTCATTGAAAACCTGGGGATTGAGCTGAAGATGAGAGTCCAAAGGAGAGATTCTGGTGCCGGATTCTGGGATCTGTATTCTCATCAGGAACTATAAGAGATTTGTTGCTGTCACAACAGCTTGGGCAAAAAGTGGTTGCATAAGATACCAAATGAATGTGTTGTTGTTGAAGGAAATTGTTTTCAGTGTAACACATATTAAGAGATTTGTATCTTGACATGCATTGTTAGGCATTTCTGTTGTTTTGCCCACCTTTATTATGTTGATGAAAAGTGCGACGTGATATGGAATTTCATAATAAATCGTGAGAAGTGCATTTCCTGAAGAAAATGCAGAGTGATTGCACAGCATAAGCTTGTTGCTAGTTGTGAAATGAAAAAGAGTCTATGGCAAGAACAAGGGATGAATAAACAACACATAGAGCAGTGCGGGTCAGTATGGCTGTGGATTAGAATTTGGGAATCTGTCCTGAGTGAGTACATGCAGTTTGGTGGCTGTCGGTTAAAGAAAACAGTAGGGTTTGAATGGGGGTGAAAATGAATGGGACACTATGAGAGAAATGACAAGTAAAAAAGACGAGAAGAAAAGACAAACAGATAAGTGCGGGTCAGACCAACTCTGAATTTGTGCTTGGGGGTCTGCCCTGAGAAACGGTGTCTTTCGGTTAAGCAAATGTACTGTAGATGAACATATACTTTTACAACCCAGTCATTCTTAAGGGGGAAAGGTTTTTAGGAAAACCGGATGTCGGATCAAAAAGCTATAAACAAGCGCAAAATTCCCGATCAGACCAAACAGTTGGAGCGGTGTCAGTATATTCAAAACTGCAGGACTAGTTAGTGGACAAAAAAAAAAAACTCAACGAAGAAGGAGAAGAACAAGAAGAACAAGAAGAAGAACAAGAACAAGAAGAAGAACAAGCATAGCGCAATCACTAATTAAGAATTAAGTGAAAATTGATGCCAGATATAAATTGATACCAAGAATGTTCCAAAAAAATTTATTAAAACGTTTATTAAGTGCAGTTTTGGTCCTTCAAACAGCAGCGATTACATAGCAAGCTAACTGAAATAACAGTCACAGAAGTGCAGTAGAGAACTCTCACACATTCTTAATGTATCTGCAGTCTGCATCTTGTTTGTAGCCCTGAATGGCCTTTATTACTGCTGCACTTCTGCAATGCACAAACAGAGCACAGCAGATGAAACACAATAGATGCGTATGAGAAGGTGATTAAAGACGGCTGTTGAAAGGCCTTTGAACTCTTTTCATAAAACAGCAATATTTTGATGCCATATTTCTGAGAGACGGCACGACTCTTTCTCTCTCTCTGCTCTGAAGCAACCCCTCATCTACTGCTCAAACAGCTGCATGACCTAAATTTACGAAATAATGGAAGTTTCTGTGTATGTATATGTTCTGTGCCTTTAGCATGTACTCAGGTGTACTTTTCAGAGGGGGCACTGACCTCTATTATCTTTAGACCATGATAAGATACCTTTGAACAACGTATTTACAATATTTAATACTTATCAGAGATTGCATGTGTCATTTGTTGCATTATCAATCCCTATTACGTATTAACCTCAAACAAACAAAATGGTAGATATACGATTGCAGGCTTCTGCTAATCATACAGCCTTGCTTTTGGAAGGAGACTATTTGATTTTCCAGCTGTTTGTTCAAAAGATCCTAGTTGTATTTGATATTTGAAGTTTGACGTATTACATTAGCACTGCTATTCTTCCTTCAATCAACTATTCTTCGCTCAAACAACTTTGAGTAAGTGCTTCTTCTTGTCAGGTGAACATTCTGGTATACCTGTGAAACGACTTATATACCTGTGAAACAGGGATAAACATAATGATAACATGTTAACTCCACTGTAATTAGTTATGTCACAACATGCTTTTCTGAGATAGATCTCTATAGGCTCTAGGTGTCAAGTTGCTTCTGAAGCTCATTACATTAGGGCTAAGGTTTCTACCTAATGGTTCTATACTCAGTGTCCAATTAAGAAAATTCAGAAAGGAATTTGTCTTCTGCATTTAACCCGTCTGGAGAGTGAAACACCCACATACAATACACACACACTAGGGGGCAGTGAGCACACTTGCCTGGAGCGATGGGCAGCCCTATCCACAGTGGCTGGGGAACAGTTAGGAGCAGTTAGATCCTTGCACAAGGGCACTTCAGTCACGCTCTGTCCTGATGGTTCAGGACATCGGTCAGATCCATCAGTCACATGGCTGGTTCCCTGACCTCCAGTTGCATGCTTTTGGTCACCAAAAAACAAAATGCTGCCAATTACACTCTAATTAGAGTGTAATTGTAATTCATGCACAGTAATTTGCATAATAAGGTGATAACAAAGTGGTTATTGTGCATTATTACAACCAACAATGCACTTATTACTGATTTTCACATAACAGATCTTCAAATATGTACTGGTTTTAGGGAATACAGCTTGAGCTAATGTGCAGTGATTAAACCATACTAATATCTAATTTGGGCTTTAATGAAAACAAGTGTCCCTTAAAATAAAGTGTAGATAAACTTTAAGCAATCGGATGGTTGGTTGTTAGCCTTATTACGTTACCTTACTACGTATTATGGTGCCTTTACCAATCAGTTCATAATTTATTTATTATTACAAGAATAATAAGGCCCTTTTAAACCACAAAAATAGCCATGTTTTAAATTCTTAATTTACGTTATAAAAGCCAACACATTTACATACATCCACCGATTCTACCTAGTATAGCTCAGATTTATAAATAGTCAAAGCTGGAAAGGCTGAATGATATATTAGAGTTAAATGAGATATTTAACTTGCTGTCCCACGCTTGATAGATGAGCAAGAAAGCAACCGCTTGATACAGAAAAAATATGGCAGCCTACTGGTAAAATGATTTTGTCCATTTGTAATAATAAACAAGGTGTTCTTTCTTCTTTTATCCATCATATTTGAATAGTATTGGATATGTACACCATGCTGGTTTCTATATGTCTTGTCAGTCAGGGTTCACTCTTATTTTAGGGAATAAAGAGAAGCTGAAAGATGGATTATGACTATTTCATACCTGAAACTACTGGAACGTGTATGAATGAATCTTGGTGGAAAAACAGGATACAAGGACGTGGGCACCATAAGTCCTGCCTATTTTCAGTAAGGTTATAGGAATCTGCTAGATCAGTTATAGAGGGGTGCAAAGTCCCTCAGCATTGGGCTGTGGAACAGTGGAACTGTGTTCTCTGAACTGAAGGTGCCCCATCCAATATTGAAGAGTTGGAGTGGCATTTATTATCCAACAGCTAATGACTCATCATCAGTTTATGACCCCATTACTGCTCTTATGACCGAAGGCAGTCAAGTCCTCACAGCAATATTCCAACTAGTGTAAAGCCTTTCCAGAACGGCTCTATAGGGACTCCCTATTAATATCCTTGATTTCAGTAGAAACATCTGATGAGCAGATGTCACCACACTTCGGACATGCAGCAATGAACTGCCTAATGAAAATTAGCCAGCATGGATTGCAGTTCAAGTTCAAGATTCTTCTTAAGCCCGTATTTCCAAGCCAACAACCTTTTTTGCCTATTTTTGTGGGCGTGGGTTTCTTGTCTGTGCAACAACTCATGCAATTCGACTCCCAGGAAGAGCTGCATATTAATGGTTAACTCAGAACGACTGTAAATATTTCAGAGCAGTCTACAGTACGCCTAAAAAGGTTCAGTGACCTTCAAGTACAAGATTCCACCATGAGAGGCACAAATGGAAACTGGAATCAACCAGCAGAAGGCTTGTTCTAAACATTATTAACTTACTACATACTAAAAAACATCAAGCCTCCAAGTGTTGTCCCATGTACTTGCATTTAGTTAATGCTTCTGTCTTTGTAAGAAGTTCCATTGCTCTAAAGCTTATGTCCAGAAATCCCTCTTATACAGTTGTAGGAACAAAAGTGGCCACCAGATAGCAGCAGAGCCCATTCTTTTTATTATGCACCTAGTAAGTTTACACTGTGTTGTGTTTGTACAGCTTGCTTGAGTGGCACAGTAAGCAGCACTTAATGCATATATTTTAAACAGAGAAGATTTGAAGAAAACATTTTTTGACACACATATTGCATTTCCTAAACATACATAATTAGCCATATTCTCCAAAGAGTCGCTTCGACTCAAATAAATGGCCTAGCTAAGAAATTTTCATACTCACTCTTGGTTCTTTTCTTCTACCAGTTCATTTCCTTGTATCTCCTTTGAGCACAAAAAATGCAACAGAAACATGAACTACAATCTATAGGCAAATCTAAAAGCAGTGTTACTGATGTGGTTTACGCCTCTGCGAATATTTATTGCAATATGTTCATAATATAGTATGGTTTCCAAGCATATGAAACACAATGGAAATAAAGTTTTATTTTAGATTCAGTTGGTGCTTTCTAGCATATTCGTCAGTTAACCAACTGCCTTGAATATTCCAGCTACATTTAAAAAGTAATTTTGTTGTCTGAATGGTCTAAAACTTTACACTGCTTTAAACACTGTGCCATATCATATCACTAGAACATGCTGGTACATTTTAACTGATGTCACATACTACTTGACTCCACCCTGTTGAGTGCACAAGGGACTCTGGAGCTTTTTGACACTCACCTAGTTATTTTCCTCTATTGTATTACAAACCCCTTTAATATGATGTTATACAGGTATTATACAGTGCAGTAAGTCATGCTTAATTATATAGTATTAGTAGAATTGACACATATAATTTATAACTACATATATAAATGAAATTCTATTAAATTTTAGTTATTACTGTAAAAGTTACTTCAGTTTTCAGTTCTTAATTGCACGCAAATACAAGTGATGCTTACTCGCTGGCAGGAAGGTACCTGCTGCAATCGGTGCACTCTGGGCTACATAGGAAGGCCGTGCAACGCTGACTACACTTCTGTGGGTTACACTCTGCAGATAAAGTAACTGTAACACAGGCCAAAACAATGACACTTCCACCTCTGTGTAAACCATTAAGTCTTACTAATCTACTTCTTACTTACTTACTACTTGTTTTTATGTTTTTACACATACAGGACCCATATCATGGAAATTCCCCAACGTAAAGCTAAGGTCGCTTTAAACTTACTTGATTTAAATGTATACATTATTTAACATGAATAAATTATGTTGCGTCAGCCTAATGTGTAAGACCTTAATGACTATGTGTAAGACCTTAATAAACTTACTTAATTTAAGCTGATGTAACTGTGTTACAGTTGTTCCCAAACTGATTTCTGAATGAGGACAGCCAATCAGAGCAGAGCATATTTATCTTTATCAGTCCTAAAGGCGCAGTAACGAAAGCAGCCTGCTGAAAAGGGACCTGTTATGCTTTTTTGTTGTTTCGCTTTCCTTTAGTTTTATACAGCAAGGTGACGTCATCTTGTAACATGATCCTAATAGCCTGTCTGCTGGCAAGTTTCCCATGCTCTTCTTTAATGCACGGAGAGGTCAAAACGTAATAACTTACCACTCTGAAACATCCTACTCCAGCCTAGCTTGTGAAGGTGGATCAGGTCTACCAACTTGTCCTACCTGACTTTCAGGATCAGACTCTGGGTCAGACTGGTACAGCAGAACTGACACTGACATGGTAAGATCAGCCACAGTAGTGTGGGGCAGACCATGTAGGAGGATGCCGCACTGGTGGTTGACCAATCAGAATGGAGTGGGTGAGCTGATCAATCAGAGCCCAAATTATGGGCTCCTATTATGAACATTTGAAGCAGCAAAAATAGCCTGTATGGCATTCATCAGTTATACTAAAAAAAGTCATATTTACATATATCCATCTATTGCACCTAGTTTAGCTCCGCCCATTCACACTGAAGTTATAAGGAATGTTTCCTGATTTCTGAATAATCAAAGCCGGAAATGCTGAAAGATATATTAGTTAGAGTTAAATGAAATATTTAGCTCGCTGTTCCTGAGCTGAGGGAGAAACCAACCATTTGATGCAGCAACAAAAACGGCAGCCTACCAGTAAAATGACTTTGTCTGTTTTCAATAATAAACTAGATGTTTTTTCTTGGTTTATGCAACAAAATTTAATGGTATTGAATATGTACACCATATTGAGGCCTACATGTCTTCTCAGTCAGTGTTCACTTTTATGAGGAATAAAGATAAGGTGGAGGATGTATTTGAATGTTTGGTGCCTAAATCTCACTCAAACGTACCCAAGAATTAATCTCAGGGATATGGGGGTCATAAATCCTGCCTATTTTCAGTAAAGCAGTAGGGAATTCTAGTGTAGTTCATCCTTTACTATAAACAATACAGTACACTTAGAAAAGGACATCAGCAATACCACGACACTGTAGTGTAATGGGAGTAGTGTCCTGTACTGTCGGATTGCAGCACGTCTTACAGTGTAGATCTAATACTACAAAGTTTGTGGAGTATCAGTTCCGCTTGAGAGAGGTATCGTGGTGGCCCCGCCCACCGCACAGCAACAGCTCCCTTACAGCAGGGAAGGGAGCAGCACTTCCTACTTCGAGCACCGCTCTTCAGGCTCTGCTAGAGGGGCCGGAGAGGAATGGAGTAGAGGAAGACGGAAGAGGAGAGCTTTGGTTGCAGCTCCTGAAGCCCTTCTCCAACTCGAGGACACGGTCCGGGTAATGAGCGCTGAGGGAGAGAGCAGGGAGCTCGACACGGTGCGGTGGGCCACGATGGCAGCGGCATGAGGGATTTCGCAGGGGCCCTCGAAACTTCTCAAAGTTGGACACCGCGCGAAGAAGCGTCGAGATGAAGAAGCAGTTCAACCGCATGAAACAGCTCGCCAACCAGACGGTTGGGAGGTGAGTGTTCCGCTGTTTGGGTTAGAAGTAGCCTACATTACTCAGCTCTTCTCCTTCTGCTGGGAGTGCCAGCCTGTGGAAGTTATTGAGAACCGCCCATGTGGGACTAAAAGTGGCTCAGTGTTGTGTGTGTTTCACCTTAAATCCGTGTTAATCTGTCCTGTAGACTCAGATAGTGTGGAAGTATGCAATGTGTGGAGTCCATCTGCAGCCTGAAGATGAGGTGTGGTCTAGATAATCCAGGTTGCATATGTAGGCCTGCTGTCCTGGAGCTCTGAAAGCATGAAGGCATTAGAAGTTCAGGCAGACTGACAGAATAGGCCTGCTGTGTGTTATGAAGTGTACAACTCCAAGTTACAAGAACAACAGTTTGGGGAGACCTCAGATAGACCTAAACTGATTTCAGAGCTTGTCTTTTTATCGTCATGTGTTATTGCTGATTTAATTCTGCCCAGCGTTTTGGACATGGTTAGAGTGCTTTACCTGGATGTGTATATACACACAAAGCCTGTGAGTAGATGTGACAAACTTTTTCTTTCCTTCTCAACTGAATCATTTTATTCTTGTCCTTCTAAAGTGACTCTCCTTAAACTGGGCAGTGTGTCCTATTCCTTAGATATTCCACTTTATCAGCACCATAAAGTGGCTGTTGTCCGTTTACATTGTGTGTAGATTTAGTGATGAATGGCCCACAATGACCTTGGGAAAACCTCTCGTTCCATCAAAAGTGTGTTTTTCCTCCCTCTATAAAGTTCTCATTTTTGGGGCTGCAAATGTTTGTTCCAGTAGCAGCGATGTACTGGCCTGATACTGATCCTGGTATCAATATAGGTGTATCCCTTGAAATGTTGTCCTACTTTTAGTCATAAAGAATGCATGCGGTCTGTATAGACGCTCATAATGAACACAGCCCTAAGGTTTGTTAATGGAAACCTCAACACTGTGTTTCCCATGGCCCCGTCTGTAAGTGCCACCTCACCTATTTTTCATGCTGTGTTGTTGTACAGACTTCTGGTGTCGACAGGAACCCCATACTTTGGGAACCCCTCTCTTTGGCCCCTTTTGCGTGCACCACAGGGGCTTCCCTCAGGCTAGAGCACGGATCCCTTTACATTTTTGGCTCAAGGCTGAAGCCATGTTCCACTTCTTCTGCTGTGTAGTTCTGGCTCTCTCTGCATCTGGTGCCTTACTCACTCTCTGGGAAGCTTTGGCGGGTATGGTAAATAATTTGGAAATATGTGGATGAGCTCGTTTTGATTCTTTGCTCATGAGTCAAGAAGACCTACAGCAGGCTTGGATACGCTTCAGGTGTTGTCAGGAACCTTATAAAGTTCCTCCAGGGTTTGACTTGCCAGAAGAGTCCTGTCAGGTTTTTCTTTTTTCCTTGTTATTTAAGCTGCTTGTAAATTTTCACATGCATCTGCTTGTCCTATGCTTGACATTCCAAGGGTCTAGCTAGAAGAATCCTCCTCATGACATTATGCCATACACTGCAGATATAATAATAGTAGGCATCAGTTATGTAACTGGGCAATATAAACAGGAAGGTAAGGCAAACAGGGTCATTGTGTGTATGCAGAGACGTCTGTTTGGTTGGTGTTTCCCACAGCAGATGTTTGAGTGGTTCAGCGATTTCCTTAATCCACTCAATCATAAATAGCATGAAGGAAGATGGCTGTAGTCTATTCGAAGAACCAGTCAAATAAACAAATACCTACCTGTGCTGAAGGGAAGGAAAGGGGCTGCCAAATGCCAAGAATGTGGTATAAATCATCTATACTAGGGGTGGGCAACAACTTATCAAGGGTTCATCAGTACTCCTAGAGCTGTGAACAACTGCAGATTATACTAGTAGTAGTCCTCTGAAGTCTTTCTGTAGATGACATCATGCCCATGCTAGGAACTCTGGGTCTAAGCTATAAAAAGTGAATGTTGTTTTTGAATATCGTGGCCTGTGTTAAAACCTAAATGCTCCAAAGACAGTACACTTTGCTGTGCACATGCCTTTCCCTCAAATATTACTGGATCCTCCAAGTTCTGAGGCTTAAGAAAAATTATTTTTATTATTTATTATTTTTACATGGAAGCCTACTCAACTGAACTGACATCATAAAACTGGCAACTACACAAAACACCCCGCATGTGGTGGCGAAGTTGGTTTGGCAGCAGTAGGCTACAGTTTAAGTAACTGGTGTTGGTTTATAATAGTGTTGAAGTTTAATGGTAGACATAATTCCATGCAATATCAATTCAGTGTGCAGGTGTGGTAGCTTGCCTGCATGTGGCATTATTCATCTTAAACAGCTTTGCAATTAGAAGATTGTGGTATCAGCTTTGGAACATTTTTTTTGTTTACTATAGAGTGCAAAGACATTTCAAAAATGCCATTCATTTTTCTCATAAGCAAATCTGCTTAAACCTGGAGTTTCTAATATGGGCATGAAGCTGATTATACAGTGACGCTTCAGAGGTCTGTAGAGAACTTGTAAACAGCAACAAGCCTAGTAACAAGTAGCTGATTGGAGGTCAGCCCAGTATGCCATATTTTATTAATTTAACTTGCCAGATTTTTCTCCTGGTACTTTAATAACTTAAACTTTGCTATGATTATTTAAGTAGAGTAAAATACGTATACTCTGCCCATTTCGTCTTGTAATATCTGAAATATCTGAAAAACTAAATACAGTGGATCTTGATCGATTCCTGTGTAAAGCTAATGGCGTCACGCAACAGTACTGATTTTTACTGTCAGTGCAATTAGTGTATAATGAACATTATATCCATGATAAGGTCCTATAAATACCTGTAGCATTCCTGTTAAAAGGTCTGTAGAGGCGCACTCTCCACATGGTGCATAACACTGACCAAAAAGCCAGGTGGTATTCGCTAGACAGTAAAGGCAGCAATCCAGTCAATAGATTTTCCTGTGGTGTAATTTTAGTAGAAGTCCAATCAAAACAAGCTATGTCATCTTTGTAAGACATTCTCAGTGCTAGCACTCAGGAAGTATAGGCTCATTAACTTCATTCATACAAACCTAAACATCATCTGATGCTATGATATATCCATGTAATATAGTAATATTACATTTTATCAATACTGCCCCAGTCTGATTATATACTGCACTTTCTCCACTGCAGCCTAACAATGTCCTTACAGCATCGTGCATAGCTTGCTCACGATCTCCCATTAATGAAGACATTCAGTTAAATATAATTTTAATATTCCCAAAAGACCAATTGTAATGTAGCCATTAAGATGTTAAGCACTTAAAATACATAAATGCATACACTGTATATACACAAACAGTTGTTGGCGCATAGTATTTGTAGCGTCAGAGCAAAAACTAGTATAATTTCGGATGGAAGAGAATTCCCAAAGCATGGTATATTTTCAGCATATTCGGAAATAAAGATTACGTTAAAATGGCTTCAGTGAACCAGAAACAGTGCGGTGTTCTTTGGTACTATAAATACTTGTAACCTTACAGACATTGTTTAGCCCTAAAAAGGGCAGTTCCTCTAATAACATCCAGTATGAAGGGCTTTTGTAGAGTCCATCTGTAAAAAAGCTATGCTAATATATGTGTGGTTCGTAGAGAGACTGCTGGTAGACTCATCATGTCTTTGATACAGTAAATCAGCGAGTGTAATGCAGAACGCAGACCTGGGCTGCCTCAGGGTCAGCTCTTGTAGCAGCTTCCCAGGCTTTAGCTGGCTGCCACGTTTCGATACAGCCAGATGAGTTATGGCTTCAATTAGTTTTGGAGATGCTACAGAGCAAACGCTGCAAAAAGAATTCGCTGTGATCAAGAGCGAAGCATGTGGAAGCCATGAAATCTCTAAAATCACAAATACCTTATTTAAATATGTATGGCTGATATGATTGCATGTGGAGCGGTTTTCCTGATTTATTAAATGTGTTATGCATGACCATTTCAGAGCTAGCGCATGATGAATAGGTATGGTTTGGTGTAAAAATGTAGTTATTCAGTTTCCCCTTTGCTCAAATGTAGTCGGTCACCCAAGTTGGTTCAGTGTCTAAAGCAGAGCTGTTATGTTTGGATTAACCCCGCCCCTCCCCTTTCCACGATGTGTCCTGCTGGATACACTACAGTACAATAGTCCATGTACATTACAGTATATGTAATCCTAAAGTCAGAATTGTTTAGTTTGGATAGATATATACGACATTCCGAAAGGGACATTTCCAAGGAAAACCTTTTCATGAAAAGGATTACCATTTTCATTTTGAGGGATAATCGGAGAAAATAACTCCAGTCCGCACCACTTCAAGTCACAAAAAATTTTCAGGTGTTTTCCATGAAACTGTGAAGCTGCCTTTGCACTCAGAACAATAGACTTACCACACCAAAGTCCAGTCCTCAACATCACTGAATGTGTTTGGTATTAGCTGGAATATGAGAAGCCAAAAATGCAACCAACTTTTAAGACTGAACGTTGGAGATGTGGAAAATTGTCTCTGCAGATTTCTTTTAAAAAATGAAAGCAGTCTCCTGAAAAGAATGGAAGGTTAAATAAACACTAAATACTGAACATATTCTTTATTATGTTATATTTAGTTCCTGAGGTCTCAGTTTTTTTTTTTTTTTTTTTAATAATATGTTTTATGTTTTTTTTTTTTTTTTATTTGTGATGATTAAAAAAAAGAGTAACCTAATAAACTCTGCAGTCCACATCCACTGGAAACACAGGCTATACTGCTAGCTAGAAATATCAGACAACTGGGCTACCACATCCTCGGAAAACATGGCATTATTGGCCATAAATAGACCAGAAATCCTTACAAACATCCGACAGCTCTCTTAAGTTTAATCTTTCTGAGCAATCTGACATGCAAAAAAGTAGACGGTCACAATAACAAAAACATGTGTATTATATATACATTGTATATACAATCAACAGGAGTTGGGCGTTACTTTGAAACATGTAAGATTCATTTCAACTTTACATTATGAGAACTTTGTTTTTGTGGTGAACGTGGGTGTCCCACCCCGCCAGTCTGGCACCCTGACGTCAGATATCAGACATCAGACCTCAAATCTAGGTTATGTCACTGTGTGCTGCCTCTTTGTGTATCACCAGCATGTTTTATAGCTTTATTTATATAAACTCTTATTTCAGCAAATTTGAGTTGCTGGTACACCATCTGTATATACATACATACATGCATACATTTTGGTACATATTATTTTTTTGTTGCAGTCCCTAAATCTTATCTTTATTTACTCCATAACTAACAGAGATTTTGTGGTAAGGAAACATGCAGTCTATTTGTGGTTCATAGGTTTAAGTCACATCAACTCCAAGTATTCAGGACGGTTAATTTCATCTGGTTCTGAAGTTTCTCAGACTGTGGATTACAGTCCAGTAAGCCAGCGATAGACTAAAAAGTGATTCCACTGCTGACAAGCTTTGGCGTGTTTTTTTGACAGCAGTAATCCTCCTCAGACCGATACAGGGCTTAATACTGGTCCGGGAGCCTGACTTGGAGAGCAGTGATAAAAGTGTAAAATCACACCAGTTTGACAGGAGTGTTCTGCACCTCATCCAGATACATTCATCCAGAACAGCAGAGTGTGTGGCTGGCACACTGGAAGCTGGCAGGCTAGCTTTACCCTTTCCAGCACACTGATGACCACAGCATTTCCTAGCAGCGGTTTCCAATAAAGCGCAGAGGCTTTTCCAGAAACAGGGAACAAAAAGGCGCTGGAGAGCTCAATGAGCCGATCAAATGAAAACGGGGCGAGGAGAAGCATGTCTGTATGCCTGCAGTGCTCTGTTGCATTCAGCCTGACCATCAGATCTTTGCAGCAGTTCCAAGACCAGCTCTCCAGGTTGGCTTCTAATGAAATTAGGACTTGGAAAAGACAAACTTGTCCTAGATCAACATAAAACTCTCCTTCTAACCAGAAGGCAAAATCAAAAACATGCTTCTCCACAAAACAGGATATATTGGCTCTTTGGAGTTTGATTTTCCTCTTGAATTACAGAGCGCTGAACTATTATCCATTATTTAAGTCCATTTATCATTTATCATTATGTTACGTCTTGCTTGCCTGGACTGGCTAAATTCTAATGCTGCCATGGGAAAGTATTCCAAGAAGCACTTCAGGCTAGATGTATGTGATTGTACTGATTGAATTTAATCATGCTCATATGGAGTAGACCTATATAAGCAGCACTCTCCGATAGCGGCATATGGAGCCGGGGCTTTAGAATTTTTCCGAAGGCCTACGCAAAGCCTGACATCCATTTACTGCACACCAAATCAATGCTAATTTAATATTGATGGGAATCTAAAAATTCTCTCTCTCCTGAAGCGGTGCTGCTGTCTGCCTGTGTAACAGGATCTTATGGATATTTTTTCATGTTGCTCTGTCCATTGGTATCAGTTTCAGCTTTTGTGGCTTTTTGCGTTCATGTCTATACATGGATTGCCTTCTGGTCACGTTCACCTTTTGTTCACTTCCAATATACAAACTGTGATGATATAAGTATGTTATATATATATATATATGAAATATATATATATATATATATACACACACACAGCATGTATTTTTGTTAAGAAAAACTGGCTAACAGTTTATTGTAGGATAACTGTTAATATACAATACAGTGTTTGTTAATCACAATTAGGAATTGTGGACTAATATATGATATCGTTCATGTACATATTTACTGATGCTTATATGTATATGTTTATCAGATATAGAGATTGGGATTCCGACCGGGCCTTCGTAATGTGGTGGTAGTATTAGTGAAGACTGTTCACTAACCAGTGAAAACTGAGGAAAAACTCTGGGAATTTGGGCTGGAGTTCTGAGCTGCTTCTGCCTGTAGTTGACTTGTAACTATGGTGGGACTGATGTAGGAATGAGGAACAAGGAGGGGATGGGGTGGTGGTGGGAAAAGGAGTCACAGGAATAGGATATGAAGGATATGAATTTATAGGATGTTAGACTGCAGGAAGAAGGGATTTCAGACAAACCTTAGTTATTACATAACTCCATTGAAGTAACCATTCTGCTCCTCTGGAGTACAATAAATACATCATTAAATATCAGTTTGGAATATTTGTCAAATTGAACCAAAATATGTCCATTGGTGGTAGAATCTGATATCAGTATCCTTATGAATCATTGTTGTGATATACTGCAAAGCATGATATCAGGCCTCTTTTTTCTGAGCACATAGAGTAACTGTTCCAATGGCGTTTCTCTTGACACGGTTTGGAACAGAACACAGGTCCTTTAACAGCTAAACCCACATTTGCATGGGATTCATTGATCCTAGGTCCATGTTTGAGTATTCTCACGATATGGATGTTTATACACATTTAAATCACTTGTACCACATGATCTAGCACTATATATTAAAACTGAAATCATAAAGATAATAGTTGCTGTGCATTTGCATCATGTTGGTGCCACAGCATCCAGTGTTTTTTATTTATTTTTATTATTATTTATTTTAAATAAACCAGAAATAGCCCAAAAGCACTTGCTTGCACTGCCTGTAGTTCCTTTTTCATCTGTTGTCTCGCTAAATCAGAAGTAGAGAAATACTAAAGAAAAGCCATATACAATAGTGGCAGACAAATACCCCTACATGATGATTCTGGCAAAGCGTTACTCCCGCATCAGTCACTCAACTTGTGCCAGTGGAGCATCAGTTCGATGGAATCGGTCTCGCTCTGAGATTTGGCTGCACTACAGATGCAAAAAGAAACCGTAACCGACTCGTAGCCTTTAAGGCTGTGAGAATTAGGGCTACACTCTATGTACATACAAATACAAAGCAAATACAATACAAAGCAAAAAATACAAAAGCATCATTTACTATTGAACTGCTAACATCAGATCATAACATTAGAGCTGAAGAACAGTTTGCAATACATAGGCAGATTTTTTTTTACTGGCTACAAAAACATATATTAATTATTTTATATAGACACATAAACAGAGCCATATGGTTAAATTACTCGTCCTCCATGTGGAAGTGCACAGAGAAGTACTCATTAGACCTCTGACGGTTTGTGCCGGCAGTGGTATGACCTTTATCTGGTGCTGAGCATATGAGGAAATTTGATCTGTTCTATTGTCACAGCTGTGTGTTAATAAACTCATATTGTGAAAAACAGTAGAAATATGATTTATCGTGCCACCCTAGTAGGAACCATTCGTCTCTACAGTGTAAAAGAGGTTACAGAAGTCTGTGATCTGAAAGTGAGTCCTCTAACAAATCAATGCTTTTACCAGGTGCTTGAGCAATTGCAGTTCCAGATGAGCGTTCCTGCAAGTGTTTTTTATTAATCAGCCTGTTCTTGTAATTCAACAAAGTTCCTAGGTCTAAGAAATGCAGGCCTGTTATTAACTAACATTATTGATTTTTCAGTGCTTTTTAAATTCATTGCAAGGCATGCGGCAGTCACGTACAGTATTTACCAGTATAACCGCAGACATTGTATGTTGTCCTTGTCTGTAGTGCATTGATAAATGCATGTTGGTATGTTTGCACACCAATGTATTGCAAGCACGTGGCACATTTTAATCTGATGAATTTAAAGTGCCATTTTTTCCAGTGTGTACAGCTATCTGGTCTTTATTAGGCACCCTTATACTCTAGGCCAGTGGTGCCTAAACCTAAATCTCTCTCTCTCTCTCTCTCTCTCTGTCTGTCTGTCTGTCTGTATATTTTATATATATATATATATATATATATATATATATATACACACATACATATATATATATATATATATATATATATATA
>CM067477.1:7480975-7498587 GCA_034552555.1 Semaprochilodus insignis | reverse complement strand
TATATATATATATATATATATGTATATGTGTATATATATACATATATATGTATATGTGTGTGTGTGTGTGTGTGTGTGTGTGTGTAGAGGCCTGACGTAAAAGCTGCCGGGCATGCTGTCTCAGAAGTAAAGCTGCCTTAGCACTATTGCATCACTCAGCCTGTCATTACAGCTGGAACTTATATACAGCTTCAGAAACGGAACAGAGCAGGATTTGGTGTAAGCCTGGATGGGTGTTTGCCAGACCTTTGCTGTTTTTCTAGTGCGCTAGGTAAATTAGTTGGTTATATGGGGGATGTAAAATGGAGCAGACTTTAAACACAAGAACAGTTTCTCACACTCTGGAGCCCAGAATAACAGTCTATCATGCTCTGTGTAATTCTTGTGGTGATATCAGATATGAAAAGCCTTGGCTCTTGATGCTGTGAGTTAGGTGCGGTATGTGGTAAGTTCATGTTAGTGTGCCTGCACCGCTCTGTAATTATCTGCATTTTGTGATGGCCAGGTCTTTAGAGTCTAAAAGGATGAAGTTAATTAGACTAATTTGCTGCTAAACAAATGATCTCTGTTTATTTGTGCATAAGGATAATCTCTGTCTTGAGGCATAGTATAGTGGTAAATGCACAGTAAAGACAACAGCCCCTTTTAAATCGAATGGATACAGAAACACAACATCATAATTGGGCCTCTGGGAAAAGAAATGCAAGAAAAATCTGCTTTTGTGCTTTTCATTTCTAATCTGATATTGTGTATTTTAAATGTAGGCAGTATTAAACTATACTATAGTGTATAGTTATTAAGGAAATTATGCCACTTTGCTTTTCTAATTATGCTAATCATGGCTCTCATCACTACCTAAAGAACACTGAGTGTCTTCTTATTACAAACACAGCATCATAATTAGTAACTATCGCGTTCCTCCTCCACACGGTGCTCAGATATGCTTTGTGATCGTTTTGCTGCCATCCCATCCATTCTCATTCCGATGAGAGGAGAGTGGAAGATGTCCACCCCTTTTCTTCCTGTTGCCATAACAAACAGTGTGGAATGCTGAAAGCAGGAAGTGATTTTTTTTTTTTCTCTTTCTGACAGGAGTGTCTCTTAAGCGGACTTTATCTGTGAGCTGCAGTTGTAAATGATGTGGTCTGCAAGGCGTTTTATAGATGCTTTGCATAGTTACAGCATAATATTGTAGGTAAATTCCCTAGGAGAAGTGAGATGCAAAGTAGTATTAAAAGTACGGCACTGGACGGTTGAAAACGGTTTGTTCTTAATGAAGGGCAGATTGACAATATTTTATTGTTATTGTGATAAATCACGTCATATTATGTTACAGTATTCTTTTCTGAGCATATCGTGGATATCATCAGTACCTGTAATTAGCCCCATTCAGTTAGCTTTGTGAATTGAAATGTGAAATGTTGATTAGAAATGATTGTATTTATAGATTTTGATGGCATTTTTTGGTTTCTAACTTATAAGTTGTAACTTAACAGATGTCCCAAAAATGTGTGTATTTATTTATTTTATTTAATTTGAATTTTTTGTTTGCCGTATTTCCCACTCTTACTCTTAAATAAAAGATATTACAACAACAAGAATAATGATGCTAATACAACTGAGCAGTTTTGCTGCGTCTCTTCTGAAGAGATTTTCTCCAGAAGTGTCCGCCGATGCAGTTTTTGCATTCTTATGGTTTATTGGTCACTGAAGTTACTTATTAAGTTGCACAGAGTCCTTGAAATACAGCGGTGTGAGTTATAGTTGGAGCTGTTTTGGAACACAGTTTACACATTGCAGTGCAGAAACTTACCACCATATTCAGCACATGCATGTTCTGTGGTCATATTACAGTATAATTTAACGTCTGTCTAACTTACATTGTTCTTTTTTTTTCTTAGAGCGGAGAAAACAGAAGTCCTTAGTGATGACCTTCTACTGGTAAATATTCTCCCTTATTTCTTTTACTGCTTAATTTGCATATCGGCCGGTCACTGTCAGTACCTACCCACTTCAACCCCTGCATCCTGGAATATTGTCACATTTTTGACCAAACATGTTTAATGTAGTATGTAATCGTTGTTGTAAAACATACCATTTACTCGCCAGTTTATATAAGATTCATGTCTAGAAACCGAACTGCAAAAACAGGTTATTTTGAATTCTTTGATTTTGTGTTCATGGACCTTGGATGATTTTCAGTTACCATAATCGTGTCATTGTCACTGCAGGCTGTCCTGTGATCCTATTGGAACTGACCTTTGTCCACCGTTCTCTCCTCATGGCTTTTCTCTTTTTTCACCCCTCCATTTGTCTGCAAAATTCAATATAAATTTAATCCCAGTCTCACAGAGATGGTCTAAAATCTCCAGCGTGGATCTGTTCACAGAGCTGCAAAAAACTTGACTGGTCGATTTCAGTCTAGCCCTTGCCACTATAGCCATACTTACATAAGATGCAGATGACTGGTAATACTTGTTTTACTCGATGCCAGTATATGGATGCTAGTGATTAAGTTGGCTGAATTGTAAATGTCCAAGTTCAATTTAATGCAATCATGGTTTTAGTATTGGCAGTTGTTGGTCATTTGATTCTAGCTATGATTTCAACCTTCATCATTTCACAGCAACTTTGTAATTTATGTGATTTGGAAACACAGTGGTGAGTCTGATTGGTCGTGTCGTTCTGCAGTTGTTAACCACTTCTCTCTGACCATATGAATTAGCAGATAGGCGTAACATTCTGACTCTTTCATTTCCAAGCTGAGGCAACTAACCAACACTGTTCCTATATAAGAAATATTTGAAGAGTTTGATTCCAAAATGCTGTATATCTGCTTGTAACAAGAAGAGGTTTCAATTTGGAAGAATAAAAGCCGACATGTAATAAACTTTGTCATAAAACAAATTTTAATTTCCCTAATAAAGGTGATATTCATCATAAAATACCACTGATTTTCTATAGAAAGTTCACTCCCAAAATCGCTTATCGTAACGAAAAAGGAAATTGAAAGCAACATTTAATGCATTTTTGGAATGAAGTTATGCGTATGTTCTTATATATTGATCTAAAACCTGGAGAGTACAAATTATTGAGAGCTATTACAATTACAGAACCAGGTAAAGCGAGAGAATAGTTTAGCTATTCCTACCAATCCATCATTAATCATGTCATCCACAGGCATAATTACACAGACCACAAGATTGACAATGACATTGAATCAGGGATTCACATCTATCAATTCAAACCCAACAGGTTTCAAGTGGTGCTCAGGTTCAGACATGTTGGCTGTGGTAACTTGAGAACAGAGCCTTGCCAGCCTTCCCCCAACAAATAGGAAAGTAACAGTTCCTGCCAGACCAGAGAGCGCAGCCAAGCCTCCTACACTGTGCTCCATCTCCACTCACGCGTTCCAGGTCCAAGGGTCGAAGTTTAACAGCCTGCGCACTCTCCATTTCGAGTTGCTTCTGGTGCACCATCTAAGAAGGCAGGCCGATAATAGCCCCATAAACTTGGGCTGTCAAGACGAGCCAAGTAGAACTGTGGGGTGGATATGTAGTGCCGCGTCTTAATACTGAAGTACTAGGCGTGGAATAATCGATGGTGTTGGAGGAGGCTGCTGCTGACATTTGACATTTTCTGTTTAAACCAGGTCCTGACGGATACTGATTTTAAGGAATCAAAAACTGAATATCTGATGGTAATCCTGGACGATGTAATTTAAAGTGGTCAAAAATGAAACAGACCTCAGTAGTTTTTATTAAACAGTGCTTTAATGATATGATTGGGAGTTTGTCAGTTGTGGATTGTCAAACATGACTATCAGGTTTTACAAAGACTGCATTTGCCCATGCAGTCTTTCACAGACTAGAGTGGTGTACCCCTTCCTGTCCTTGCTTCTGAAAGTGGGATGCTCTTTTTATACCCAGTCATGTGACTGACCTGTTGCCAGTTAACCTGTTTAATCTTACGCAACCTTACTAGTTTTTTGTTTGAACCTGTCCCAGTTTTTTTTTTTAACTCTCAAGGGAAGAGTCCCTAGTCTTGTAAGGCCTGGGAAGCCTTGTAGGCGCAATGTAGAGTCACTCAAGCAACTGGCCTGGGAAGCCTTGTATGTTTTTGAAGTACAAATTCACCTAATCGATCGGCCTGGGAAGCCTTGTAGATGTGGTGTAGAATAGGTATGGGTGATATGTAAAAAAAATAATTATCACAGTATAACGTAATTATTGATTACATAGGCCCTCCTGAAGTTATGATGTAGTTGGAAACTATTATATTTTTATCAAATTAACTTTCTCTGCTTCTGAAAGGTTCAGGGCTGGAGCTATCTGCTCAAGGGTAATACTTAGTTACTTCAGCTTGGTTTGCTTCACTGCAGCAAGTCACACTAAAGCGAGTTGGAGGTTCCTGAGCATGTTTGCGTTTATTTTCAGTCCTAAGCTAAGCCTAACATAAGGTGCAGTAGAGTCTCTGAGCCATGAGGGGGGAAAGTCCCTCTCAGCTGCTCTTTCGGTTGATGTTGCTCAGCCAGCAAGAAATCCTTGAAACACGCGCACAGACAACACGAAACAGTACACAAAACAGTACTGATGTAAAGCGGCAGCCATGTTATGCATACATACACCAGAACGCACACCCCTTAGTGCTCAACACTGGGTTTGATTGCTGTTCAAAAGAGCTTCGCTTTTCTGAATGTGGTTTTCTTCTGTAACATCTAAAGAGATGTTATTTGTGCTGTCTGCCGGGTTCCTTCCCATGTTGATAAATCCATGCAGACTTATCAGGCAATTTTATCTTCCAAGCGACATGTCATCTTTGTCCTGGATTTAAGACTTGGTTTGGAGACTGACCCTAGATCAGCCTGTTTGGGTGGGGGTTGTTCTGTAAAGGGCCTCTGTGATGGATGTTGTGAGTTTGACCCCTGCATGGACAATGCTGCCTCAGGCAGCTTTTAACCTCATCATCGTTTCCTCGCTCTGTGGAAATACTGCTTAGACTGGAAGACTATTCTTTCCTCTTTAGTCTTTCTTTTCTTTAGCCGTTTCACTCATTCTTTTCTAAACCATGCAGCGAATGCACAGCTGGAAGCTTGAGTAAAAACTGATTGCTCTTTCTTGCATAAAGTTATGTTAATTTTAGCAGAAAGCAGAACTTGAAGCCTTGAACAAACAACCCTGACTTCTTTAGTTTCAGTTCCACTACAGACTGGCTGAAACTGTAAAATGAATGTGTAGGATTTTCGTGTGTGTGCATACAAAATCTTGGCGAACATTTCCTGGTTCCTGGCCGACAGTATGCGTGAGGGAAATATTTATTTCTGTGGTCCACTCGTTGCCAGAGCAGGTTTAGGCGCACACACTATACTGTGACCATGACTGAAGCCTCCTGGCAGCTACATGCTATAGACGTTCACTCCTTCAGCCTGTCTGGCAGGAGGGAAGCCTCTGGGTCATATTGGATCAGTCATTAATAAAGAGAAAAATAAGATTTAAAGTCATAAGTTGGGGAAAAACCCCCACAATATTCACAATTTTCTATATTCACAATGCCCACCTCCCCCATACAAATATTTAATCATATATTTAATCTAATGTTTTAGAACATGTGCTACATATATTTTACTGTTTACAATTTAAAATATATTTATGGCATTTATAAATAATGAAATATATATCAGTATTTTATTATAAATCTGTGCCAGCATATTGAAACAGCTCTTACACACTGTATCATGGACTAAACAAGACCTCTTAAAGTATTTTGTGGTATCTGATAACAAGATGTTAGCTGGAGGTCCTTTGAGTTGTGAGTTGGAGATGCTGTGGATCAAATCTATTGCATTGATATCTGTGAAATTTGAAGGCCGGAGTGGCATCTCATCACCAGTCTCTTAACGCTATTCTCGAACTGTGTATGCGGTAAGTCAGGGCACATTACTCTGCTGAAAGAGGCCACTGGCATCAAGGAATACCATAAATTGACAACATGAAATACCTGTGTGTTGTGACACATTCCGTCTATAAACTTCATTAAATATTATTTGTGACTTGCACCACAGTAGCTGTATTCACCACTGCTGACCTGATTTCCCTTCACTGGAACTAAGGGGCTGTAGGCCAAACCTCTGGGAAAAACCCCGTAGCATTAGCCCTCCTCCACCAAACATTACAGTTGGCACAATGCAGTCAGGCATGTTAACAGTCTCCTGGTATTTGCCAAACCCAGACTTGTCCATCAGACTGACTGATAGGGAAGCGTGATACGTCACTCCGCAGAACATCTTTTAATGCTCCAGAGTTCAGTAGAGGCGATTTACACCATTCCATCCGAAGCTTGGCATTGTGTTTGGTGATATAAGGCTTGCATGCAGGTGCTCAGCCATAGAAACTGAAGCCATGAAGCTCTCGATACACAGTTTTTGTGCTGATGTTACGGCCAGAGAAGGTTTGGAACTCTAGTTATCGAGTCAGCTGAGTGTTGGTGACTTTTGGAGTGTTGGTGATGCCCTATGCGCCTCAGCACTCAGCAACTCCACTCTGTATGTTTACGTGGTCTGCCATTTCGTGGCTGAGTTGCTGTGGTTATTAAACACTTTCACTTTTCAGTAATACCACTCACAGTTGACCATTGCAACAAGTCAGTTTGTGAAATTTCTCCCCTGCTAGAAAATCCATAAGCTGACTTGTTGCACCTGTGACATCCTATTACAATAGGCTTCAATTCAGTGAGCTCTTTAGAGCGACCCGTTCTTTTACAAATGTTTGTAATGGCAGATTGCAGTGACTGGGTACTTGATTTTATGCACCAGTGGTAATGGGACTGAATGAAACACCTGAATTCAGTCCTGATACTTTTGTCCATAAAGTGTATATGCCAGGCCTTAAGATAATGTTGCTGTTACGAGATAATTGGCATTATTCACTTCAGAATCAGAATCAGGTTTATTGGCCAAGTCTGTTGACACACACAAGGAATTTGGTTTCAGCAGTTAGTGTCTCTCTAGTACTGACAGTTCACAATATACAAGATGACTCCACATGTACACCATATACACAATAAATACAGACAATTACAATATACAATCTTCACAGTATACACAATATACAAGCAATAAACAAACTACAAATAATATACAGCTTACACATTATTTGCAAACAGTATAGGTAGTAGTGTCGAGGTAGAGGTAGTAGTGTTAAGGTAGTGCAATAGTATTAGCGTACATGTATGAGGAAGAGACTGTAGTGTATAATCTGGCATGAAACTATGATCCAGCAGATGATGTGACTGGAGTAACTATAGTCCAGCAGATGATGTGACTGGTCAGCTGTTTATGAAGGTGATGGCCTGTGAATGTGCATAATATTTGGGCTCTTTGATGTATGTTGAGCATGTAGGGAAGTATATTACAAATATGACACACATTTCAGCTGAGACGTGTTTAGTGTCTGAAGTTTGCTACTTTAGTTTTTAAATTTGAATTTATTTTAGCTCACAGGCATATGCACAAGACAACGTTTAAAAAAAAGTACTTCACAGCTATTCACAATTACTGTGATACTTGCTAAATGTAACTGTCAAAAAAAGTCATGCCATGTTTTATATTAACTTCCCCCCCAGTATATTAAACCCAGCAAGTAAATAGAAACTGTGCACTAAAATTAGCAGAACAATAGTATAATTAAGTTTGTCCTCTGTAGAGGATGTTTGTCCTTCCAAAATAAACAAATGGCAAAATGTCATTTGACCAGGTTTTGAAACTTTGGCATAGGACCTTTTTGCCTGAGCAAGAAACATCTCGCAAACTGTGTGCTTAAATCATCACACACTTCCCACAAACCACATCTCACATAGAGTCCCTTGTTAGTTTTCTAACCACTAATGTATTGTTGTGTGGTAATTAGTAGTATCATCTTATATGTGATGTGTGGTAGTCTGTTTTATCTGCTAAAGTGCTGAAAGGCTGTGACTGATCATGTACAGTGAGCCTGGTGGTCTTTTAACCGTACAGGAAAACACATGAATCAATTGGACTACAAAATTAACTACAAATGAGTCATACTGAGAACCACCTTTTGGGACCGTTTTATCCTGGGTAAAGGATGAACTGTAATAGCTTCTGGGTTTCAGACTAGCCAGAGAGGAAGAGCTGTAGGGAGCAGATTTTGAGGAACAGACACTGGGCTATTGTTCAAACAAGCAGTAGGAAGAGATACGCTGCCTACTGTAAAGTGTACAGTGGTAAAACCATACAAAGCGGGAGAGAGGTGACAAGAAAAAGCGTGATGCAGGACCAGTCATCCTGAAACCCTGTCATACAGAAAAAAAACAATTGCACTTGCAGGGCTTTTTGAGCTGTGTTTTCATCAAGATCCAGTGCAGCTACCACTAAAAAGACCCTGAAATTCTACCGACTCTGACGATCTGGACCAAATTTTAACACTTATGTTAAATATAAATAACATTAGAATCACCTTCTGAAGTCTTAAATATTATTGTCATTTTATTATACTGTTTAATTGTTGTCACCAAATTAATAACATGCTTAAGTAACTGATTTTGACAGTATTGTGAATTAACTTTCCAGTTAAAACAGACTTTAAGTACAAGTTATTCATTTGCAAAGCAGAAAACATACTTTTCACAGAAAATTACACTTGAGCCTCAACAAATGCGTATAATAATTTTTCCCCCCTGTGTTTAGTGAGTTTCCATTCTTTTTGGGAGACTTTCTTCCAGTTTGTCCAAAGAAATGCAGGGATATTTTATATATAATTTATATAAATATCTCCAGAAAAAGAAATAGCTTGTACATGATGGGCTTTTTGACTAGAAGTTCAATAAATAAAGGGTGGTCTCTGACTGTACTGTACATTTGGTTTGCTTTCCGTATTGGGGGGTTTGATTTCCCAGATTTTCTTCTGTTCGTTTCAGTTTAAAAAGAAAAAGACCAACACACAGCAAACGGTGGAGGTGGAGGGGTTTCACCCCTAATAATATTATAATAAAATATTTCCTCTTCTGTTTCCAACACAAATGTGGTTTTGATTGAATGCTTAGAGGCTGCACCTTTTGCAGAAATGATTCTTTTCAGTGAACTATAAGTGAGAAATAATAAGCACACATGCATTTTATTATTAAGGCTCAAACTGTATATGCTGTTTACAGATTGAGCGCCGCTTGGAGATGGTGCGGTTCGTCTCACATAATACGCACAAGAAAATGGCCTCCTGTCTGCAGGGGCACATGGGGACAGATATGGAAAAGAGACATGTGAGTAAACAGCAGACACATGACTGCCAGTCCTTCTGGGTTCTTAAACCCTACGGGTCCTTGTGTTGGCCCATGCTCAGTTTCTCAGTGTCATGACTACAACACTTGCACAGTAGTCTTATCCAGGGCTAAATGATTTTGGCAGAATATCAAATTGTATTGCTTACTTTTTTTTGGAACGCTTAAATCGGTGTTCTATTCTTCCAGTTATTTGTGGTTGTGATGTCACAGGGCATGGATGTTTGGTTGCTTCTGATTAGTCAAATTCATCTAAAAGCATTTTAGATGCTCCATGTTTGTGGGTTAAATTTCCATACTTAAAACACATTAATGTTGCTGATAATAGACTATAAGACACTTTTTGCGATCTGAGAATTGAGATCTTTCCGTTGAGATCTCCATATTAAATCGATTAGCCCTAGTTTCACCGTAATAACAAGTAATACAGTAGTTAGTTACTCAGTAATAAATTATTAACTGAATGATATGTCTAGGATTCAAGAGAATTCCTCTGAACTTTAGACAGACTGTGCTCATAGTGTGCCATGTAGGTCATGTTTATGTGTATGTCCTTTCAGAAAAAGCTGCCTCTGACAGGTCTTTCTCAGACCATGGTGGAAGGAGGGAACCAGTTAGGAGAAGAGTCTTTGATTGGGTAAGTTCGCCTCAGGTAGAGTACATGACATGTAGTCTATAGATTAACGCAAAGCAACTTTTGTACTGTCTTTTGATGGTTTATAAAGCAACTGCTTTACACTGTTGGGCCGGAGTCCAACAAAATTAAGACGAGGGTCATCTCTGCATGAGTTTCAGGAACTTCTGGGTAGCACTTTCAGGGTTTTCTTCGCTTTGCAGGAAAGTGAGAAACTGAAGTGTCTGTCTGTTTCGTAGTTCCTTCAGAAAAAAGGAAGATGGCCTAATACTGCAAGCACAAACGTCTCATGAGCAATGCCATTTTAATCACTAGTCCTGATTAGATCAGTTTCCTCATTCATTTCCACAGTGACACTCTGAGTAGAATAAGATCACATAACATTTCAAGTTTTAAAAGTGTCTCCCAACCATATGCATCTGGTCAGCAAGCTGAATGAGCTTCAGCTATGGCAACAGTCTCTACGCTCACTTTGCTTTGATCCCTTACTCCCGTGACGATCACATACCCGCACAATCAGCACAGCAGCTGTGAGGTCACTTGTTATTGTAGGCAGACAGTGTGTTTGCAGTACAGTGTGCCAATGTCCTGAAAATATAGGCGGAACAAAAGCTGTCAAAATAGAAAGCAGTGTGATTAAACTTCTGCACATGTCAAAGTATTATCTCTACGGCCCAGCCGATGTATTGGTTGTCTGATTTTTATGTCTTGCAAATTTATTGGTGAAACTTCCGCAGATGGAAGTCGTACATCTCTAAACTGAGGAGTTTGTGAACTTTCCAAGCTTAGTTATCAGTTGCTTGCAGGAACACACGCTAAATTGGTAGATTTTAACATAAAAACATGTGCCATATTTGTCCAAAGGAGCCACATTAAATGTGCAGCAAATCATCAAAGGTCATTCTGGTTCTTTTAAGTGGGTAAGGTCAGTGGCTTTGGTTCACAAATAAGAGCTGGGTCCAAACAGTTTTTAAGTTGCATTTTCTATTACCTACATAAGTTCAGTTAACAAATATATCTCTTGGTAAAAAGTCAGATATTGAAGGCAGGGATAACAAGATTGGTATAGGGCAAGATGCAGGCAAATTTATCATCCAGTCCTCAACAAACACAGACAGTTAACATAAGAAATCAAGAGTACCAACAAAGCACACTTGGAAACATGGCTAAGAATTACACCCAAACCACCAAAGACAAACTAACACAACATGCACCCGGTTGTTTGGGGATAATGATGGAGCAAAAAAATGATCTAGCTATAGGGGGCATGTTCCAAGGAGATCACAGAGGCAGGGTACTGTGATTTTCAGCCAAATTTTATCTTTGTTCATTAACAAAACAGCTTTTCTCTGTGAGTTGGTTCCCAACATTCATGAAAAGAACCAACTCAAAGACCTGACTGGTTCACAAATGGCACATCAAATACAGCTTTGAGCCAGCCAGGCCACAATACGCCTAGTTCAAAAATAACGTCATGCATCCTGTGTTAACTGATGTAGACTTTACTCTGTGCTCATGGCAAGAAGCAGCAAACTTCAGCTTTAGTTTTTCCTTGTCCCTAAAGCGTGTAGACAAGGTTCTGATGATTGGTTGGTGTTGCATTGCCCCTTTAAATGTCGTAATGATGCCAGGCTTATGTGCCTTGTTTCACCAATAACTTATATCTGTTATCAGTTCCAGAATTATTTAGCTTCCTAAAATGGCTACACAATGTCCATATTGGTCATCCCCTAATCATTTCTTATAGTAGTATATGGTTACCTTTTTAGGTGTGCCAGATGATCATGATTGGAGATTCTTGAGCTCAGTGGGTTTTTTCCTACTGTATTTGATTTGAGAGTGGAATAAAAGAAAATGTCTAATGCTCCACTTTCCACAAATATTTAATCTTTAATTTAATGTTTGCTGATACAGGAAGATGATGGAGGCGTGTGGGGATGTTGAAAATAAGCTTGCCTTGGAGCAGAGCCAATACGAACTCCAGGTGGAGAAGGAGGTCCTGGACCCACTCAATCAACTAGCAGAGGTGACTGTAATTAACAGCTTCAAACTGCCCTCCAACATATGAGGTTAGCTGGATAATTTAGGCCAGCGGTGAAGGCTGTCCAGTAGAAGAAGACTCGAGTAGCCTTTTGTGAATTACTCCCCATAGAGCCATATATTAAGTCCACATTTTCTTTGTTCCCTTTCTTTCTGCCAACAGGTTGAAATTCCTAATATTATGAAGCAGAGAAAGCAGCTAGCTAAGCATGTACTGGATTATGATTCTGCAAAAGCAAGGTGGGCACCAGGACTGTGCTTTGGTTTTCGATGATGTTATGGGCGTCTGAGGCAACGAGGGTGTTTACCGTATGCATGGCATGAGCCCTGAATCAAATATCCGACTGTGATATCAGACGTAAAGCTTTTATATTTGAGATGTTTGTGTCTTGTCAAACTGTGAATATGGTGTAAAACATGCTTGTATATATATATTTTTTTTTACATGGCTTACATTATTTGATGTTGTGATGTTGGCTCCCGATCCAGGTATCATCAGGCATCAAAGGCAATTCTCAGCAATCAGACGATGGTTGCCAAAGTTGGCCCACTCAAGGAGGAGATGGATGAGGCCCATAACAAAGTCGAGATATGTAAGGTATGGCGATGACTTTTCAGTTTATCTTGCCTTTGAGGGAGGGTCTCGCTATCTCCTCATGACCTTGAGGTGGGGCGTATTAAAGGCAGGAGGAGCAGTTACACCAGCACATTCTTCTGATGCCTGATAATCAAGGCAGGATATGACTGGGTGGTGATAGACGGAGTGCTTATTGTAGGTTGTCTGAAGAAAGACTTACATAGGCAGTGCTGGTTAATACAAGGCTGTGGCTAGGTTATCAAATTTCAAGCCGACTAAAGAGATACTCAGTAATGTAGAGAAGTAAAATGGGTGCTGGAACTGGAACTTGTATCTATGCACATTATATGGTCTTCACAAATAAGGATGGGCAGTATCCTAAAATTTACGATCACAATACTACACGACATTTTCACACACAAAATGTATTCACAGTATTTGGTAGACAGAGTAGAGCTGTCAGAATACTACAAAACAGTAGTACCTCAGTTTAAATAAAAGCAGAGACTAAACTAGCAAAATAAACAAAAGGAAAAAGGAAACATTATATATTTATTGAAAATAAATGAATAAAATATGACTAACATCCAATCAACTGTTTGTCAGTATACAGTTCATGCAGCTAAAATACACAGGTTTTAATATTTACAGGCTCTGTATTTATATCTGTAATATATTGTATACTAAAATATGATAGTAATGGCCACCCGTTTGTATATGTGAAATAGCTGTAGTGCAGGTGTGCGAGTGGACAACAGCACTTGTTTTATTTAGTATTTTTTAGTTAGTATGTATATTAATGCTGCCCTGCGGCAGAGTATTAACCTGAGCCTCACCACAAGCATTCCAATGCATGAATGTCCTGACATGTTGTGCAGAGGACAAATAAACTTGAAACTGTGCGTTTAACTTGTTGTTCTCAGCTGAAGAACAGTAAAGTACCTGCATGCACTTTGCTGTTACCTTGCTTATTCGTGGACAGCCAGAAACTTTTTTTTTTGTTGAGATTGTATGTGTTAAACATGAAGTGTCTCACATTGCAGAATTCTTTTCTTGCTAAAAGGGTGTCACCCCCATCTGTTCTCTTTAGGATCAGCTGTCAGCTGACATGTACAGTTTCTCCTCCAAGGAGGGAGAATATGCTCGTTACTATGTCATGGTGAGTTGCTGCCTAAGATCCACAGGCCTACTGGAGCCTGAACACAAAGCATTTTCCCTTTTAAGCACTGAATTACTGCCCTAACGGCAGCAACATTTCTGGAATTAATTGCCAGAATTGGCTTCCATCATATGTTACCGCTGAACTCGGAGTGTTCTTCTTTGTAATTGTTATGCAATAAAATTTTTGTTTGCTTATCAGTTGTTAGAGGCCCAAGCTGAGTACCACAGAAAATCTCTGTCCACCATCGAAAGCCTTCTGCCCACAATCAGATCACATCAAGGTATGAAATTTAGCTTTTTTTGCCTTGTGTTTCAGTCTGGGGCTGTCACTGTCAATTAAGCATCATATGCAAAAATTAAACATTGCTGGTCATGTTACATGAGCCCATAACACGTTTTCCTGCCTTCATCATGTCACTCTAACGCTGTCACTCTAACCATTGAGGTTTTTTTTTTTTTAACTTTATTGCCATTAACAGACATTAACAGGCAATTAACATAGTGTAACAAAAAACACCTTGAGACCGGGCTTCACTTGACACACACGCACAGACACACGCACACACAATGTGTGGATAAGACACATACATACACACCTGTTTATGCTTTCCTTATGATCCTACATACATATATGCATACACGTGCACATACAACCATACGTGCATACACATGTGCATACATCCTTATACACAAGCGTACTTACAATCACACATACACATATTTACATACATCTAACCAAGGCAGGCAGTAACAGGTTTCTATCTTCTTATAAAAACAGACATTTTTAGTTGTAGCTGGGCAGTCATATGTTCCGTCATATAAACACGCTTAACTTGTTGTAACCATTGAACCATTGTGGGTGGAATAAGCTTCATCCAATTAATAGTAATCATTTTTCTTGCAGTCATCAGCAGAACATGTACTATGTAACATTGGTCATTTTTTTTTCTTACTGTGTTGGTTGCAAGGTCACTTTAAAGATGGAAAAGATTAGAGGTGACTCACATGATGACATTTTATATTTTCTGTATATAAAACTATAAAACGAGATAAGCACTGAGTTTTTAACTAGTTGAGCAAACCCGTTGTAAAGCGTATAGCACACACTGAAGTTAAGCCTGTTTGCATATATTTGTTTTAGAGCAACAATAAAGCATTTATTAGAAGGTGAACTCATTTGGTTTTGAAACCTTTTTTTTTTTTTCCTCTTTTGGTCCAAAACCAAAAGTCACATTTTGGACTTCCGATTGAAAGTTTCTGGTGGCTAAATATGGCTGAAACACAATAAACAATGCATAACAAGAAAGCCTTTAAACATACTTAAACTTTCCCATGTCATGGAAAACCAAATTTTTCTTATTTTTTATGAAAACAAAAATTTTGCCTCAAAATTTGCTGTTACCTCCCCCGTCCATGTACAGATAATAAGCTACAGCTTGGGCTGAATTTACTGTTTTGCGATGTCATATTTACATATATCAGCCTGTTCAGCCTACAAGCAGTTAAGCTCCGCCCATTCATACTGAAGTTATAAGGAACATTTCAGCCATAACTGCTTTTTGATTGATGCAGCCAATCAGAATAGAGCACATTTTACACATGCCTGCCTTAAAGACACAGTAACAAAAACCGCCTGAGTAATTCTAAGAGAGGCAGGAAACTGGTAAAATGAGTTAGAGTGGTTTTGGTACATAAACCCACACAAACGTTAAAAAGTGGTGGGGGAAATAATTGCATAGAAAATGTAGGATCTTTAACAAAACATGCATACATATGGGTGCATCTATAAGGTTCTGTTCCTTGTAATGGAAATATCCGTTTAGAATAGAGTAATATAAAAACGTAGTTGAGTAATCGTGACGGCCCTGTTTCATTCTCTTCAAATAGGTCTTTTATCCGCCTCCTAAAGGTTTAATATGCAGCTTTTGCCAGAGCTGTTACCAGTAACGATTAAAACGAAAATGAACGGTGACAAGGCTTAGAAAGGGAGCCGCTTGGTATTTTGGCAGTTCGTCTCTGCTGTACAGCAGAAGTACTTCTCTCCATCTGTTCCTGGAGTTCTTTTCAGCTTGAATTACTACGAGCGAGAGTTGAACAGTGGTGAATGTTGTCGCAGTGCCATGAGGTTAAGTCATCGTAGTCAATCACTCACGGTTTGGCAAACAGTCGGCCTATCTGAACGGACACTGTTCAGATGGTATCACTGTCCAATACCGAGTGTAAATTAGCTCACACTGTGAAGCCCTCTGTGTCTTAATGGAAACACTCACCTGCTTGTGATTTCTGACTGCTTCCTGTCATAACTCAAATCGCACAACCTGTGCTGGCAGACAATAAAACACACCCTAACCTTGTTCTCTTCCTTTCCATCTCTCTCTGCTGTACAGACTCGTGGATGGAGAAACCAGCATTTGGCACGGCTCTGGAGGAGCATTTGAAGCGCAGTAACAGAGAGATTGCTCTCCCCATAGAAGCGTGCGTAATGATGCTGCTGGAGACTGGGATGAAAGAGGAGGTACTGAACACTGACCATCTAAAGCACTCAAGGTTGCGAGTGACAGGGCAAAGGCTTAGGGTTTGAGACATGCTGATGTGGAATTTTCAGCAGCCATATTTAACACCTTGTTAGAAGCCTTCAAACCGGAAATCATCAACGGAGTGCAGTGAGTGTAATACAGGTTACAACTCTAAAGGTGCCAAATCAGTCCTGAAAATTGACAACAAGAGTGATTCGTAGTGCAATGTAGATTTAGATTCATAGTGGAGTTTAGCTTGATCAGGAGAAGCTAAACTGTAGGGGGGACACAGTGTATTGTTCCTCAGTTGGTATCACACTATCTATATTTGCCATTCTAGTATTACAGAAGTGTACAATATGGAAATGGAAAAAAATATAATTACTTCTGGTAAAATTTCCCTTTGACAACAGTGGTGTATTTGTTTTTTTAACCATATATTGAAAGTGTTGGTGTTTGTAGCCTGACTGCAAACATGAACAAAAAAAAAGTTTTTTTAGACTGAAGCACTTTGTGGAACTCTTCTCATGTCATCATTGTGATATCCAACAACTTCACTGAACATATCAAACTTTATTGAGCACTTTATGTCCATGTTGGTCAGCCCTCCTGGAGTGCAGGACCCTTACCTTAGCTTCAGGCTTTGAGACAGTGGAAGTGTGACTGCAGGCACTGGTGTTAATGTGTAGTTCACTTCTCCTTTCTTCTTTTGCACCCAGACCACTGCCTCTAAGAATAGTACTGAAACAAGACAGCTACTTCCTTTCTAAGTCTTTGCTATTCATTGTGAAAATTCCTTCCACGTGCAAATGAATTTCTATATTTAATATTTCCCTCTTTTTCTGTGTTTAATATATTATCATCCCTTTTCTTTCACGTTCTGTAGTTTCAGTATCTATGTAATTATTTCAGTAGGACATTTAAGGACTCTGTTGTTGCAGGGATTGTTCCGTATCGCTGCAGGAGCCTCTAAACTAAAGAAGCTCAAGGCAGCACTGGACTGTTCCACTTCGCAGTTGGAGGAGTTTTACTCAGACCCCCATGCTGTAGCTGGTATGTTTTTATTTTTGGTCTTCTGTTCAAAGAGGTAATCAAAGAAGCACCATTAGGTTGTAGTTTGCTCCTTGTCCCAAAATCTGTGTGTGTAGTGTTAATTCTGCTGATCTGTGTAGGAGAAAGTTATAGTATATTAGTAATAAATATTAGTTATAATAGCATTTCTTGCAACATCTTGTGTTACTGTACTTCTTGAAATGGTTGAATTTTTTTTTCCCCTGAACCTTTTAATATTCTTGTTATATGCTCTATTGTGTCAGAGGTCCCTGAAAGGTGCATTTTAAAGGAAATGTATTATTAATAAATGAATAATAATAATAATAATAATAATAATAAT